>JAKDEW010001124.1:0-53322 GCA_021963965.1 Artemisiospiza belli
ACAGCTATTTCTAGTGAGAGACTTGAGAGAATGCTTTGATAGGCTGCCTGGAGGAGGACTGATAAGGCCAAATACCATTTATGAACAAATAAAATGTGATGCAATTTTTTCTAGAAGCTATTTATGTATAGGATCTTTGGATGTTGGTACAAAGAGAGACCAAACTGCCTCTGGAACCATCCCTGGCATCTTGGCTAGTTGGTTCCCTGGAGTTAATGAATTTACACTCATCACCAAATTCTCTGGGTTTTGGGTTTTATGTTCACAAAGCTGAGGTACTGGCATGGTGGAGACACGACTCTGGTTGTGGACAGGGCACAAAAAACGTGAAGGTCCCTTCCAGCTTTGGATAAGGTGTGAGCCTGTGAAGGGCTGGAATCTGGCAGTGTGTACATGTCTGTGTGCACACAGAGGGGTGGCAGTGCTGAGGGCTCCTGCTCTGAGCTGGGTCAGGCTGTCATGGTCCCCCCACCAGTGACACAATACTGATTTAGGCAATTCTGCCTTCCCCTGTGCTGCTGCTCTCCATAACAAAGGCTCGGCTGCTGCCTTCTCCCCCTCTGCCTTCTGCAGCTGTCACCACCTCATGCCAAGGGTTCAACATTAGGAGTGTTTTGAGCTAAAAGTCCTGCTCAGATGATCATGCTTATATCAACTGAAAGGCTTTCAAAGCATTCCAGCTTAGCCAAAATATGTGGTACACACCATGAGTCCAATCATCCCCCTTATAGTCATCTACAAAGTTATTTTTTTCAAACCAAGCTTTTCCATTATAATTTTCTTCCATTCTTGTTTCAGCTCACTAAGCATTAACCACCATGACCTACTGCATAAACCCAAACCCTATTAAACAGCTTAGGTTTATAGCCAAATCCTAACACCGTATTTGGGGAATGGCTACAGTGCTTAGCTGTTTCTATAGTTCTGTGGTTTGGGGTTTTTTTGGACAAAGTCAAATCTTTACTTGACTGAAACATTTTGAATGTGTCTAACATCACACTGCTAAAGCAAAACACATAGAAGGAACCAATCCATTTGTTTAAGAACAGTTCAAATATTAAAACAAACATAAACTCCAAACCCATCTGCAATATAGGTCCAAAATGTGTAAAAGGGACTGACAAGTTTTTATGAACTAGCTTATCTATCTGTGTGTATTTATGTCAGAACATAGGAAATGGCCTCCACCTTTCAATTTACTTGTGGCTCAACATAATCATGTGCTTTCCCATGGATAAGAACCCATTGCTCCTAACAGAGATGCCAGCAAGCTGATGTAGTAAAGGAAATTTCAGAATATCATTGTTTTATTTTGGAAAGTGAGGAGGGGAAAAAGCCTCATAGAGTGATATAAACAAAAGGATAAAGAGCAGGTCTGAAAATTCAGACAAATCATCATCAGCCAGGGACATTCTGAGCAGTGTCTCCACAGAGCCCTACCTGTGCTTGGGGCTATGGGATGTTTTCATTAGTAACCCAGAATTAGGTTTAAAGTCACTGATGACAGAATTTGCAGCTGATAAAGATTGGTAGGAGTATAAATAACTGCAGGGTCCACAGAAGGGAGATCACTGTTGAGGTTCAGCTTATTTGGGCAAAACATGTTTTTGCAGAGCCAAAGGCACTGCAGTCCATGCAGGAATGCAGAATGCAGATTCTGTTACTGTCAAACAGTCATGAAATTTCATACATGGGAAAGGGACAACCTTCCTGCAGGCAAGGAATGTTTGGGATGCCTGTATGGGACAGGTCATGGTGGGTGAGTAACTCAACCTGAGCTCCACGCCTTGCTGAGACTCTCAGCATTCCTATTTTTTCCAGGGCATGTAGAGATCTCTGAATGGAGAGGGGGGATTGGTGTGATGGCAGGAGGAATGTCCCAGCAGAGGTGTCTGACCTTGGTCTGAGGGGTACCTTCCAGCCCCCCATCAGGGGTACTGCTGTGTTGTGTCCTGGGCAAAATCTGGGAAATGAGAGTTAGGAAGCTCAAGCCACAGTAATTATACCTTCACAGCAATACATTGTAGAAGTATTTTAATTAAAATCTTGACTAAATGATACAATCAGTGAGCTAGGAATGTGATATAAATATGATGTGTTGAATTCCTAAATGGGTGGGTACGAATGATGCTTCTTGGAAGATGCAGATGCTGCAGTGCACAAAGAATTAGTCACTGCTGTAGGTGATGTTAAGGAGCTGAGCCTGTTTGGAGCTTTTATCTGTGATCCAGATCCAAATTGTCAGCAAAGATCTTGGAGCAGAAAGGAACCTCTCTCTGACCACGGGTTTAGGGCAGGAGGACTCCACTAAGAGCTGAATATTCTGTATCTAGATAAGTCAAAGGAGCCTACCTATCTCATTGGTTATCCCACTTGCATGCTCATGCAAGATCCTGATTAATTCCGTTTTTTGACACATCCAACTTCAGAGTTTTGCCCACCTCTTTTTCTATTACTGGCTTTAGTCAGCTAAACTCACCTGAAGGCCCAGCCCCCACTAATACAGGAAAAAATGTCCCTACTCCTATGGCTATTAGTCTGCAGAGACAATGTGCATCTACATCTCCAGATCGATAATGTTTACATGTTCTAAGTGCTCCAAGGACACTGTAAATACTGTTTTTCAGGAATTTTAATGTTAAAAGTCATGATTCTTTCTCATAGGCATATTACCCCTTCAATAGAATGTTATTGCAGCCCTACACCTGTGTGCAAATTCAGCATGATTCAAACGGTAATTCCACATGCATTCCAGTTTGTTTTGTATTAAAAATGTAAAACACAAACAAACAAACAAACCAACAAACAAACAAACTATAATTTAAAAAAAAGGAGAAATCTCAGAAAAACACAAGAGCAGAAGAATAAAATCCCAAGGATGAGACACCTTTCAGAGTCAAACAGACAAGGAGAAGATGGAGAGGTAATTTCACTACTGGGGAAATATTTGTGTGGAGAGAAGAACCCATTTAGAAGAGGGTTCTTTCATACCCTCAGAGAAGGATCAGTGTGATTTAGAGTGAGGAAGATTACAAGCCAGAACAAACTGCTTGGGGAAACAGCATACTCTCTATTTCACCCTTCCTTTAAATCAAGGCTGGATCTCTCTCTCTCTCTTGGAGGAGAATTTTCACAGGACATCAATTACTGGAATCAATCTCAGGAAGAGTTGAGTGAAACTTAATAACCTGTGACATAGGTGTTCTAAGCAAGATGATCCCTTCAGCCCTAAGGTCCCCACATCCTAGTGATGAGGAAGAGGAGAGCCCTACACAGAAGAGAATGGGAACAGCACCAGGGAGTCAATAAAGGAGGGGCAGAGCAATGACGTCCGAGCAGCCAGGATGAACAGTGCCTTATCATTCACTTTTTACACCTAGGTGTCAGCTAGATGTTAAGTGGATGCTTTGGGACCACGAGGGTGGCATAAAGCTTTGTACATGGAGTAGGTGCACATAAACATCCCTGCTTTGCCAGGCTCCTTTCATGATCTCTCCTTTCCATACCTGTAGCTCCGGAATGTGCTCTGTCCACAGAGAAATTGCATTAAGCAAGGATTCTGTGCAGGTACACTGGGATTCCCTTTTAGCTCAGCTGGTATCTTGTTTTTACCAATCAGGATATGGCATTTCAGGAGTGGAAGCTATTTTACCATGCCTTCTCTCAGCTCATGGTTTACTGCAAATATTGATGGTTTACGATGTGGAGGATTTATTGCTGAATTTTTTTTGATGGGCTGTTACTCGAGTTCAATAATGAATGCCAGCCTGCTTATTTATTTATTTATTTATTTATTTAATTATTTAATTTATTTACCTACCTACTTATTTTAAGCAGAGCTAACAAGTTTCACAAGAATTGTGTGTCATAGGGAGGTGTCTTGGCTAATTCGAAGTAGCAAATTGAAAGAGCAGGAAACCTCAGCATGGGAATTAAATTTTACAAGAGAGACACAAAGTGCAGTATGTTCTCATTATGGTGGAGGAAGTCTACTGAGACAAAGAACTGCTGCACTGGGGAATGATCAAGTCCCACCCAATCCCTAGCAAAAAAATCTTATTTGTTCCAAAGAAGGGAAGCCCTTCCTCATCTGCAGCTGACTGGGAGTATTATATATCCCTGAAATGAATGGTGCAATCACTAAACACAGGATGTTTCCCTTACACTTTAAAATATACCCAGAAGGCTTTTCTGACCTCAGATCTTCCTCTGGAAACTAAAGTTTGTGATGTGACCTATCAAAATTGTCATTAATCAGGAGAGAGATATCCTCTGCCAGCCTACTAGATAAGTTTTTAGAAAAAGCATATCCTTCTTTGACATAAATATTGATGAATCTTACTTTTGCTGAGTTATTTTCCTATCTGATAGTGAGTGCTTCATTATTGTTCACGCTGATTTCTCATTGGAATAACTTTCCTACCTCCTTAGGTGTGAGAGGGTTAATGTTTAAATGAATGTTGGATGTCCTGCAAAATAAAGTCTTATTTGAAATGCTAAATTATCTTTGTCATGTGGAACCTCTCTGAACTTCATAATTAAAAAGGGAGGAAAAGAAAGCAGAAGAGACCAGAGAAATCCCAATCTCTGGGGGTTTTTAAAATTCTTTGTTGCAAAGGACCACGTATTCCTGCACTGGAGCAATTTTTTGGTAAGAGAAAACACTGTTGATATTTTTCCGAGAATATTTGACATTTTTCCTTGTGAGATGAAGGTCAAACACTGTGCAGGCAACATTCCCTCTCCACCCATCACCAGACACTGAGCTCCCAGACTCATCTCTGCTCCCAGAACTGAGAGCTCAAGCCTGGAGACCAAACCCTGCTACGGCTCCAATGCTCCAGCTCTTCCTGGACATGGAGTTTTGTGTAACCCAAACCTTACATCCCTGTCAGCCCTTTATCACACACTAAAAGGACTGAGAATGACAGCACCATCTCCTAAAACATGTCATATTGTCTTTCTTGACCCACACTGCATGTTCCCTGCTTGCACAAGTGAGCATTTGTCGTGGTATGCCAAAGCAGGAGCAGAAGTCTCAGGGTTGTCCTTCTGACATTGACCAATGCTAGATAACCAGATGGTTAAAAAAAAAATCTTTACCAACCTTGGAGGCACTGAAGTGGTACGGTACCAGCTGACACCAGCTGTTGATTACCTAAACCTTGCAATTTTTATTTTCCTTAATGTGCATCAGCTGCAGAGCTTGCTGTCACAGAACATTTGCAACTGTCTAATCTCCGTATTCTCCTTCAAAACAGGAATTTGTCTCAATAACAATCTATGATTTAGCAAATAAATTACATCACACATTATGATATTTGTGTTGATCCTTTAAAATGCAGTCACAGAAGCCCTCAGAGGGCTACATTATTTGTAGATGAACAAATTCACTTAGAAGTATCATTCCTCTGCACATATTTGTGAAAGATCTTTTATTTATTCAGCTAAATCAGGAAAAATAATTATGCATTGTAATTTTTTTTATCTTTAGAAGCTGTATAATATATGCCAAATCAAACATGTAACTTATCCCTCTTTAATAGCATTCTTTGTGCCATATAACTGAACAGCAGCTGCTTTGTCAAGTGACCAAGAAATTAGACTTTGGCAAAACAGGGGTTTTCATCAGCATATGACCTTAAGATAACATTTACATTTCAGGAGATGCTGTTCCAGTCAGAACAGAACTGCAGGGCAAATTCACATCTCTGAATACTCATAGAGGCATCTGACAGAAAAGCTAATAAACGCGCGAGATTAGTACAGTTTTATTTTCCATAAATCTGGGACATGTTCAGCAATGTCAAACGGGTTCTTGTGCCTTTATACGAATAAATAAACCCAAGCTTACTCTGAAGCTCAGAAGTGAGGTGGAATTCATTTAGCTCATTACCATTTAAATGATAGATGGACAGGGTAAACTCTTTTCTTTTGAGGCAGAGGATGGACAATGAGGAGAGGAAAGCAGTGGTATTACATAAATTTGGGCTCCCAGGCTTGGATGATTGGACTCAGATGTTTCCAAGGAAATTATTTGCTCCAAAAGGGCTCTTTGGTTACTTACAGGTACAGCAATCATATTTAAAATGTTTTTACTCACAGGCAGGCTCCTATATCTTCAGTCACATAGGATTTACTGGAGGGTTTATCCTTGGGCTGCTCTGTTGAGCGCAGAGAATTCAGGTCGGTGTTTTCAGAGAGTTAGGCTGCCAAGATATACAGAGGGAAAAGCAACATGTTTAGAGGAGAAATATTTTGCTTTTGCCATTCTGGCTATAATTTATTTCCAGCTTTTGCAGTAGGCCCTTATTTGCCTCTCCTAACTTGAAGAGAAATTTGAAAGGGAGAGAGGGAACTGGTAGGTTTTTTGTTTCCTCATTTATTCCATGAGAAAAGGAGATACTTGGGCAGCTGAGAATAAGAAGGTAAGATCTTCATGCTTAGCCTAGGATGAGTAAGAAAGAAATATTTCAGTATTCTATAAATTAACTCAGTCTTCTGTCAGGCAAATTCTATTGAAAAGAAGGAATAAAATACTAACACATTCGTTATTGTCTTATTTAAAAGACAATAGAAAGGGACCCCAAAACAGATGAGACTATAGGAGGTTTCATGTGTGACACTTATGCTGCAAAATCACAGATTACTTGCTTTTTTCCTGCTTTTCTTGTAAACTTGAAGCTTGATGTAAACTCTGCAGACAGAAGTTTTCAGAGCACCCACAGGTCTCTTCTCACAGTTTCAGTCAGAGTTATGGGTAACTACAGTGTGTACAGAGCTGTGAAAATGTTCTGATGTTGGCATCACAACTCCATCAGACTTCTTTGGTGACATGAGAAGGATGGAGATAATAGGATAGATATAATGATTAAAGGATTTGATATAATTCATCATCCATGTTTTCTCCAATATTTTACATACAAAACTTGATTTCTGCGTCAATCTCACTTCTTTTTTTTTGTGCTTACTTCCTTCTTTCTGGCTATTTCACATCCCTCCTGCATTTCAGAACTCACCCAGGATGTAGATGAATATGGCCTGGGCTACTCAGGGAGAGCACATCCTCTCCTATTTCCTAGATTTCCCTTCAAGTGGGAAAAATGCAAATAAGAAGTTGGGTTCTTTCCTTGTCCAGGAACAACACTTGCACCACCATAACTTAGAAAAAAAATATACAATAGACACAACCTGCCACAGCATCCCATAATCCTGAGCATCCATTGACATCTGCCTAGAAATATACAGAATCCAAGCCCATGAGAGATGCTCTGCTCACTCACACTCATTTTTTGAGCCAAAACCTGGCACAGCCAGCTGCACAAAGGGAGCCAGTATTGAAAAGGGAAAGGTATCCACTCGTGTGGATACAGCTCTTGCAAAGTGACTGGTGGCACTGGGAACCCCAGCTCTGGGACTACAAACATGGTTTTAGTCTTAGTTTTTACTGCTTATGAGGAATCTAAAATTCTCAAAAATTTCTCCAAATTTTAGACTTGGTAGTATGAGCAAACTTAAGAAAAGGAAGAAAGGTAGAAGGGGTGAGTAGGATAGTAAAAGCAACAGGATGATCCTTAATTGCCTTATTTTGGTGGGACAGATAGTGACAGCATGAGCACTAGGAGGAGTTTGGGTGAGATAAAGGTTGAATGAGTAGTCCTCCTGAATGACAAAGGCTGCTATCTAAGCAGATTGATAGTACTGGTGGATCTCTGCCAGTGATTATGGGGAATTAAATGCAAAAAGGGCACTAAAGCAGAATCACTGGGTCCTCCCAAGCAGCATTTTGGGTGGATTGGATGTGTCAGCAGACACTGTCCTGGGGGAGGGTTGTGTTTGACACCCAGCCCAGAAGGAGGACCAGAGCAGGAAGGGCTGCGGGGTTGCTTGGTGGTGCTTCTCTGGATGATTCTGCAGGGAGAAACGTGACAGAGAATTGTAGCGGTGGTGGAGATGGGTGTATTTTTCTCATAAATAATTTTAAAAAGAAAACAATCCTGTGTTACTTTTCATTGTCTCAGATGTGGCCTGCCTGACAGAGTCACCTGCTGCAGAAGAGTGCACCCCAAATGTCTCTGAACTGAGTCCCTGTTTCCTGAGTCCCCCTTTACAACATTAAGGGAACTCCAACAGGGTCACGTTCTCCAAAGGGCTCTAAGGGCTTTTCCCCCCTTCTTTCTTGGCCTGCAATAGCCTAAATTTGTTAACACAAACAAAATACAGAGCCAACTGCATTCCTTTTGGAAGGCCTTTAGCGGGTGAGGTTGGGATTTCCACTGGTGAATGAAGATTTCTGAGACAACTTAGTTGATGTACAAATTTGTAAGTGGCTTGGCTTTTTGTTCTGATTTGCTGGCATTCCCTCTCTTACTTTTCCCCACAGTTTAGGAGTCTACAGCAGGAATATTTTAAGACAAAGAGATAAAATGAGATTAAAAAGTGTTAATAATATATCCAAGGATTGGAGGGGACAGAGGGAAGATGGACAGAAGAGACTTTTGCTTCTACAGCACCTCAGAATCAAAACATCTGTTTCCAGTTGACTCACATTCCTAAAGATGCACTAGCCCTTGATCAAACCCATCCAGTAGGTCTTGCCTGAGCTGTGGGGTTTATATCAGCATTATATATCTGGCTCATGGGCAGCCTTCACAGGCCAGGTAGCTAACAGAGCTGAGGTATTTGCTTTTCTTTATTTTATTTTAAGGATCAAGGCTGCATTTGCAAACAACGAATTACATTTCTCCAGTGTTGACAATTGCAATAGTTCTCGTGGATGCCACATTGCTCTGGGCTTGGACCTCAGCCACTGTGCTATTGCCTCTGTGCCCATCTTTCAATTGCTGCTTATCAGCCATCCATCCATCCCTCTGATTCCCTGGCAGAGCAGCCTGGAGCAAGGCAGGCATGCTGCACTTCACTGTGCTGCAAGTGTCTTTATTTTCCTTGGCTGGGGAAAAGCTGCTGGTCGCAGTTTCTTTTAAAATATTTTGTGCTAAAGAGAGGAAAGGAAGCTGAGCTGCAGAGCCTGGGGGGCTCCATCCTCTGCTGAGCTTAACTTCTTCAGGTCAGCTGCCAACAGCTACCAACACTGTGTCTTCCAGCATCTGGTGTTGGAGGGTGATTTGGTAAAGCCCTCCATCACGTGCCTCCCTCTAAGCCCATGAGCTGTCCTCCTGATTTCAGTGAGACTATTCAAATCACTCACAAGCCTCAGCTGTAAATGGAGATGGCAAACAGAAACAAAATGAAATATGGGGGTGTTTTCCTTTTTATATGTTGCCCACAAGAGGAATGACTTTGTTGATGCTGACAGGTCCTGCAAGCACAATATAATGCCTTAAAAACATATATCATTGAAAACCGTCTTGTTTGGTTTCTGAGGAATGAACAAATGGGTTTTCAGGCAAAAGGTTAGAATTTGCTCTCTCATTTTTTGCCATGGACCACACTCAGACTAGGATTACTCTAAGCAGCATGTGGAAGGTGTAATTGAATACCATATTACAAGCTGAGGTCTGGCAATGTTTTTCAATTTAACTTGGGCAAAAAACTCTGTTTTTTCAGGCCAGCAGAGCAGTATCTCATCACCTTTCCTTGCACCCAGCACATACCCACAGGTGGATCAAATGGAGACTACTTCCAGGAAAGAATTCAAACTTTCATGCTGAGCAGGAGCTGAAATGCCTCCACCGCTTTTCTGCCTTGTTTAGCATATTCTCTGTGTAAACCCACACTTAAACTCTGAGCATGGTGTTGGACTGTAATAGCTGGAAAGACCTTCATACAAAAGTGCAGTTTTAAGGTCAATCATCAAATCCCAAACATTGCAGATGGTGTGCTGGTGGCTGGATGTCATTTGGACAGATCCAAACTCCCCTTTGGCTCTCAGAAACATCCTTGTTCCCTGGCACAGCAAGCTGCTTCTACAGCTTAGGGTGCTTAGGAGAGAAAATGTGTCAGGGCAAGGGCAAACAGAGAAGCCACCCAGGGCAGTCCAGTTATCCTGAAGAGAGCCCTGCACACACTTGCTTCCTCCTGCCAGTCCAGGAAAGTTTCTCTCACATTTTCCTCAGGACTGGGTCTGTGTTTGCAGTGTTGGCACAGAGGGGGTGAGGAAATGGCCCACAGAGGCTGGCCAGAAATGCACATTGTTGCTCAGCCCACGGTGGTGTGTTCACCTGCTCGTCACCACTGTAACCCTGGGACTGTGCAAATACTGCAGTGCTGATGTTGCAGGGTTTGCCTTCTTTTCTGTAAAAGAAAATACAGCCTGTAATGGATGCATGTGGAAGCTCCTCTGACATGCAGATCTCCCTTTCTGGGGAGGATCTGGGTTCTGTATCCCAGATCCCATGGCTCTCCTGCTGGGGGTTTGGGGAGCATCCCTTGGCTTTCTCAGTTTGTGAGCAGGGAAAGGAGAGGGGAAAGGTCTTATGAAAGACTCAAATCTGATCTGGAAATGACTGACCCATTTTTAGACCTCTGCTCTCTAAATATAGTTCTTGCTACCAGCACCTGCTCTACCAATAAAGTATCATCTGTGAGATGTCACTCACTGACATTCAGTGTCACACAGAGAAACAGGCCAAGCATTTGCCAAGCTGAGTGTTCTCTACAGGGAGGAATATAGCTACAGATCGTATGACCTGGATAATATTTGACAGGAATATGCCTCCATACATGTTTGCTCAGCACCTTGTGCACTGGAGTTCCCCCAGTTTGGAGCCACAGGACATTACTGTAACCTGAGTATTATTTATGTTGGCAACTAAGAGATAGATCATGGGTGAGGAAAGAGAAAAAGAAGAAATGCCAGTGAATGGATTTGGGTGTTATGTCTTTAGCATCAAACATCTTAATATTAATATGAGACTGCACTGACCTAAACACAGTGGAGAGATCCTCTCTCAGAAGCTTTATTTTCCATAAAGATCTTGATTTCCAGAGGTCACGCATATTTTTACATATTTGTGGCTCAGAATTGCTCTTTGCTGCATGACAGCTGCAGTTCCATGAGTGATGGAAGGATTTTCCTCCAGGAGAGGAGAGAGGCAGCGTAATTGTGCTGCCCGTATCTAGAAGGCCACACAACTGCACAGAAGGGACAACTGCTTACCCCTGTAACCCACTCACCTCTTTCCATTCCCAAGTGGAAAGAGACCTTCCATCTCACAGTTTGGGATTTCCTGGGGCAGGTTTCAGCTAGACTTTGACCACCACTCATCCCACCTCAACTGAGATATGCTGGGGGGGATGCAGCTCTGGCTTAGGGTGGGGATCCCAGGTGGATTTCCCACCTGGAAATTCCCACACGGAGATTTTGGGCTCCTGTGCTGCAGTCACCACAGGTGTTTACCAGCAGCACTGAATTTGAACCCTGCAGGAAACGGAGGGGCGCAAGCGCATGAAGGAGCTGGTGTATCTTAAAGCTTGGTTGCCGAAATCATCTCCTGGCCCTGTCACCACCATTGACCCCGCTCAGCCACTTGCTGGACACGGGGGTATTAAGGTTACTGCTTTCTCAGCTATCAGAAAGTGGAATTGTGGTTCTTGTTCTTTTTTGAAACATCTCAGCCACTGAGAGTGGGCACACAGCCTCTTTCCTCTCTCCTTTCGCTGTCCTCCATTCCCTTACCAAGCACCTGCAGTGGCTTTCAGCACGCATTCATTGTCTGCCTTTTGATTGCTGCATATATGTTCAAATTGTTATTTCCCAGCAGATGTATCACATGAAGGTACTGAATTCCCACCCTTCCCTTCCCTTCCCTCCCCTCTCTCAGAGCTCCGACTCTGGTCTCACAAAAGCACCAGTTTTATTGTAACAGAGCTCAGCATTTAAGCCTCATTCTCAGATTTGTCTGTCTTAAAACAGAAGATATTATAAATATTGGCGAAGGCAAAGCAGTGAGCATAACCTCCAAATCTCTCTTGTTCAGATCAGATGTAGCCTTCCTGCTGTAATCATTCCTCTCTCCCCCTCCTTCCCCTCCCTTCTCTCTCTTTTTGGATATGTGTTTCTCTCTGACTGTGATTCTGCAGTGGCAGAAAGGGGTCAATCTATCTGTAAAAGATGGACTCAGCCAAGCTTTTCTAGCTCTTTCCTGCTGATGGCAATTATCCGGAGGTTGGCAGCGGTCCCAGAAACCTGCAGTTCCTGCAGTCCTGCTGCTGTGAGCCTGCTCCACAAAGCCAGCATCCTAAGAGGATCACTTGGTGTGATGCCCAGGAAATGACAAACAGAAAAGGTCACACGTACTCCAAAAAGATATACTGCTCGGCAAATTTAATTGACATTGTGCAGCTTTTAAAAACGTCCCTGCAGACATTCCAGCATTTAACAGATGCAAGCAAAGAACAGAAAAATAACAGGGCTTTAGAGAAAGGGCAGAAAAAATACATTTTGTCCCCCCAAAAGAATTTTTTCATACCCCAGCAATATCCTTTCACATGGTCTATTGGATCAGGATAATTTTTTGTTACCTCTGACCTGACAAGTGAAATCGTCCGTCCCATCCCCCAGCCCCCTTCCTTCCCTCACACACACTGCTGCTTTTTAAATCATGGAGCTTTCATTTCACAGGGTAACTGTCCTTTTTTTTTTCTCCCCTTGCATGTTAGCCTGTTAAAATATTGTACAGGGAACCAGCTCCCTGTCAAGGCTGGGTCTGTGCTGTGTGGAGGGTCACCATACTGTCCTGTGTCATCTAGCCAGAGGAGGAAAATGCTCTCTGCATCAATGGGCTTTTTCTTTAACAAAAAGTAACAAGAGATCTGTGGAAATTCAAGAAGGTGTCTGATATCTAATTTGCAAGGAGTGGTGGGAAAGCAGGAGTGACCAGAATGAATTTACGATGAAGGCAGGTGGTCCTGGTTCAGCAGGGACTACACTCAGTAAAGATTCAGCTCTTCTTTTTTTTTCATTATTTATTTCGGTCTTCTTTTGCTAAGAAAAAATTTAAAATCAATTTGACTTTGTGGCTTTGCTTTCAATTCTCAATTAGATGGATAAGAGTGGGTAAAAAAAAAGAAGAAAATAAGTAGTATGACTACTGACGATGAAGCAGATGTGACGCAGCAGATCTGGATGCTCATCCCATTTACATCCATGCAATTTGGGATGAAAGGTATCACCTCCCCTGTATAGTAATCACCATGATTCAGATGACCAGGTTAGTAAAGAAGTGAGGTTTGAGTCCGTGGGGAACTTTGTATCCTCACATATGAATGCCAGCAATTGTGTCAGATGAGCTGCTGTGGAGAGGAGTGGTTGATGCTTCCAAAGATTCCATGAGCTGCTATCCATACAAAGCCCCCAAACTTCCCACTTTCAGAGGTGTTGTAAAGCACTTGGTGCATCAGTAAACACGTCAGGACTGTATAAAGCAAGCAGAAATATCTCTGTGGGTTTTTCTCTGCTTATTACACATTGGAAGACTTAACTACTGTTAAGTCTAAATTGTGAGTGTGCACATGGGTAGCATCTGTGGAAACCTGTCACTTATTTGCTTGGATATAGCCAGACTTGAGCAATGTTAAAACTTCAACATAGAATCAGTGGAATAAATATTTTCTGCAGAGCAGTTTGAGCAGAGAGTTTACAGAGCAACAACAGTACAGCAGCAGGCTGTAGAAAACTGGAAAGGGAATAAGGACAAAGCAAATAAATTTTTCTTTGAAATGTTGCTTTTGAATAATTAGGCATACGGATGGAAGTGACAAAATGCCCTCTGAACAGCACCTTGCTCTACCAGTCAAAGAAGATGGGGAAACATGCATTGACTTTCTTTGTAGCAGGCAAAATAATCCCATCATTGTGGTAGCTGTTGGGACTAGAGCCCAAGATTTCCAGTCCAAACCAGAGCCCAAGTTTTCCAGTCCATCCTGTGCTAAAGAGCAGGTCACACTAAAATAGAGGGGCTTGGATAGTGGCAGATCCATTTCAAGTCAGCTTTTGGTGTATGTCTTCTTCAAAAGAAGATCCCATTGGGAAGAAAACATGACATTCAACTTTGTTGGCACGGAGGTGGCAAAATCCTCATTCTGAAGTAAAGCTGAATATTATAGTTTAAGGAAAGGGTAAAACACGGGTCTGGGGGAATTTTTTAGGGCTTTATTCTTTCCAATTATGAAGAGGACTTGTCCATCTTTCATCTGCCTCAATGCCAGGGCAAGTGGTCAAAATTCACTGTTATAAACTTCATGTCAGTTTCCACCCCAAGCCATACAGTGTGGGAGAAACATCAGCCTTTCCTTTGAAACATCATTTGGTACCAGTGCAACCCCAGAACAGTTTTCAGCTCTGACAAAGTCTCTTTTGGTCCAAATCTTCTGACTGTCAAGAAGTGTGTGAGCTAATAAAGTGTACATAGCATTATAATAGGATTTTGCCTTCCTCATGGATCAGGCAACTCCAGTCTGAGAGCCTGCTATCAGAAGTAGTTGAGTTTCCAACAGGCATTGTTTCTGATAAAGGGCTTTTGCTCTTGACAAAACCAGTGTGTATTAAATGACTATACAGTGTAATATTATTGCCTGGTTTCATAACACATTCTCCTGCTACACTGGACTTCACAGAAGCAGCACAATAAAATTCAGAAGCTGATCTCCTCTGTACTGCAGACTTCTGTTGACACAATTATATTGGTCAGGGGAGACAAGAGGTGAGAGCTCTGGCTGTAGAGCAGCAATCAAGAAAAGCCTGATTGCAAAAAAATGTCACAGAAGCCAAAACTGAGTTTTTACCATATCACTGCTTTTGTTTCAGGATGTGGGGCAGAAGATGAAAGATATATTTTCCCTCTCCAAATTACTTAAACCTTCTAGTTCTCTGTCTTTTTGGGGGGCAAAAATCTGTGAGGCATATTGATATTTGAAATAGAAAATGTTTTATGAGTTAAAGTTAAATGTTTTATGATTTAGGTCTTCTCTCTCAAAAACCCAAAAGCCCCAATCATTTAGACAGCAGGAAACTTGCCAGCTATGGAAATATTAAGGCTTTTACTGCATGCAAGTGAGCTGTTCTGACTCCATCTGCTAAAATGGTAAATTTTTGCATAGACTTGTTTTGACTGATACCAAATCCTGAGTACTTTGTAAGGCAGTTACACATGCAAGCCTGGTGAAAAATATTCAGCTCTTGCCAGCTCTGCAAGGTGACCAGTTCATTAGAGGAAGGTGACAGGGTGGGTCTGCATGACTTATCTGCAGAGAGACAAAATTTGTAAACTTCTGCCTTGTTTTGTCAACTAAAATTATTAAAACCAAGAAGATGTTTAAGCTTTTCTGGTCATCTATGGAAAATAGGTAAAATGGCCGAAGGAAGGGCATATACAGTCCAATGAAATAATTTTAATTTATGGACTACTAATATTCTGCATTTCAATGTTGGATTGATTTTATAACTCTTGCCATTACACTTTCCTGTTTCCACTTCTTATACTAAGTGTTTGGAAATCTTAGTAGATTAAAAACTTCAGGAAATAGAAAATTTCTATTTGAAGCCACTCCTTTCTTCGCATGGAACATTTTGAACTAGAATAACAAAAATTTCTAGGAATAAACCCCTGTGGTGTGTCAGTGTGAGATATCATCAGTGGGAACTCAAACATTATGTAGTCTCAGGAGAAACAAGAGAACACAATTTAATTAAAGTTTCTTATTTTAATTGCAAAATTGTATCATTTTTTTGTTCAATCTTTGGTAGGCAAAACCCCCATGAACTGGACTATGGCCAAGTATGATGGCTATTTCTTGCTATTACACAATAGTTTAGGAGGAAATTGTGGAATCTTGCAGTAATTTCATGGAAGGGACCTCTGGAGGTCACCTAACCCAGCCCTCCCCTCAGAACAGGACATACTGAGCCGGTCTGTTTCCAACCAAAACTGTGGAAAAGCCAGGCCAGGAATGAGGTCCTGATCAGTCAGGGGAGCAGCTGTGGTGCTCCCAATTGACAGTGAAACACTCCAGTGCCATACACAGAGGTGTTTCCCAAACTGGGGGAACATCAGGGGAGCAGAGGGAGCTGCCAGGGGCCTGCAGCTTATGAGGCAGGAGCTGAGGGGTCCCAAGCCAGGAGCAGTAAAATCCAAACTTCCCTCCCCTATAAAAGAACCCTCAGGGAGCACTGGGGACCAGGAGCGCTGCCAGCTGTGCAGGATAAACAAGACACAGCCTGGCAGCCAGGGCAAACCCACACAAAATCCTAAGGGCACAGGCACAGGCTGTCCCCACACGCCAAAAAATGAGCCTGCAGGGGAAAAAAAATTGTCCTTGTGAACAGAGAGATTTGGCTGGAAATTATTGAATAAATGGGGTGTTAATGACCTTAGGAAGAATGTCAAAAAAATTCAGGAGAACTACAAAAATGATGAGTGGTTGTACAGGAAGAAAATGAAAATGACCAAAGCCCAACTAAAATTTAATCTGGCCACTATCATAAAGGACAACAAAAATTTTTTTTGCAAACATATTAGCAGCAGTAGGAGGGCAAAGGAGAATCTCCAATTCTTTATTGGATGGCTTGGATGGACCAAGAGCATCCTGGCTTGTATCATCTGTTTTGTGTCCAGCTGGCTCAGGGCAGGGCCTGTCCCCTGTGCCGGCGCTGCTGAGGCACCTCCAGTGCTGGGGACAGCTCTGAGCCCTCAGGACAGGAGAGACACCGAGAGGCTGGAAAGGCCCTTTGGGAAAGGCCCTGGGTGTGCTGGTGCCAGGGGCTGGACACGAGCCCAGTGTGTCCAGGGGGACAGGAGGCCAATGGGCCCTGGGCTGTCCCAGCCAGGCTGTGACACAGCCCCAGGGCAGGGCCTGTCCCTGTGCCGGCCCTGCTGAGGCACCTCCAGTGCTGGGGACAGCTCTGGGCCCTCAGGACAAGAGAGACACCGAGGGGCTGGAGCGTGTCCAGGGCAGGGAACGGAGCTGGGAAGGGGCTGGAGCCCCAGGAGAGGCTGAGGGAGCTGGGAAGGGGCTGAGCCTGGAGCAAAGGAGGCTCAGGGGGGCCCTTGTGGCTCTGCACAGCTCCTGACAGGAGGGGACAGCCGGGGGGGTCGGGCTGTGCTCCAGGGAACAGGGACAGGATAAAGCCTCGAGTTGTCCCTGGCGAGGTTTGGATTAGATATTAGGGAAAAATTCTTCACCAAAAGGTCTGTCAAGCTCTGGCACAGCTGACCAGGGCAGTGTTGGAGTCCCCATCCCTGGAGGGATTTCAAAGCCATGTGGATGTGCTACCTGGGTACATGGGTCAATGGTGGCCTTGCCAGTGTGGGGGGAATGGTTGCACTCGATGTTTTTAGAGAGTTTTTCCAAGATAAATGATTCTGTGACTCTATGATATGACTTCAAGCCTGCCTTCCTGTCTATGACTTTTATTCTCCTAGTGTTCAGTACAGAATCTGAACACCTTCCATGGAGAACCAGCAACATAATTTTCATCTTTCTGAGATGAAAGTACTTTTTTCTCTTTTATATATATATTTTATCTGAAAGATCTGATCATCTCCCTCTTCTCTTGTTGCTGGCAGCACAAACACAAGTCCAGATGCCAGCACTATACACTATAGCACTATAGTGATCACAGCTCTACATTGCAGCCTTAACAGAGGAAAAAAACCCCTCAATCTACCCAGTCTTTTTAATGTATATCTTGCTGCCCTTGATCTGGAAATGCTTTGCACTCAGTCCTCACAGCTCAGTTATTTAAAATATGGTCATAGGCTCATTAAAGACAAGAAGGGACAGGACTTTGGTTTTGTGTTTTGCCTCAAAGATTCCAGTCTGCATGGAGCTTTGTAAAATAATTCTGGGACTTCTGTCAGGTTTGATTTATGACCACATGTGTCAGATGTAATTGCACCGTCACTCTATCCATTCATTACCAGTGTTTCTCTCTGCAGTGCCCTGCACCAGATCTCCAAGGGACAGAGTGACCTGAGCTTGTTTTTCCACTGAACAACAGGATTAGAGGTCCCCATTCCATTTTCACGTTTTGCAGATCAGTGACCACCCTAAATCTGAGGGGTATGGTCAGAGAGTACAAAGCTGCACAGAAAGGAGGTGCTGGGAGTACCCTTGCCCAAGTCTGCCCTGACAAACTGAACCACAGTGCCTGCTGAGAGGGCTTGGAGCAGCCCTGCGTGTGGATATGTTCTTTGTATGTAAATCTAACATACTGATAGCAACTCTGGGTTGCATTTTGTGATGCACCAATTTCACCAAGTACTGGATCTAAGATCTTTGAAAATGTTATATTTTCCAGTAACAGGCAACTCACAGGACTCCCAGTTTGGTTTTATGCAAAAAAATCTGTGTGTCCCACATTTTCTCTCCCGTACTTATCAGGAAGAAGTTTATGATCAACACATCCTTTTCTGATGAAAAGTAGAGGAGATATAATTGTGGAACTCCTCTACTGCTTCAGATATCAATGCTATAATAACTGAATTCCTAAAAACTCTGACTCTGGAGGTTTGAATTTGCAGTCAAAACGCAATGTTGGTGGGTTTGTTTTCTTTTTTTCCTTTCTTCTACTTAGCTTTGAGATTTGATCTCTTCTCAGCTTTAGATTTCTTTGCAGTCATAAATCGAAATAACTGTCAGACTATCATGGCAGCAGGTTCATCACTGAGCAGTGACTGTAGCTCAAACAGAGAATTTAATTAACATTGGACAGTATTTGTGGGATGCTTTTTTTTTGTGGGATCCAAAAATAGTGGGATTTTTCCCTCTGAAACAATTTTTCTCCTGAGAAGTTTGTTTTTTGAAGCTACAGGCCTAAATTGGAGCTCTAAATAGCTGAGTCCTTAAGTACATTTTGTACCTCAGATGAATTTCACATAGTTTAATCCCAGGTAAGCATCATAAATGTCACAAATTTATAGAGTAGTTCAGGTTGGAATGGAAACTCTGTAGGTTCACCTGTCCAATCTCTTGATCAGAGCAAGTTATGCTTCAAAGTTAGATCCAGCACATCAGGGTCTGGTTCAGCCTAGTCCTAAAAATCTCTGAGGAAGAACTGCATAACTGCTTCTGTTTATTTCCATGCACAGAGTGTAAAAGATTTTCTCATGTCCAGTGGATTTTTCCTTTGCTGCATCTGGTGCAGTCTGAGGAGAGCCCAGATCTTTCATGCCAAAAGTCCTCTTTGGTAGTTAAAGACTGTAACTGGATTCCACTTTAGCCTTAGGACTTACCTCACATTTTTGTTTACATGCAAAATAAAAGGTCCCCAGAAGCAGGGGGAGAAAGGTGGGTTCCTGAGGTATGCCACTTCATTTTGGTTTTGGGTTTGGTTTTTTGTCATTCTACCCACCCCCAGTTTTAAAATGCTTTTCGGCATTATGTTGAAACACCCAGCCTAAACTTCCTCTTTTGAGCCATCTGAATTCTTTGTTATTTCACACAAAGTGAAACAGGAGAGTCTGGGATCACTGTACAAGCAAATTCTGTCCACCTCTAGAGATATGAACCTCTAGAGATGTGAACCTTTAGAGGTGTGAAACAGTCTGGATAAATGACATAGGAGTTGGGTGTCAATGATCCTTGAGAGTCCATTCCAACTCAGGCTATTCTCTGAAAAGCAAAATTTTTGTTTCTTGCAAAAAAATTCTGCTCATGCCACTCACATCCAACTTGTCAGAGGTGTAGAGACATTTAGTTGTCCATCCTGTGAAATCTTTCAATATTAAAGATGTTCAGTATCTAGTTCTGGGACACACACGAAGATGAAAACCAAGAATAAACCATGAACTATATACATTTATACAAAAAAACCACAACAACCCTAGAAACATAAAGCCTTGGATAAATTGAAAAGCAAAAATTCGGAACTGAGGAAAGGATGAAATTCTGGCATCAGGTTGTGCAACACCTCACCACAAGATGTCATTGGGGCCAAGCAATCAGTGAGGTCTCTTCAAGCAACAGGATATTCAGAATGATCAAGGAATGCAAGACTTCATGGTTCAGAGTTAAGACTAATGTGTAGCTGTTCTGATTTAGGACGAAATTCTCACTGAGAACAAATTAGCCAACATCTGCCTTTGCAGACTTAGTTCACATTCCTTAGAGGCATCTGACCCAGATTGTTGCTGGAGGCTGGATGCTCCCTAGCTAGTCCATGTGTCTGATCCAGTCTGGCACTTCCTACTTTGCTATGGATCTCAGTTGTTTTTTTTATTTTTTTTTCCTTTTTTTAACCAGTGCTAAAACATAACCAGAGAAAAACAATTAGCTGTTCTCCTTGCCCCTGAAGACCTGATTTTATGAACAGAACTGTGGAGATAAAGAAAAGGCAGAACCATCCTGCACCGTGATGTTTCTGGAGCTAGAATTCTCCAGGACATGTGGCCACTGCCATTTTCCTCCTCTGTTTCAGCCATCCTGGTCACTGTGCAGCCAACACATTCCAAAATAATGCATTTACCACCATCCTCTGTGCACACCCACACAGTCTTTCCCTGTTCTCTTGCCTGATTGTCTTGATTTCCCTGACTGCAAAGGAAGCCCAGCTCACAGGTTTCAAACCCCACGGAATTCTGCTGTCTTGGAGAGAGTGACAAGCACCCACAGCACCATTCCTCCTCCTACTGCATCACCCACCACTCCTTCATTTCATCTTTGTTTCTGGTAGGCTGCAAAAAGCTCTGGGATTCACCACAGCTCCAATGTGCATGCAGATTATTTTCTCCTAACCTCCAGCACTGTGTTAATTTTAGTTCTTCCTGCTGTGGATTTAAATCACTGGGGCAATATTGCTTTCCATGTAACTCTAAGTCTATGGGAATGCAGAATAGATTAAGTGAGTATACTATTTTTATATCTTAAAGATCATTGTTCTTTTAAATATCACGTGAGTTCTAAATATTTAACTGAAGATGATTGATATGTCTATTTTCCATACAGTATAAAACAGCTTAATGGAGTCATAAGATTTCTGCCGACACATTACAGGATTTGGAATCTAAGTAACTCTTAGATTACTGGCATCCATGCCTCCCACCACAAATGATCAAATATTGTGGTGGCAGCCATGACATAAATCACAGGAGTATCTCTCTCTATCTATCATTGCTATAACCAGGTTCCAGGAAAAGGAAAACACTATCTACAAGCAGGTGAAATCCACACCATATATACTCTGAGGTTTCAGGCCCCAAAGTTTAATTGCAATGGCAATATTGCACCACACAATAATTTGTTCAGAACTGAAAAAAACCCACTTGTATTTTGCTTTTGAAGACACCCTTCAATGCCCACATCTCTCTCTGTCTGGTTGAGGCTGACCCAATGCTAGAAATACTCAACTGTGTTGAATCTTCCCCATCAGCTCTACAGACAATGATTATATTCAGGAAGGCCATGCACTTAAAACTCGAGACTTTCAGGTAACCTGAGGTTTTAGACACCCTTATTCTTTCAGATATTTTTTGGCGCTACATTAGGATGGGCTTTTCATCAGTAGGGATGTGTTGAGGTCAGGGTATTTCTCCAAAGAGAGGGGTAGACCAGATAACTCTACTCATGTTTTTTTAGACCAGGTGACTCTACTCAGGTTTTTTTAGGTTTCATCAGCAAAATCCCAGGTTGCTGCTCCTCACAGCTATTCTTAAACATCTCTTTTCTTGAACTGATAACTATCACCTGAAATGGTCGATGAGCCTTGTCTTACGTAGAAGAAAACCCACAGTGGAAAGCTACAAGAAATTCCCTTAAAGAGCAAGTTTGTCTTCTCTTGCTTCTACAAACTCTACAAACACTCTACAAATATTGACAGGGTTGACAGCATGAGGCTGTTCTCTACATGGAGAAGTAGAGATCAAATCTCCAAACAGGAGCTGCCACCACTTCCTTGTTCTACTCCCACAACCTTGATGTGTCTCCTGTTGACCCCTCTGCTCTCTGAAAAGGGCTCCTGAAGGGCAGACCATGTCCCTGACCAATATCTGTGAGCCACAGCACTGCTGGGGGACCTCACTCAAAGTGCTGTGGGAGGAGAGGAGTCACTCCAAAGAACATAAAGACTGTTTGAAAAGGATTCAGACATTGATTTTGACACAGGAGAAGAGCCTGTCTCTGACTCATCCTAAATTACAGGGAGTAATGTCAAGAATGGTTTAGCCACACCGTGTACTCTATTCTGCTGGGACAGAACCACTCTGCTCATTGTGAGTTTGACACCACCTGAGTCATTAGCAGTGGTTTTCATGGATGAACCCATTTCAAGCCCCAAAATACAAAAGTTCTCTGCATGAAGTGTCTGTGAGAATTCCTCCAGTAATTTCACATTTGGATTCAATAGCTGAAATGAATTATGAAATTCTCTACTCTGTCACATATTAAGAAGGAACTGTGAAATGCTGATAAGATGTTGAAATGAAGGCAAGGGGATTAAAAGGTCATTCTGCTGCACTTTTTCATCTGGTGAGGATTTCAGACTGAGCTAATTACCATAGTACCTGAACGCTTAATAGACTCTGCCAAATTTGTTAGTGATCTCAGTAATAAGCTGGGTACACAAACATCTCTTTAAGGTCTCAAAACATCTTCAACACACAGGTGAAAACAGGGCTAATGGGTCCAGTCCACAGTGGACTGGAAGATTCATGTTTAATTTCTTAAATAAATGACCCGTTGAGAATTTTCTCGTTATCTTCTCAGCTTGGCTCAGGAGGCAAAGCACACATCCAAGTGTGCACTGAGCACAGTCAGTGCAGCTGGGTCTCTGGGAGCTACTGCAGTACCAGGAACAATTTATTCCATCATTCCTAAGCTGGAGGAGCTGGGGATGACTGATGAAAACACATCAGCAGAGTTTTGGGCTTGAGGAAGAAGTGCTAAATTGTCTTGGTTTTTTACTTTCTCCATTCACCTGCTTTCAATCTATAAAGAGGACATGACTACTCAGCAAAAAAATAAAATTTAGTTTAAAAAATCAGAAAAAATCAGCCAAACAAAAAAACAATTGATAGAGAAAAGGTGATTTTTTTTATCTTGAGTTTTGACTACTAGTACAGTGTTAGTACAATATTCACCAGCAAACAAGCTAATTTATAGAAATAGAGCCTCAGAAGCTTTGAAACTGTTGCTTTTATACCTTTCTTCACCAAAAAGGATTATGATTTTACAAGCTGGTTACGCACCTATAACATTTATTTTATTCTAAATGAAGGGATCAGCCATTTGTGAAAGAAGGAACGACCATTTTGTGTATTTACACAAAGCCCTGTACAGATACCTGTGTTTCAATTATATCCTCACTGTGGTGCCCTGAGTGTTCACTGTGGTCAGATGAGAAAATATTTGTCTTGTTTCTTGTGTTTTGACATGAAATACCACCCTCATTTGAGGACTGTTTATGGGTTTACATGGTATTCAGGGGAAGATTCTCAAGAAAAAATGTTATGGAGGAGCTGTCTACAAACCCACAGATCCAAAAGTCAGGTGATGGCACCTATTTATTTATTCATGTGATGGGGTATATAATTATAAGACTGTGTGAATTGCACTGTAGGGGACAAAAAAGAAGCAATTTCAAATCAACAAATGCTCCCTTCAGTTTGTGCCATGGCACATGCCATATTTTTTTTCATTTTATCCTGCATTTGTCCCATTATTAATCTTCATTACATTTCATATTGTAGCACCTCCAATATTCTCTGAGCTGCCCACACTGATTTATGTGTTCCTCAGGATCTGATCCAAGTAGTAGGTTTTTCTTATATTTTGAGAGACGTGTATTGACACAGATGCAAAATTGATATTAAATTATCCTCTTTGTTGCAATTACAAATCTCATAGCATAAAGCTTTGGACAAGAATATTATAAAGTGAAAGGAAATACATAGGGCCAGCCCAGGACCTCTTCCACAAAGTGGCTGAGCCATATTTTTTTTTGCTGAATTCTTTAGTATGTTATCAGGACCAGAGTGTATCTAGTGCATACAGACAGGGCTCATGATTTTAGCCCCGGCCCCATGTTTTTGTAAGAGAACTGGTGAAACATTTCTTTATGAAAGAGCAGATTCATGGTTTCAGCTGTTAGCTTTCCTGTGAGTGCATGACCTATAACCTGGGCTGTTGGAAAATTATTTCAAATAAAATAGAGAATCTATTATACTTAGCAATTTTCAATGACTGAAGCCAGTGATTGGCTGAGGATTTTGATTATTTTTGCACTGACACTACTTATTTATGAGCTGTAATTTTGTTTTTTGACAAGAATTAACTTTTCTGTATTATTCATGCTGATATTCATAGAAAATGTTTTTAACCAGTACCTGCTGCTTCCACAATGAAGATTTTCACAGGGAGGAGAAAGAATAACAAAATAATTCTCTCTCCTTTTTTCTTTTTCTTTTTCCTGTAGGATTGGAACAAAACCCCCAACATTTTTCTTTCAAAGGAAACCTGAGACTTTATGTATTCAACATATTGTGTGGAACTATTTCAGAGCTTTGGGTCACGAATGGCTTCTTTCCATTAAAAGTAATGCTGTTATTCCTGGCGATGTGAGCCTGCTCGGTTTTGCTCACAAGTAGAATCTGCCTGTACATATAAATCAGTGCCTGCAGCTTCAGCAGAACAGAGGAAGAGGAGGCACAGCTCACCTCAGACTTCCAAGATGTACTGGCAATTTACTCTAGCACCGTACATGCTGAGATTTCTGTAGCTGTTTTAGTTCTGTTGAACTCAGGCTTAAATTGAAGGATGCAGTTTTGAAACCTGGCCTTGGGGGACTCAGAGGTGAAATTGTGGGGAGAGCAGCTCTTGAATAGATGTCAGGCTGGGATCTGCTGGGAAATGCACCCTAGCCCAGAAATGCACAGCTAGCTCTGACTTGACCAGCCCCATCATTCCCATCGTGTCTGTGAACCCCTTTGTGCCCACCTCTAATCAGAGCTTGGCATGTGCAGAGGTGAAAGTGGCCTCATTCATTCCTCGGTGCTCTTACTTTTAATTTTAAGAAACTCCAAACACAAACTCTACCCCGTGCCAAAGCTGTCAGGGTCTGCCATGACACAAAGGATGGATCTAATCTGCTGTGTCCACCAAGGCTTGAAACACCCCATGGCTGGGAAGGATTTGCAGCATTTGGCTTTTTGCCCAGAAAATCAGACCCTCCAAAAGGTCATGCACATACACACACACACACACAGACTTACAGAGGTGCCTCATGGCAAAAGGAGATGGTTAAAAAGCTTATTTTCTGAAATGTTAATTGACTTTAGGGAGACCTTCATCTGAGGACAGCCCCTTGTGCTGATTGCCTCTGTTCGTGATTTGGTTGGAGAGGAATGGATTTTGCACTCAAATAATCAGGCATCAAGGAGGAGCGCAACGCATGGGAGAGCTGATTTATGTCACCTGGACAAGTGGCGGGCAGGGCTCAGAACATCCTGTGGGGTGCTCTGGACACAGCACACACTCTGCTGATATCAGTAAGGGGTATTAAGTACTGCGCACCTTTGAAAATTAGAATCTCTGTGTAGGTTTTGAAATACAGACTTGGGGGCTCTTATTCAAGACTCACAGTCAAGATTATTCAAAATATACAGAAACCCAGTTATTACAGATTTTCAGTGAAGCATTGGTACCCTTGAAAATCTGAGTCCTGAAATTTACCAGGGAAATTTATGGAGGTGTGAGTATAGTAAAATATTAAATCATAGGTCACAATTAAATTACAATTAAGTCTCAGTTCCTAAGCAGATTTTAGGAGAAGTGGTCTACATGTACGTATTGGTTTCTAGACACAAATAAACCCTGAAAACTTATCTTTCCATACTGCCTTTTTGATGGAACTTAGTATCCCCTTTTTATTTGGTACCTTTTTCATTTGAAATGGGACACATCCGTGCACTGATTTAATTTAAGCAGTCACTTGCTTCCCCTGAGTTCCCTCCTTCTCCTGACAAAGCAGAAGAGGATGGTGAGAAGAGGGGTGGGTTGTGTGCAGGAGGAGAAGCCCTTCAGGAGGCTTCTGCAGGTCCTTGCCTTGGCCCAGAGCTGCACTGACCGCTCTGGGATTTCCAGATCAGAGCAGGGCCTTGCTCACACAGCCTGGGAAAAGCAAGCCTGGGCAGTATCCTCACAGATGTGTGTGTCAGTGCTGTCGGCAAGGAGTCAACACTTGACTATTTCAGTCTTTTGGCCGTAGGGAAAATTAACATCACGAAAAGCCAGGGTCTAAGAGGAAGCACTAAAGATTCACATGCAGCTTTAAGGAGCAATGA
This sequence comes from Artemisiospiza belli, assembly GCA_021963965.1. Classification (NCBI taxonomy): domain Eukaryota; kingdom Metazoa; phylum Chordata; class Aves; order Passeriformes; family Passerellidae; genus Artemisiospiza; species Artemisiospiza belli. The sequence continues at coordinate 26,235 of JAKDEW010001124.1, forward strand.
TTAGTTGTTATTTATATTGCAGCAGTACCTGGAGATCTCAGCTGGACTCAGGGTCTTGTTTTTCTGGCTAGTCTCCACTTCCTCTCTTGTGTTTCTCACAAAATACACCTTTCCCTATTACCCAAGCACTACTGAGAATACATTTGATTGTGGCCAAAACCTGCTCCTCCAGAAAGCCAATCCTGGCCACCATCTTATCAGCCGCATATAATTTGTTTAGTTTTAAGGTTTCATCCTATCTGCAGATGGGCTAACAATTTACAAGGTCCAGTGATTACAACCTAGAATATTTCCAACAAACTTCTTTGCTTCTAAAGGGTGGTAGAAGAAGAAAATAAATGGAAAAAACATCAGCTCGAAATTTGTCCTCCAAGGACCATATTAAAATTTATAGATTAAAAAAAATTATATCATGTATCATAATGAAGCCAAATCAGCAGTTTTGGCCTTGCTTCTCTAAGCAGAAAGGCTTTGCTGTCTGACTTCTCCTTGGCTGCCTTTCTAGGCCTGAAATTCACAGCTGCATTGAAGCGGAGCAAGTCCAATAATGCCATTTGTTTTTCACTTAAAAAAAAAAAAAAAAAGGAAAAAGAGAAAGAGGGACATATAAATGGATCATAGAAGAAGGAGGCCATTAGCAGACGTTTAGTCTGACCATGGCTAGAAGTGCAGATGGTTCAGGGGAACACAGCCAACTTGGCGTTTATATAAGCTATCTTGTATCTCCCTCTTTTTTCCCTACACTGGCACAGATTGATTAAAGGTCAAATAAAGGCTGCTCCAGTGTGAGAGTGTGCACGATGTATGACAAAAAATCCTGTCTCACAGTCCAGGGTTTCTAAACAACATAAAAGACAAATCAATGTATAAACTAATTCTCAGCCTGTTTAAGTCTTTTCTTCCTGAAAGCCGTATGGACCTCTCACTCTCTCTCTTTTTTTTTTCTTTTTTCTTTTCTTTTTATCTTTTCAAATCTCCCAGTGACAAAGTGGTAAGTGAAGACAAGTGGTGGAATGTGAATATAAGGAGGTAGAATAGGAAAGTCCCCTTTAATAAAGCAGGCAAAAATTGCTCCATATTCAATAGACAAGAAACATTCTCCAACAAATGTCTCTTCTGAATTATAAGCAAGAAAAGAAAAAAAAAAAAAAAGAGTGCAAAGGTCTTTTTAACTGGCAGCTTCCCTTGTGGCAGTCTGCCTCCTGCACTGCCTAGCCCTTTGGTGCAGGGGCTCTGCATGTACCTGCTTTGCACAGACCTGAGTCTGTAAAAGAGAATTGGAATTTGGAGATGCCTTCTGCAATAACAAAAGTAATGATCTTCATATGAATTTAGACATGTGGGATTTTGATGGTGTTTAAATATCTTTCAATTTCTTTTAGGATACAGAATATCTGGACACCTAACTGGTGCCCAAACCACAGATTCCTGGCGCAGAGACCCTCTCCAGGCATTGCCTGACTCCTGGATGGAGATCATCCCCCCTGAACTTCACAACCTTAAAGGGATTCAGCGTCTGAAAACTGGGCTAAGCCATGAGCTTTATGAAAGGCAGGAGCCCACCCCTAAGCAGCTCTGAAGGCTGGGCTCTGAAGTGAGGCTCAGGTTGCAACAGCTCAAGCGGGCTAACTGAACTCCTGCCTGCGCTTTTAATGCTTAATTACCCCAGGTGCCACGGGGGTGGATGCATTGAAAACAGATGGAGAGGTATTCCTGAGCATCTGAAGATAAGCAGATCAGTTAGGCCAGGTTCTGTGGATCTTGTTTGAATAGTTAATCACAGGAACGCAGAGATGAAGAGAACCACATGGGTCACTGAGCTCAGGTCTGTGAAATTTTCTCATTATAATTTACAACCTGGAGAGTATCAAGAGTGTGCCAGGTGCTTCATATAGTCAAACAGTCTGACAAGCTGGTATTTATTTTGGAGCCAAAGGAGGTCTGTTTGTTTTATGAATCAAGGTTGTTATTATTTTTTATTTTGAGACTGGGAGGCTGCTAATCATTTTGTTTACACTGTACTTTGTGAGGGGATATTGTTGCTCACCTCTGTTACGGTTGACTCTGCATCATGGCCTAGCATTATAATTTAAGAACTGTGACTTTTAAAGCCTTATTTGTAACTACTGAATGGCCTTTGAATGTATTTTTGGGTTATTTAGACACAGCTACGCACACACATGTAGATACTGGAAATCAGTAAAAATTACAATTATATATATATCCTTAGACCACCCTGTGGTCCCAAAATTTGGGCATGGTTTAAATATTTACATGCATATAGGATAAAAACTCCTTGAAAATCCTCTCAAAAGAGAAAATTACTTATTAACCAAAGAAACTGATCATCATTTTTCCAGAAATGAAAGCAGAAGACAACAGAAACACTTTTTTTTAGTTGGAATTATTGATGCAGTTTAATTATTTTGAGTGTGCACTAAAGAATTAACATCAGTCTGATGTTAAAATTTATAACCAAAATTCTTATTTACTGAGTATGAGTTTAAATGACAAAACCACATTGTTATGTCTGCTTTAAGAAAAAGTCTGTCAGGGAGTTTGACATATTGGTACAAGTTTCCCTATAAATATCCCAGAAAAAGAAAGTGTAGATGATTTTAGAGGCATTTATTGGACTATAAAAAGTGAAGATTATGAATAGGTCAATATTTTTTGAAAGGTGTTAATATAAAACAGTGCTAAAAGATTCAGAAAAGATAAGTAGATATTTTAAGCTTGCTGCTGACAGAAAGTGACATCTGATAAAGATGGAGATAAAAATATCAATAAAAGATGTTACCTACATTATACCATCCATTTATTTGTTTGAGTTGGTAACAATTAGATTATTGATGGTAAATAATTTTGTAGCTCTTGGTAAATTATTTATGGGCATGCCCTTAAAAAATGCCTTTCTTTATATGATTTTTCATTCTCATACATAAAGTGCCCAACATGTTCACTGAGCAATTTTTGTCTACTAATGAAAAACCTCTGAAATCTGGCCAAGAATAACAAATTTAAATCAGCGAAAATAACTTTGTAGCCACCAATATGATCAGATGAGCTAAACTTCTGAAAATAGAGACAGAATGGTAAAACCCAGGCTTGGTAGGGTGATTCTTGCAGCATGAAAGTTTTCACGAGTACTTACAGATAGCCAGTGTGAGACAGGAAGGATTTAAAGGTAATTTGGCACAGGTACTAAAGTTTTCCACAACTCATCATGACTGGAAAGGTCCAACCTACCATTCAAAGCTGTCTTAGGAAACCCTCAGAAGTAATTCTTGGACATACAGCTGAAAACACAAGTCCTCATGCGTGAGCAGAAATGAATTTTCCAGGCAATAATTTATGACAATGGGACAGAGGATGACAGTAGATAGGCAGGCATCTGCCACACATGAATACAAAATGAGCTGGACCTGAGCTGCTCTGCTAAGACTTCCAGTGTGTGAGGACACTTTATTACAAGAAAGAAATCCAGAAGACATCCTGAAAACTCAGAGATTCCTGTTATCCCTCCCTCCAGGAGCAGTCCAGATCTCTTGTGGTGGGACAGGCAGCCTAATGGGTTGTTACTTAGCTTTTTCAAGTATCCAGCACATTAAGCCATGATGTACTACAAGCTTGTAAATGACAGATTGTTCATTACAGGGCTTCAGAGAAGTTAATAATCAAGATAATGGACCACAAGTCACAAGTGTCTCCTGTATACCACTCTTTCACTTTTATAGACATGCATAAACTTAACACATCAAACTCTTGTACTGCACAGTCAAGTGGGAGAATCAATTAAGCTGGTTGAGAGGTTTTGCAGTGAAAACTGAGGGAAAAGTTTATCCAGCACACTCCCCTGCCTTTGTCAGACTTCCAGAGGGCTGGAGAAGGAAAATCAGCTTCTTCACACAGAATATCTTACAAGATTTTGAAGATAGAGGCACTTGGCTATTTAACCCTTTTGTTATAAGATGTCTGAATCTAGTAGATTAAAACGAAAACGAAAAAAGTGACATGGAAAAATTCCAGCATGAAAAAGCTGAGTGTTTCAGAGAACTGACTGTAGCAGTTACTTAACAGGTAAAAAGGCCTGTTTGCTAAGGACAATCAGAAAGGTTCCTATCCATTGCCACATCTTCATTCTCCTTTTCTACCACTACAGCGGAGTGAAAAATCAGTCTCCATTACTCATTATTCACAATTAATCTAATTATTACTTGAGAATCATCAAAGAAAATAAAAGGAACATCATAGGTTGCAACACCAGAGACAGTTACTAAGACTTTCTGCAGGTTTCCCTGTAGATGCCACAATTTTTTCCTGAGGCAACCGTACAGAAAACATGGAAATCCCTCAGGAATGCAAATATTGAGATGGATGATAGGAAAATGTCCAGTCTTGCCACATAACCACCAAGAGTGGTTCTGTTCTTGACATGTACATGTTCACAAGACTGGATGGCTTCTCACACAGGTTTTGTGTGTGTCATTTCCTATAAAGTTACAAAAAAACTTTTCCTTTGTTAAGAGGAGAGGACTGTGTCCACTGTTCCATGCAGTGGAATTGATTTTAGGAAAAACTTCCTCTCTGAAAGAGGGGTCAAGCATTGGAATAGGAAAGTGATAGAATCCCCACTTGGGAAGTATCCAAAAAAGCATGGGGTGTGGCTCTTGGGGACATGGTTTATCAGTGAATATGGCATGGCGGGGTTAACAGCTGGACTCCATCATCTTAGGGGTCTTTTCCAACCTTAACAATTCTATCATTCTAGGATGTACAATTCAAAATTTGTAGGTTATCCAGGACAGCTTCTGGACCCCTTATCAGTCACCTCCAGCTAAGGATATTCTATAATTTTTACTTAAAATACAGGTGGGCAGGATATGACAGGGAAATTCTATAGAGACAAAATGTGGCTTTCACTTAATTTAAGACAAATTGGTCTAGGAGTGATCCAGGGTATTGCTAAAATTCTGGCTGGGTAGTGTGTTATACCAGCCTACTTTTAACTTTATATTTGTTAAAGAAAATATGTTAAAATATGAGTTAGTGTGCTATTTTAAACTCATATATTTTGACCATAAGAAAATGGTCTGTGCCTTAGATGGACAGAGGCCTTTTGCCATCAAAGAAACACTTTTTCAATCTCTGTTGGTGTTCTGTATTTTTTTGATATAGGAAAAACCTCAAACATTTAATATATTTGGAAAATTCTTCTTCCTAGTAAACCTTGGCATTTCTTGACAGAACTTTTGGGTCCAAATTGACCCCACCAGTTTTTAAGTATTTATGTGATCTTCCTAGTTCTTCAAGCTCAGGGTTTTGTTCCTAGACTGGAGAGAGCAAGAGGAGTGCATCTAGAAACTGCATTTCAGCTCCTTTTAATCTGTTTCTGAATCTGGAAATATGCTTTGGGACAAGGACATGGAATACATGCAGGGAAAACAACACACAGTGTGTTCTTTCATATGGCAAATACTGCCCTTTATATTACAGATTCAAGGTTTTGCCACCAACACTAGAATGGAAATTGGGCATTTTATTACAAGTGAAAAACTGCAGCATTTTTTTTAAACAAAAAACCCAGCCCAGAAAATTAAATATCTTTCCACATGAAACCTAAACTTCTTGGGTAGTGTGGATGAAAGGAAAGTAAATTTTTCTTTTTTCATAAAGAGTACCTCTTAAAATAATTTCAACCATTTATGCAATTCTTCTACAAGTTGGTTGAAGGTTATTGGATGAGATGGAAAATAAACTGCTTTTTTAAAATGCGTATGTTGAATAACAATTAAAATCAAAATTGCCAGCTTGACTTTCTAGACCAATTGGTCTGGAGTGAATGGAATAGTTACCAACAGAGAGATTTCCTTGCCTTCCTAAGCCCCATGATGCTGCTTAGAGACTTTCAGACCAACTTCATCCTTGCTGTTTTTGAGCACTTTATCCAGCAGTATCCAGTTTTAGGCTCTTCCAGAAACATGAAAGGACGGCTGGTATTGCTGATCTCCCTGTTTATCCTCCTGCTATTAAATTCATTATATTCTAATGAATTCATCTTAAACTGAAGCTGCTCGGGAGCTGTGCTGTTGTTGCTGTCAGTGTAAGTCAATGCTGCTCTCATCTGAAGGCTCTGATGTGTAAATTACTTGCTACCAGTGCTCTGACTTTATGTGTAGGCTGGGACTGTCAAATGCTGGACAGGCACACTAGCAACCTAAATTTTACTGAGTCTAGAGTTAGAAATAAAAAGATCATGCATAAATAGAGTGCAGACTGTCAGATTATACGGTCTATGGTAACAAAATTCTGGCTCTCCTCTTTTCATATCCAAGAAGAGCTAAATAGCAAGGAAAATCCAGTAAGTAATGCAAGCAATTATATCTGTTTTCCTGCAGATAATTTATGTGTTATAACAATGCAGGAAGGCTACCATCCCTGGTTGTAATCACAGGTTGAGGCTATTTTATAAACAGTGAAACCACCCATTGCTGTTGTCCATCATTTATTACTCGCCTAATAAATACTTCAATTACATTTAATAAATAATGTATTCAGGCTCAGTGAAGTGATAATTCTTTAAATTAATTATTAAATTCATGCAAAAAGGTTTTATTGCAAGCACTACTAAAGGAAATTTCTGTCTTTAATCTAAAGTGATTATTCATTATGTGCAGTAAAAGGCTCCATTTGCATATTATTAGTGAGGCAACCTTTAGCCTTCCTGGCAACAATAAAGATGCATCTTGATGTTGCTGTGCATTAATGTTCTAGGTTAGCCTTCCAAAACTAAAGTGATGATAAACAATATGTAATAAAGTCTTCGTTTATGGCCTTCTACCAGCTGTTTTCTGATATCTCAAATATACTACAATGACAAAATGTCCAGTAAATGTATTACAGCAAGTTGCTAAAAGGTGTTGCCTGCAGATGGTTAGTTGATGGGAAACAGTAAAAGTGGAACCAATTAATGCCCTGGAGATCTGAGCAGTAAATTCGTCTCAAGCAGACTTTTTAAAAGACCTCTCTTTGATGGTCTCCCATGTGCTACCCTGTTCTTGCTGCTGCCCTTGCCTGCCACGCAGCAGAGACTCTGGGAGCTGGCCATGCACTTTGGCAGGGCTCAATTCCCCAGACAGCAGAATTTTCCTGTCTTGAGCAACTCTCAGTACCTGCATAAGGAATTCCCATCACTACCCTGTACCTGCCCTAGCCTGGATGTCATAGTGAGGGACAGCTTGCTGTGGAGGGAAGTCTCGGTGATTTTCATTGAGAGAAACCAGGGTGGCTTCTCTTTTAATCTTTGTTACTTCTTAAATCCCTAAAGCAAAAATTCACAGGAATCCTTAAAGGAAAAATGACCCAGGTTAGTGAGCCTGTAGGTCCTGGTTCAGAGCTGTGGAGTTTGGCAGCTCCTGACTGGGAAGACCCATCCTGTGGAGCTGAGCTGACAGCCTGGTGCAGGCTGAGCTGTCAGTGCCACTGATTCACAGCATTCCCTGAAATCAATCCTGAAAGTCAGCCTGAGAGGCTCCAATGAGCACATCTGGCCAGGAGCTGGCTGCACCAGCTGGATTCTCCAGGTCTTCATCCGTCAGCCCTTCATCCATGAATCCTTCTGAGACCCGACTGCTGGGATCTTGGATACGTGTGTAGCCCAGGATCCTGTTTTTGCAGGGAAACCCTGACCTCTTCTCCCCTCTGAGACGTTTTCCTTTCAGGGATGCCATCTCACAGTGCAGCGTCCTGATCAAAGCTGATATTTCATCTGGGCACATAAACAGAGCAGGTAACACCCCCCAACCATGTCGTGATCAATGAGGGCACAGAGCCCAATCCATCCTTGGGATAAACACACAGACACTCACCATCCCTTACACTGTCTGATGCTGGAGTTTTCATTAGGCTGTCTGCCCCTCTGGATGATGGAAATGTAGGTAGCACATAGATCCTCAAAGAGCTTTAATTTGTGCCCTGACAGATATTGATTAAAAAAAAATAATGGAATAATTATAACTATTAAATTATGATCATGTTACTTCCCCTACAAGTCTATAGTCTCAACCACAGTGAAATTTTTAATGCGTGTTCTCCACATCCTGCTTTATTTAATCCTTTTCTTTTAAGATGTTAAAAAAAATAGTCTCCAGAAAGACAAAGTGGAAGCCAAAAACTGACCATAGGTTTATTTTAATTATATCCCAGCTGAAAAACCTTTTTTCCCCCAGAATGTGTACTTTGCCTTTTATTTTTCTACCCCCCACTACAAGCCAAATACAAGTTCTCTTTCACCTCTTTTACAGGTGTTTGGAAGTAAGAATGATCTTTAAAGTTCCTCCCAAAACAAAACATCCTATGATTTCTGAAAAAATAATTCACATAATTCATCCCAGATGGGAGCTCATTATTTTAAAGATGATATGTATTTAGTTAATCTACATGAGAAATGCATGTACTCTTTCCCATAGGTTAACCAAGAGGCCAGATGAGATTTTTTTTTCCCACCAAATGCCAAGAAATAAAATTCTGTTGTTTATTTTTTTTGTGGTCATTTAAGAAAAGCACCTTCAAAAGGCAGTGCAATGTGTCCTGAGGTGTTCATCTGAGACAAGCAGGATGGTTCCCATTGCAGTGGCCAAGCTCAGTCATGGAACCCCAGGAAATCAGAGTGAAGAGTTTGAAACTACTGAGTTTAACCAGGATTGAGGCCTGCCCACCTAAAACCAAGAGAAAAACCTTAAAATTTATAGCTTATTGTGCTCCAGGAGATCAGGACAAATCACGGGAAAGCATCAGGGTGGTTATTAACCTGTTAATGCCCAGGACAGGGAAGCAGCTTGTCCTACATCAGCATTTGACCCTGTGTTAGTGGCCCTGAGTTAGCTTTGTTGCAGCTCCCTTTCCTGCTCAGGAAGCAAAGCCCATTTTGCTCTTTAACCAGATTTTTTTCTCAGATAAAGATGTTGCCCAAAGAAGCTGCAGGACTCTGGTATCTCCCTTTCCAGATCTGATTCCAAATTAAAGACATTTTCATCTCCAAGTTACTCCTTAATTCATACAAAATTTAAAATATACATCAAATCACTCTAGACCCTGCTCAGAGACAAGAAAGAATTCAGCATTTTATGGATCCAGGCTCCCTTCCCCCATCCTGCTAGATATTCACATCTCTAACACGGAGACCTCTGGTTCACCTTTGAATCACTTATGTTCTCTTCACCATAGCAATCAGCTCAGTCCTACATAAAGTGTAAAGTGCTGACATGTTCAAGCAGCCTAATGTTTCTTGCAGTCATCTAGCAGCCTTTCAAATGTAGAATCCTAGATGCCCTTGCTTTCCTTAATCAGCTAGCAGTGAAAAAGAAAAATGGAATAAAAGGACCTCATATATCCTCTTCTCCCTCCCTCCTGCAATTTGCTGTCCAAACTAATCCCCCCACATCCCTCCCATTACACAGATGCAGTGAGATCTCTGAGCACAAATGTTGTAAACCTCAACATAACTTCACCAATTCACACTAAGGGAAATAAATTTAATTCACTCAGCTTCTCATCATCTTACGGCCCCTTTAGGGCTAATCATCTGTATTAACTTTCTCTGGAGTCTTCCTAATGCCTGAGTGCCGCTGACTATTTTGTACCAGAAATGCATGTGGCAAGAGAACAAATTGCCCAACAGTGGATTTCCTTTCTACAACAGTGGTTTTACTGTTTAAAATGAAAGAATCGGGTCTGGAGTGGTGTTGGCTTAGGGCTTGGATGGCAGGTTATGTGGCTGACTACAACGGCTTCGTGCTGGAATTTGTACTAAGTAATTCTTTCCTGAGTAAAATTGCTTGGCGTTTACGCAGCCAGGCAAACTTTTATTTCTATTCAAGAGGCACAAATGATTTTAAGATTTGTGATTTTGAGAAGATTGATTTTAAGAAGAATGATCCCTTTCTCAGCCAACCAGTTTCTGGAGTTACCAAATTTTAATAGCTAACTGCCTTATTTTTCTTTTATATATATATATTTTTTTTTTATTGCAGATCTGCCATAAGTACAGTTTTTAGTAGCTGGCCTTGAATGCTGATAAAAGCTCATGCTTGTCTTCAAACCTGACTGAGATGTGCTTCTTTGAGGTGCTACACAATGTTGACACACTTTTGTTCAAGGCTGTGGATTCAAACTCTAGTTCTTCCACAGATTCAGTGTGTTCTTCTGAGTAAGGACTTTGAAGTACTGCTGACCATACGTTTTTTTCTTTACTGTCTGCTTAACATTCTCCAAGGGACAGAGGTTGTTAGCATGTATTTATATCAGGATGTGAATTGCATGCTACAGAAATCAGCAGAATTTATTTTCCTGCTTGTTGACTCTTCACACCTACCTTGCCTTTCTTTCCCTTGACCTGTCATATTGCCCTTTTTGATCTAAGACCCTCAGTCACCATGGAGAGTTGAACTCCCAGGACTAATCCTCATCCTCTGGTCTTTTCAATTCTGTTCCTTCCTGGGTATAAAGTGATGTTTGGACATATTTCTCTGTGATATCTCGTGACCAACATTAAATCTGCAGGGCAAAACCAGAACTTGACACCTACCCACTTCTTTCCTCCTCCCTTTTCCTCACGATTTCTGGGCCCTAAAGAGAATACATTCCTAATGGACATTTATCTGTTTTAATTATAGCCTTTTTTACCCCATCTGATTATCAACTTCTCATCTGAAATCTCCTCTGAGGCAGACTCTCACTGTTCCCTCTGAGCTTATGGAGCCTCTGGGGATATGAAACTTCTACTTTGGGTTAAGTTCAGATATGCTGAGTAACATCTTGTGGGGCATCATCAGTTTGCCAACAGACCAAGCTGAAAAAACCCCTCCTCTTTACCAGAAATCTGAAAATGGCTTTTTTTCTGTTTTCACATGGGGACATTCCAAGGTTTTTAAGGAAGACAAAACCAAAAGCTACGTTAAGAACAATGTTAAGAGGTTTTCTGCAGTGCCTGCAGTAAACAAGGGTTTGCTATATATCTATCTCTGCACTGCAGTTCTGTGTGGAGATAGGAGATGGGTGTGACATCCCTTTCCTTTCCAGCTACCCTGCTCTCAGTGGAGGGAGAGCTTTCCCACAGACCTCTTCATTCTGGAAAATTATCAGGAAAGTTTGGGAACAGCCCCATCAAGGTCAGCCACTTTAATAGCTGGAGAGATGCAGTGTTTGCTCCTAGTTTTCAAACTGCCTAGTTGCCCCATTTCCTTTCCCTTAGAGTCAATATTTTCTTTTTAACCCAGAAATTAATTCCAGATATTAGAGATATTCCAGAAACCAGTGGTTTCTTCCAGCTGATCACAGAATTGCTGTCTAAGGGTCTTGATTAGGTTTTCCTTTCACAACAAAAAATCCATTTGGGGGGCTGAAGAAATTTTGAAAATATATAGACTCAGTTTTAGAAACTCGAATTTTCTTTTGAAGTCACAAAATTCCCAACCAGTTTTCGTGGCAGAATCAGGTTTCCAGGGCCAGTGGGAGCTGAGCCTGGAGCACCAAAGAGATTCTCACTCTCTTCTCTCTAGAGGAAGAGTTGCAACACAGGCCAAGTGTTTGGGTTTCCAGACAGCAAACTGCAAAATTGTGGCTACTGGCATCATTTGTGCCTTTCATATTTCATCCAGCAATCAATCTCCTTGTATCATCAGCTAGGAGAAGAGAGTTTGATGAAAAATCATGACTAAGGGTGTGAGTGGGAAAAGTGAAGATTGACTGTTTGGCTCAGACACAGAAAATCTGAACATGTGAAGGGCATGTGGTAGTAGAGTTAAGGTTTTTCCTTTTTTCGCCCAATGCAGCCCTATACCTTTATCTTTTTCCTCCTGCAATCTCCAGATGATGCAAGTGCTGCTATAAATGATATTTCAGCTTTTTATAACTTCAGACACACAGATTACCTCCCCAGCATCCTTTTACTGCTGAGTGTGGGTGAAAAAAAAAAAAAATAAAAGGAGTTTTTAAAAATGTGCTTTCCACTCATCAGGTTCAGTCTATTTCAGTAAAAGAAGTGAGTGGAAAAAGAAAGGCGACAATGATTGCACAGCAGCATTCATACTCTTTGGGTGAAGGATTATATTTTGCTAAACCTTCCAGGAAAATAAAACTCAGGAAAACAAGAATGCTTTACAGAGGTATGAGACTCTTTGTCACCAATCAATGATATTTTGGCTTGCTATGATTTCTTCATTGCCTCTCTCCATCTTCAACAGGATGTATCATTCTGAGTAATCTTGCTTTTTTTGGCCTCTCTGCCTATCGATTTAGCTAAATTAATAGCAAACCCACCAGAAAGTCTGGGTTCCAATGATATTTGTTTTTCTACTGAAATTGTGACTCATGTTTGATGGATAAGTCTGGAGTGATAAAATGAAAGGAAAGTTGAAAACAAAAATATCTGGAATAAACTTTTTGGAGGAATTGTTGAGGCTGGGACTAGAGAGAAGTCAGGAACCTATTTTTCATGAGCATATACTTCCAAGTTCATGCCAACAGCTGCCCTCTCTGGTGCTTTTCTATTTTGAATAGCAGGAATTTGGAGATATTTATCCAGAGTTTGCTTTTTGAGTTGAAGAGGTAAAAAGAGGGAAAGCAAACCATCCAATTTCTGAATCACCACCAGAGCAGGAGCACCTGCTGGCTCCGCCTCACCATTGAATAAGAGGAGCCCATGGTGGATGCACTCCTAATTTTGGCACTTTGTTTTAGGGGCTATGGCTGTCTCGAAGGCATCCCAGATTATGCCCTCTTTTCCACCTTCTTCCATTTGTGCTTAAATGAACATAGGTCCTGCAGCTGTACTAGCAGGATCACAAGTTGCTTAAATGTGCTGAAAATGAAGTGTAACAGGAACATACTAAATGATCCTGTTGAGCATCATTATCATGAGGAACTCAAATAGGTGAGACATGGCCAATTATACCACCCTGTCCTTGGTCTTCAAGCTGACTAGAAATTTGCTTTGAGGCTGAGAATTTGATTTGATTTGTGAAAAAATGACAAAAAAAGGTATGGAATAGTCTCCCACTTGCCCATCCTTTATCCTTTTTAAGCAATTATCAGTCAACCAGGCAGGAGACTGGTTCCTGTCTTTCCATTCCACAACACAAAATCTCATGTTCAGCCCTTTTGACACAGACCTGCATATTCTCAGTGATGAGAAAATTAGTTATATAAGGTATTAGTTATATTTAATATTAGGATATTTTACTGCTGAGACCCCACTTCTGAACAGTTAGGATTTATGCACTTATTCAGGGAGGAGATTTGTAAATAATCAGTAATCTGAATATCTTCCACCAACCTTGAGGGGGCAGGACATGAAAGGCAGGGAGACAAGCTGTGTACTCAAGCTGGCCAAGGGTTGTCCAGAAGAATTGTCACTAGAAGTGCTCAGAAATGTGTAGATGTGGCACCTGGGGACACGGTTTAGTGATGGAGCTGGCAAAGTTAGATTAATGGTTGGACTAAACATTAGAAGGCTTTTCCAACCTTAATTATTTAATGGGTTTGTGATTTCAACACTGGAAAGTTATGAATGTGTCATGAAATGTGCCTTCAGACACTGGACATTTTGACCTGCATCCAGAAGAAGAAATGAAGGCTTCAGGGAATTCCTAAATCACTGACACTTCAAGCAACCAGAGTCTGTGAGACCCAGGTATATGGGGTAAATGTGGGTGTACAGAAAAAAATGTTCCCTGTACCACATAGAACTAAATCTCTACTGTAAAATGGCCTGCAAGAGAAAAAAAAAAAAAGAAAAGAAAAAAAAAAAAAGGTCCATCATCTTCTGATATGACTCTTGAAATTCTGGCTTTTGGGGCAAGTCAGTATCAACAGAATTACCATTAGTAATGTTAGCCAATCATACCCTTTTTATTTCTGGCAAGCATTCATTGCATCAATTTAAAGGAGAAGTTAGTGGAAAGAGGGAGGAGTGACTCAGTTACTATTAATGTCCTCTTTGTCTTGTAGCACAGAATTCATATAGATAGCTAAAACTGCTGAAAAACGTGAAAGATTATTATAAATAAAGCATCAAAAGGTAGAAAATACCAGAGAGGATAATTACATTGTCATATTTTTATATGGAAAATTATTTTCCAGGCAAATGTTGCCTGTTTGGAGAAGTTGAAAATAACTATAAATACATCCTTCTGCATGTCACGGAACAAAACAATTTTAAAGTTTAAACCCCATTATTTTAGAAGAGCCATTTATTTCAAGTAGGTGGCAATTTTCTTCCCCTCCCCCAGCCCACATTATTCAGTAGCTATTCACCTCTCACAATTTTCATCTAGCCTGTTCTTTAGAATCCAATTGCAACCTTTAAAGTAGTCATCTATTTCTAATGGAAATCTCCACATCCAGCTCTCCGAGCCACTTTTCCAAACTCTTAATAAATTGCCTCAGGTTGTAGAGTTAGTAGTGACACTAAGTGGGGGAGGCCTTTCATAAAATGTTCTGAACCTCAATTCTCTTCTCACCCTCTCTTTTGTCCACTGCTGCGTGCATTTTTGCAGATTTCCAACAATTGCACAGTCAAGTGGAACTGATGACTTTATTCTCCTGCAACAGAATTTGGGAAATTTGCCAGATAAGTGGGCATGAGAAGGAGCATGTAAACGGGGTCAGCTCAAGTGGAATTGGATCTTGAAAGAGCAGTAAATACCCATCTCCCACAGAGTACTTTTCTTGGCAAGAATGATCTCTTCAGGGAGAGAAGGAGGAAATCAGAGGGTGACTTATGCTACTGATCTCGCCTCCTGCTGCCTCCTCACAGTGGGTGCCTGCAGAGGGCTGGCAGTTTCTGAAAGCCAGGTGGGGCATGGCAGCACTCGGGGTGATCTGTGGGCACACTCCTTGTGGAGGCGCTGGAATGAGAGCCGACCTCAGGGGATGCCACAGCGTCACCTGTGGAGAATCTCAAGTGTGCCCAAGTGCCTGTCTGAGATGCTGGAGCTGCTGGATGAGAAATGAGTCAGGACAGTGAGCCTCAGGTAATTACTGGCTCCTCTGGTACACAGCCCTTGACATAAAGGAGCAATAATTCTACTGGCAGTGTTTGATTGTAAGTCTCTTCAGAACCCATAAAACGGCATAAGATGGGCACTCAGGAATAGAGTATCAAAAAAAATAACGGAATGGGTTGTTTGAAAGGGACCTTAAAGCTCATTTAACCCCCCTGCCACAGGCAGGGACACCTTCCACTGTCCCAAGCTGCTCCAAGCTCCATCCAGCCTGGCCCTGGACACTTCCAGGGATCCAGGAACAGCCACAGATTCTCTGGGCACCCTGAGCCAGGGCCTGCCCACCCTCACAGCCAGCAATTCCTTCCCAATATGTAACCTCATCCTGCCCCCTGTCAATATTAGATGAGAGAAATTTTTTGTTAAGATGACTGCAATCTGGAGCAGAAGGCTATATGGACACCACAAAAGAAGCAGCTGTCCTGCTAAAATAGATGCTGGGCAAGTAGGATCCCAAATGTGTGTAAGTACCCAATATTGTCATGAGGAGGGCAAATACAGCTCTGAACATCTAAGCAGGGGAATTATCATATAAAGAAGGGAAACAGTGTTCCTTGGAAAGGAAGATGGTATCTTAGTGCTGGTTTCTACCCTTTAAAAGAGGCTGTGCGTGAATCCAAAAGCAGCCAGAGAAACGTTACAAGCATGCTTTAGAGCAGGGAAAACCTGTCTCACCACCAGAAATTTAAGAAGTCCGATCTATCCAGTTTATCCAGGAGTATACTAAGAGGTGAATTGGTCATGGTCTATAAATATCTGTGTTAGGAGGAGATTTTAGAAAACAGGCAATTTTTTAATTATGGAGCGCAAAGCTTAATGAGATTTGGTAGTCTTGAACAAAGCTTTTGTGAACTCAGAGTAGGAATGCAGAGTACATTTTTAACTGTGAAGATAATTAACCATTGAAACAGTTTAACTGAGAGTACGGAATACTTTCTGTCACTTGAAAATGAGCTAAACTATTATTTAAACTCAATTAAGTTCCTGGTGCAGATATAGCTACAAGGTTTTGCGGTCTGGTGTTATGCACATCAGATTGAAGGCTATGACTATCTCTTCTAAATTATAATTCTTCATTAATCATTTCTGTATCAAAGGGATACTTCTTTAGAAAGGGCAGGAATTACTCTGAAGACTGCAATTAAGAACACTACATTATCACATATTTAATTCTATTGGAACATAAATGAGCTATAACATTTAAAAGGCTTTAAGAAATAAACCTTAAGCCCAGAACTGCATTGCTCTGGGCTTGCTAGTTCTGTCCTGAATAGTCAATATTCACAGATTCATCTTCTGGTTTTTCAGACATCATCAGCCACCTCACCTGACCTCAGAATTTCACCTTCAGGAACAATAGAATGGGAAACCATCTTCTGTTTCTTTGCTATTCTCTAGAATCAAACCTCCATCTCCTCTGAAGAGACAGAATTGTCAGAAACAAGATTTTGTTTGTTTTAAAGCAGCCTTTTAAAGAACCTCATGACAATATTGCAAACTACCATGCCAGCTTGTCCATGAGGCTGTTAGTCACCTGACTGGCAAAAAAACCTTTGAGAAAACCCTCACTTGGTCATAGAGAGAATGAAAAACCTGAAATGTATGCTGATTCCAGATCATTAATGGTGCAAGGGGGAAACTGAGGGCTCTGCACCATGGCTGTAACTGTATAGAGCTGAGGAAAAGCAAATTAAAAAAAAAAAAAAACAAACCCAAAACAATGCACAACCATTGGTGAGAGAAAGGTTCATTCTTCATCAGAATCCTGCAGGGCACAGCAAGTCACTGAGATCAGCAGGACACAGGGACTTACACTTAGAAATATAAACCTGTGCTTGCTTGAGGAATTGCTCACATCACCCACAGCTTGAGAGGTCTGCTGCCATTCATGCAGTATTAGAGTGAGGAATGAGAGAAGTTGTGGATTTATCATTATTCCTTACACCAAGGAATACTTTCTGCAATACCAAGCCAACCCACCACCAAATATGTACTAATTTCAGAGAGCTCAGTACTTTGTAGGTTTTTTCCATGTGAGATCAATGGGGTCTAAGGAAAATCTGCAGGTGTTTCTGCCCCTCCCAGGGAGCTCACTGCTAATATTCCTTTCTTAAAATTGCTCCAGGAGAAGTGAAGCACAGAAAATGTATGGAGCCTTAAAAAGATCTTGCAAACAACTTTTGTGGGAGCAAAACAGTGACTGTCACTGCAGTAACAAAAAATCTGAAAGGTCTGCATGAACAGACAAGTGTCACAAGCTGCTTCTGCACCTACTGAAATTCTTTGGACCTTCAAACACATTGAATTCAATGTAACACTGTATTTTAACAAAATTATGGAGCCTATAAGCAGAGATTTACAGAATTTCCAAAGGTTATAGTTTAAAAACGTAGATTTGCTACTACCAAAAGTGAAGCTATTTGGATCAGAATCAACCTGCATGCTGCATTTGAGTTCAATTTCAATATTAGATGAGAAGTAGACAAATGAAAAAAACAATGGTGAAAGGAAGGGTGTGGTTTTTGCTTTAGAAGATGAAATACATTTTTCATGAACAAAAAGTTCATATTTCATGAAGAAAAGGCTTAAGAAGGACCTTTCCTTACACCACAGTGGAAATAATCTGTTTTTTTTCAGACTGGACCATATAATTTCCATTGGATTAGAATATTTGTTTTAAGTAGTTTGGTCTCTAAACCAATATGAAGGCTTTCCCCCCCCCCCCTCCCACTGGCAACTTTGCAAACTTTTGTCTCTGAGATCTATGCATTTGCTGTGGCTTTCACCTCCTGCAGTGAGTTGAACTCCTGTCTAGAAGGGACGGAGTCCATGTGCCACAAAACCAACATGCAAAACCATTTGGGGCTTGTGTGGCTGAATGAGTCACTGCCCAAAAGTCTGCTTTTTACTGTGCTTGGTGAAGGCAGCTTCCTTCCCCCTGTGTTTATGAGAATGAATTACCTTGAGGTCTCACAAAAAGCTGTGGCATGTTCTTGCTGCCTGCTGGGCAACTGAGAGCAAATGAAACCACACTTGATTTTCACAAGACAGGTAATTATCATCAATTGAGTAACCCACAGCCACAAAACTACAGCTGAACAAAGCTGTGGACTCTGGAGGTCTCCTCTGGCTCTAAGACACAGTGGTTCTCACACTTCACTCAATTTAAACCATCCTGAAATGAGACTAGGTTTCCCTATCCAGGAGAGAAACAAACCTATATTTTCAGCTTTATGGTAACACTGTTAATTGCCCTTCATAATTTCATTCCTCTTTCACATTGTTCTGGTACAGCTTGCCTGAGGAAGTCTTCCCTTGTCAAGACAATGTCAAAAATTAGACAATATTATCTTCTCCCTCTACCCTCAAGCACCCAATGAAACCATCCTTCCAGCCCACATAATTCAGTCTTGATAAATCAGCATTCTCAATAGGAAATAAATTGGTTGCATGACAAATTTCAGCTGGTTCTAATAAGAATTGGCAAAGACCACAGTGTGATGACAACTTGCTTTCTCTTAGGGCATTTCCCCTTCCACTGAGATATCTCTGGACACCCATTCCTGCCTTTCAGCTCTTCTTCCATCTGCTGACATCAAAACCTCCCCATAGGAAACACCTGCCCAAGCTGGGAGAGGCGGTGGGAAGTTTCTCATGGTGCTATGGGAGAGTTTGAACAGAGAAGGAGATCCGAGATCCTTTAATCAATTTTTGGACTTTTTCTGGCTCGGCCTGCCTTGCTCTGTGGCCAAGGTCTTGAAAGAACAGCCCCAGCTTGAGCTACATAATTTGCAACTCAGCTGCAGCCGCCAGCAGTAAAACCTCGATGGCAACCTTCATCCTGGAAGTGTCCATAAGGGATGCATGGAAATTAGCAAGGAAGTGAGTCACAGAGTGGACACATCCCTCAGCCTCTTATGGTTCATAATCACCATCCCAAAATCAGCTCATTCTCCTGTTGTGTTGTGGCTTCACACTGCTACAGGGTGAAACAGATTGTTCCAATAATGTAGTCTATGATCAAAATTAAAAAGCGAGGTCACAAAATTATTATGACATTCCTCAATAGCAAAGAAGACTGTGAAGAGATGGATTGCTGGTGAAATTAATTGGAAGAGAGACCTTAATTTTTATTAATCTTTTTGAGATATTGCCTGGTCACTGAGATCCTTGTGAATAGGATTATTCTTTGTGGTTTGTGAGAGAAAACTGGGGAGCTGATTAATTGGTGAGAGGGGGAACATAAGAGAGAAAACTGAAGTCATTAGGAAGAGGAAAGGGCTGTAACCTATATGTGTCCATGAATATATATGTTGTACATTGTGGGAATACAATAATATTCTTGGATAATAAAATTTAAAAAGGACAAAAAAATTATTTTACAGACTGTAACAACAGATTTTGGACCTTAAGGCCAAGGGGTGTGGCAAATTCAGTCCTGCAATATCTTTCTTTGCAGAGTCACAGTTTGGACTCAAAAACTGATTTGGTTTCTGTACTATTATACAGTGTTTTAAGGGAACGGAAGCAAAAGTTTGTTTTCTGCCTAATGACAGCTGGTTTCAAGACAATTTAGAAACAAACCTGGCAGCCTGGACTGAGAACCTTTAGAGAGAGGATGGGTGTGTTCTGCATGTCCATTTCTGTACTCCAACTATACTGCTGGATAGAAAGCAATCACCTGAGCTTGGCCAGCTTGGTGTATCCATGCAGCAAGAATTTTCAGTGCTGATTTCTCCATGCCCAGGAGGACGACCTGCAAGGCCCTCACATCTGCTACGGCTCACCACACGAGCAGCAACACATCACTTATTTCCCCATCAGCAGCGCTTTGACCTTGCTGATGGCTCTGAAGATGGATGTTTTGTCAGTTCAGACTCTGGTACATTTCCAGAGACTTTTTACTTCCAGCCTTGCCCCTTTTCTTGAAAACCATGTCTTGTGCTAAAACAAGGAGAATTCCAATGCTTTGCACAGATTCTTTGATAATTTTGACAGAGGAAACAATGGTTCTTTTGCACATTTAAATTGACAATAAGCACAGTGTGACCTCCTACAAAATCAGTTTTCCATCAAGCAATGGAACTCCAAGGACAAAGTTACCATGTCAGGCTCAGCATCCTTTGCTCCCTATCCATCTTTCCCCAGATGCATTTTTTCCTGTTAGTCTCTGCATACACTTCTAGGTGATTATCTTAAATACTCTCACTAAGCCATGAAAGGGTCAGCTTCTCCTCTAGTTTTTCCTGCTGACATTCTCTGGAGGTCATTAGATAACACCAGATTTATTCCAAAATAACTGGCATCACCAAGTGACCATAGTGCTCTTTATCCAGCTCAGGATAAGCTCATGTTAGAGCTGTGCTTTCTTCTTTATTATCTCAATTTTACTCCATGTGTCGCCTTTCCCATCTGGAAACAGGTCCTAACTGACGTAAGCCTTCATAAGGACTAGATGGAGAAAGAATATTTCAGTTTCAGCAATAAACTACAAAATGGCTTTGTCTTCCAAGGATTTGGGATCATATCAGAAGGCATAAAGGTCCATCTTACCTCGGACCAGAAAACATTTCTTTTAATACACTTTTCATTCAGTTTGGCAAACAAACTAGAAAATTGTATTCTTTGATAAATATTGTTAGAATGCAGAACTCTAGAAAATAAGGTATAGGATAAATTACTTCAGGGCAGAAAAATTCCTTCAAATAAATACTTTTTGCTCCTAAATCTCAGTTTGCTTTCTCAGCATAAAATTTTTCCTTAAAATTTGATCACAGTCTAAGCACTGAAATATGAAGAATTTCTTTTGGTACCTTCTACTAATATTTTTTTATTTTTTAAACTTTTGAAAGTTTTAATTAAGCATTTTTAGTTTTTCTTCAAGTCAGAGCATCTATTCAAGCCCATTTTCTAAGAGACACTTCCAGAGAACTTTCATAGTTTCTTTAGAGCTTCACCCACCAATGGAAACAACTGGTGTTCAAGAAGGATATGATGATGTGAATATGAATGCTATAGAAATCAAGAAAAAGGTGACATTGTAAAAATCCATTAAGTTTTTAACATGGCCAATAATTTCAGCATAATTTTTTCCAGAAAAGTAGCAGTGCTCTCCCCATTACTGTAGAAAATACATATAATTTCATCTCTCAATAAGCTTTGCAGCAAGAATTGTAGAAAACCTCAAAAATTCTGTGAGTTTTTCAGCTCCAAAGTTCTGCTCAACACTCTGAAGGCTGCTAGCTTCTTGTTAGCCCTGTGGGCTGGTGCTGGGTCATGGTAGCTAGAGGTGGGAACACAGTTTTCCCACAGCTTCACCTCTGTGGCAGAGCCTGGCTTTGGCACACGATGCTCAACAAGTTTCAAAGTTCTCGTGAAAGTGCCATGGAACAACACGTACTCGACATCTATCAAACAGCCATAAAGTATTTATAATTCTGTAGTTAACCCAAGAATCATTTGGCTGTATGAAAATCAACTCAGTAATAGAAGCAAAGTATTGAGTTGCCCAAGTCCATAAAAACAGTTCAACCTTCCTTCAGAACTGTTTTCTAAGCTTAGAAAAGAGTCTGGATTTGGTGGATTTGATATTTAAATTGCATTTTGGGAGTTTTTATCTGATAATAGTGGAAATCCATTCAGCTTCTTGATGTTATGACATTTTTTCCCTTTGTCCTGGGAAGAGAAATTGCATATCTTTTGATGCCATTTAGACTTTTTTCTTTTTTTTCTTTTACATGTTCTCTGTATTCTTCACACACCTATGTGTAACTCTGTCATTTATTGTACTAGCAGCTAGTTTTCCCAGTAGGTTTTATGGCCTTTCCCTAAGGAGAAGGACAAAATAAATTCAAGAGCTCCAAGCCCCGGGAGGCACAAGGCTCGCTGCTGTCTTGGCTTTCCCTGGGAGCCGAGGCTGAGAACAGCCCTCAAGACACATTTTCATGGGCAAAGTACAGCTAGTGCTGAAGGGGGGACTGCAGAGAAGGGGCTTGGCCTGGGGGGGAACTGCATCACCACTTGTCCTCCTAACTGGTGCTTTTATCAATTATGCTAATTTCCTAAAACCTATAAAAATGCACTCACCCCTGGGGGAGAGTGGGCTTTTGTGGACATCTTTCCATAACTGCCCCTGAAGGCCTTCATTAAAGATCCTTTTTTATATTACCTACCTCCTTACTAAAATGATCCTAAGTTTCATTTCCAGTTTGGGAAAAAGGCAACACTTTCATGTCCAGATGCTACTCACCACAACCAGAAAAATATGACCAGAATTAACCTAATTGCTATTCTCATCAAAAAAGGCCTAAGGGAAAAAAACTTCTGCTGGTGGTTTTGCCTTGCCATTTGTGCATGAAATAAGCACACTCCACAGAACCATAGATACACAGAATTATGGAATTACAGAATGGTTGGGGTTGAAAGGAGCCTTAAAACTCATCTCATTCTAAGCCCTGGCCACAGGCAGGGACACCTTCCATTATCTCAGATTGCTCCAAGACCTTTCAAGCCCTGGCCTGAGACACTTCCAGGGATGGGGCAGCCACAGCTGCTCTGGGAAACCTCACAACTCTAATGCACTTCACTTGATTATTTCTGAGATCTCCTTGATCAGGGAAGGCATGTAGGACTTCTGTTAAAGAAAAAAATAATCTTTAACTTAAAAAAAAAAATTACTTAATGATTTTGGAGTTGGAATAGCTACTGCAGGAAAAGCTAGACAGGCAGATTAAAAAGAATGTGAAGTGCTCCTCTATGATACAGCCTGACATTTCATAGGAGCATTTTTAGTTAAACTTCTAAACCATAGACTTCTCTTCAATTATTTTCACACAGCAGAAGACCTCATTCCCAGCTGAGTGTCTGTGTAACTCACAGGAAGCTCACAGCCCTCTTGGATGGAGTTTCTGAAGAATCAGAGTGCATGAGCAATGACTGCTGCACTTGAAACATCCCTTCACCAGCTCCAGTGAACACTCTCAACAGATCAAGAAAATTTCCACTGTGCCTCCTACAAGTGATCCCTTGTTTGAGCAGCTCCTTTGCCTTCCAGAACAAGGGGTGATGAAAAGGAGAAGAACAAGTGAGAAGCTACAGCAGGTGACTCATCTCTTCAGAAGCTGAAGTACAACAAAACAAAAGTGTCTGATGCACAGCTGACCCCAGGAAGATTCATCTTCAGCCTTGATTATGCACATCAGTTATGTGTTTGCACTGCATTGTACAAGAATGGGAACTCAGAAATCAGCTGCCTTATAAAATCAAATGATCCCATATTTTTTTCTCTACATGCATTGATCTGCTCAATAAATGGAATCCGCCTTTGGATATATAAGCTGGTGTTTGTTTTTACTTTATACCTGGTTATGAATAAAGAAAACTTTGAGCAGTGCAAGTGAAGGAATGTATGAAGGTAGATGGTCTCAGTGAGTTGTGTATCTAATTCCCTCTGCAAATATCAAACAGAGAATTTAGCAAGGCTTCATATAGGCTGTCACAAAATAATAAAATTAATCCAAAAGATCCATGGATTTCTACATGAAACCCAGCCTATTTTTTCAGGCAATGGTTTGAGAATATTGGTGAAGAGGAAGGCACTCTTCACAAGACAGTCAAAAAGTTAGCATTTAGTGCTCAGAAATTGTATCCAGAAACCTACATCTCAAGGATGTAAAAATATAGAGGGGTCCATGTGACTAATACATAAGATTAAATGATCTAGTCTGATATTTTGCACCTCTTAAAGGCAGAAAATACTGCCTTGTGATGTCTAGTTTAGGAAAAACCCCTTGTGCTTGGCTAAATAACTTTCCACAGAGCGCTTGATCTGGATTTGAAGTCATCCAGCAAAAATACATCTGAATACTGCCGCCTGCACTGTGTATGTCTCCATCTCAGCTTGTGAATTAGGGATAAAAGTGGAAATGTATGGGGAAAAGTGCAACCCATTCTGCAGCAAACAACACAGGTTAAAGACATGGTGCCTATTTCCTGACATGGTGTCCATTCCAAACTCACAACAATCTTCCCAACAAGTCATACAAGTTTTGATTTAGGTGCGGTGGTTATGAGAAGTTGTAGTACAGTGGAAGCTGATTTAAAAACACACCTGTGGGCAAAATCATATATTATTCCACTAATCCTACCTATGAAAGAAAGAAAGAAGGAAAGAAGGAAAGAAGGAAAGAGAGAAAGAGAGAAAGAAAGAAAGAAAAAAAAGAAAGAAAGAAAGAAAGAAAGAAAGAAAGAAAGAAAGAAAGAAGAGAAAGAAAGAAAGAAAGAAAGAAAGAAAGAAAGGAAGAAAGAAAGAAAGAAAGAAGAAGAAAGAAAAAGAAAGAAAGAAAGAAAGAAAGAAAGAAAGAAGAGAAAGAAAAGAAAGAAAGAAAAGAAAGAAGAAGAAAGAAAGAAAGAAAGAAAGAAAGAAAGAAAGAAAGAAAGAAAGAAAGAAAGAAAGAAAGAAAGAAAGAACATTGTTGATATTTGCTTGTTGTTTTGTAAATTTACTTCCAAAGCTCTTTACTGATTTGGACATTTAAGAAAATGTGGTTTAAAAAGCCCTATGGTAGCATTAGGTATGAGGGCTACACTAGAGATGGAAGATTTCTAAATTTCTATATGTACACCTGAAGATATTATTTCTTCTGGAAAAATAACAACAAATATTATGTATATATATCTACTTGTATGCATGAGCAGGAGTTTGCTGATGATGCAATTTTTACACTATTGTATAAAAAATTTTTGTAGTAATTTTCACAGCTCACTAATCCCTCACACATAATCTTACCCTCTGAAATTATAAATTAGAAACATAGTTAAATTCTTGTATTTTCTTTAAAATGTTGGTGCATGGGGAGGAGTTCAAATGCATAAGAAAGTCTTTAAACTGGTCTACTGAAGGACCAGATGTTCAGCCTGCAAATTTCCCCTAAAAAATATCACCAAAGGTGGGTGTGAAGGATTAGAATGTGGCTCTGGCTTTAGAAGTTCCTTAAAAAAAAAAAAAAGAAAAGAGAAGTAAGCTTTATTTCCCACAAATGATTCAATAGTTAAAATTCACATTTCATTTACAGCCCAATAACATGTTCTATGCACACGCAGACATAGCCTGTCATTTTATATATGGGTTTTGAGAGGTTATAATGGCAATAAAATAAAATCCACAGCTTTCCTGAGAAGGGAGCGGTGCTCCTTGCAAAGTTTCCTCTCTCCAAGCACCACAGCCATGAAGAATGGCGCTCAGATTATCCTGTCGATGGTTAATTTCAAATCTAGAAGTTTATTAATTTTGACTCGTAGCAGAAAAGGCCATGACCAATTATTATTCAGGAAAAGATCCTGCTGTTTAGCCAAAGAGCTGCACGGAGCAGCGCTGCACTTGATGTGCCTGTGATAAATGTTCACATGACAAGGTTATTTGGTGTACCAGCGGCTGGAAGCATTGCCATGGCAACCCGCGCACGATGCTCATAAATTTGATGTGTAGTTATCCTTGCTGTGTATGCAAAAAAACCCACAAAGCCAACTCAAGCAGTTTAATTTACAGCATTGACTGTCCCTAAAAGGAAAAGGAAAAAAAAAAAAAAGGAAAGAAGAAGAAACAGAGAAAGAAAAAAGGAAAAGGAAAAGGAAATGGAAAAGGAAAAGGAAAAGGAAAAAGGAAAAGGAAAAGGAAAAGGAAAAGGAAAAAGGAAAAGGAAAAGGAAAAGGAAAAGGAAAAAGGAAAAGGAAAAGGAAAAGGAAAAGGAAAAGGAAAAGGAAAAGGAAAAGGAAAAGAAAAAGGAAAAAGGAAAAGGAAAAGGAAAAGGAAAAGAAAAAGGAAAAGGAAAAGGAAAAGGAAAAGGAAAAGGAAAAAGGAAAGGGAAAAGGAAAAGGAAAAGGAAAAGGAAAAGGAAAAGGAAAAGGAAAAGGAAAAGGAAAAGGAAAAAGGAAAAGGAAAAGGAAAAGGAAAAGGAAAAGGAAAAGGAAAAGGAAAATGAAAGGAAAAAGGAAAAGGAAAAGGAAAAGGAAAAGGAAAAAGGAAAAGGAAAAGGAAAAGGAAAAGGAAAAGGAAAAGGAAAAGGAGTAGAAAAAAAATAAAAAAAAAGAAAAAGAGAAAGAGAGAGAAAGAGAAAGAAAGAAAAAGAAAAAAAAAGGAAAAAGAAAAAGAAAAAGAAAAGAAAAAGAAAAAGAAAAAGAAAAAGAAAAAGAAAAAGAAAAAGAAAAAGAAAAAGAAAAAGAAAAAGAAAAAGAAAAAGAAAAAGAAAAAGAAAAAGAAAAGAAGAAGAAAAAGAAAAAGAGAAAGAAAAAGAAAAAGAAAAAGAAAAAGAAAAAGAAAAAGAAAAAGAAAAAAGAAAAAGAAAAAGAAAAAGAAAAAGAAGAAGAAAAAGAAAAAGAAAAAGAAAAAGAAAAAGAAAAAGAAAAAGAAAAAAGAAAAAGAAAAAAGAAAAAGAAAAAGAAAAGAAAAGAGAAAAAGAAAAAGAAAAAGAAAAAGAAAAAGAAAAAGAAAAAGAAAAAGAAAAAGAAAAAGAAAAAGAAAAAGAAAAAGAAAAAGAAAAAGAAAAGAAAAAGAAAAACGAAAAAGAAAAAAGAAAAAAGAAAAAGAAAAAGAAAAAGAAAAAGAAAAAGAAAAAGAAAAAGAAAAGAAAAAGAAAAAGAAAAAGAAAAAGAAAAAGAAAAAGAAAAGAAAAAGAAAACGAAAAAAGAAAAAGAAAAAGAAAAAGAAAAAGAAAAAGAAAAAGAAAAAGAAAAAGAAAAGAAAAGAAAAAGAAAAAGAAAAAGAAAAAGAAAAGAAAAAGAAAAAAGAAAAAGAAAAAGAAAAAGAAAAAGAAAAAGAAAAAGAAAAAGAGAAAGAAAAGAAAAGGAAAAGAAAAAGAAAAGAAAAGGAAAAAGAAAGAAGAGAGAGAGAAAAGAGAAGAAAGGAAGAAAGAAAAAGAAAAAGAAAGAAAAGAAAAAGAAAAAGAAAGAAGAAGAAAGAGAGAAGAGAAGAGAGGAGAGGAGAGGAGAGTGAGGAGAGAGAGAGGAGAGAGAGGAGAGGAGAATAAGAG
>JAKDEW010001125.1:0-53252 GCA_021963965.1 Artemisiospiza belli
TTTGATGGTATCTTCTTGTTCTTGATCATTCCAATTTTTGATGGTTCCTTCCTGTTTTTGAAGGTTCCTTTCCCATTATGATGGTTCCCTCCCGTTTCTGATGGTTTCTTTCCGTTTTGTTTCCTCCTCGTCTTGGTGGTTTCTTCCTGTTTTGAACGGTTTCCTCCCATTTTTGATGATTCCTTGATGGTTCTTTCTTGGTTTTGATGCTTCCTTCCCATTTTTGATGGTTTCCTCCTGTTTTTGATGGTTCCTTCCCTTTTTTGATGTTTTCTTGCCAGTTTTGATGGATTCCTCCCCATTTTTGATGGTTTCCTCATGTTTTCTAATAGTTTCCTCCCCATTTTTCATGGTTCTCCTCCCATTTTTCACGGTTTCCTCCCATTTTTCACGGTTCTCTCCCATTTTTCATGGTTTCCTCCCATTTTTCATGGTTTCCTCCCATTTTCATGCTTCTCTCCCATTTTTCATGGTTTCCTCCCATTTTTCACAGTTCTCCTCCCATTTTTCATGTTTCACTCCCATTTTTGATGGTTTTCCTCATGTTTTCTAATAGTTTCCTCCCATTTTTCATGGTTTCCTCCCATTTTTCATGGTTTCCCTCCCATTTTTCATGATTTTCCTCCCATTTTTCATGGTTCCTTCTCCCATTTTTCACACTTCTGTCCCATTTTTCATGGTTTCCTCCCCATTTTTGATGGTTTCTTTCCCCGTTTCCGATGGTTTCTTCCCCGTTTTGACCTTTTGTTCCTGTTTTTTTCCTAGCGGGTGCCGCCTACGCGTGCTGGACGTGACGGGAGTTCCGGACGACCCGGCCGGCCGCGCTCCGGACGGGATGAGCGTCTGGTCGGGCACGGTGGCTTTGGCCAAGGCTTGCGTGGAGGTGTCCCAAGCACCAGCGGGAATTCCAGCGGCGCGGATCCAAGCGGCACAAAGGCCGCTCCGGCGCCGCCACGGCCGCGGCCGCTCCGCAGCCCCCGGGCGTCGACGTCCACGCCGACCTGTTCGTCAACGGGACGTCCTACGGGATCCTGCGCGACGCGCTCCAGACCGGATCCGCCGGCCCGCTGCGCCTCAAGTGCCGCGAGTTCCAAGCGGAAAAGCTCTCCCTGGCCGGAATCGTCAGCCTGCTGGAAACTCTGGACCCTTCCTGCGTGCGGAGGGTGGATCTGCGCTTCCGGAATTTGGGGTTGACCGGGCTCTCGGTGATCCTGCCGCACCTCTCGCGCTTCCCGGAGCTGCGCAGCCTCAAGCTCCAGTACAGCAACGTGGACGTGCGGCGCCCCACGCCCGAATCGGCCATCGGCATCCGTGCCTGGCCGGGCAGCTGGGAATGCTGCCCAGCCTGCGCGAGCTCAACCTGGGATCCTCCCGGCTCTCCGGGAACCTGCGGCCAGATCCTCTGGTGAGCTCCTCGCGCGGCGGGGCCCGGCGGGCCCTTCCCGCTCTTCCCCCCGAGGCTTGGGGGGGCTCGGGGGTCTTTCCCCAGCCTCGGTGATCCCGTGGTTCCGGATTTCATTGTCCCGATGTTCCCGTGATTCCGTTATCCCGACAGTTCGTGACTCAGTGACTCCGTTGTCCCATCATTCCATGATCCCAAAATTCAGTGATTCCAGGATTCTCCAATGCTGAACTTGATGATCTTGGAGATTTTTTCCAACTTAAGTGATCCCATAATTCCAGGATTTCATTATCCCAATATTCCCACGAACCCATAATCCCAATATTTTATGACTCACGGCTTCCATTATCCCATAAATTTATGATCCCATAATTCCACAATTCCAAGATTCCCAAAGGTTGGTCTCGATAATCTTGGAGGTCTTCTCCGATCTTAGTGACTCCATGACTCCAGGATTTTCATTATCCCAATATTCCCATGGTCCCATCAGCCCAGTATCCTATGACTCAACAATTCCATTATCACATAAATTCATGATCTCATAATTCCGCCATTCCAAGATTCCCAGAGGTTGGGCTTGATGGTCCTTGGAGGTCTTCTCCAATCTTAATGATCCCTTGATTCCAGAAACTCATGATCTCTTTGTTCCCATGATTCCATGATTCTATTGCCTCAGTAGTTCGTGACTCAGTGATTCCATTGTCCCATCATTCCAAAATCCCAGAATTCCCTGGTTCCAGGATTCCCAAAGGTTGGTCTCGATGGTCTTGAAGGTCTTCTCCAATCTTGATGATCCCTTGATTCCATGATTTCATTGTCCCAGCATTACCACGTTCTCATGATTCTGTTATCCCAATAGCTCATGACTCAGTGATTCCACGATCCCAGAATTCCATGATCCCAGGATTCTCAAAGGCTGAACTTGACGATCTTGGAAGTCTTTTCCAATCTTCGCCCCATGATTCCAGGATTTTATTATCCCAACATTCACAAGATCCCATGGTTCTGTTATCCCAATAGTTCATGACTCAGTTATTCCATTATCCCATAATTCCCTGGTCCCATCATTCCAGGAGTCTCAAAGGTCAGGCTCAATGCTCTTGGATGTTTTTCCCACCCTCAGTGATCCCGTGGATCCAGGATTTCATTATCCCGATGTTCCCGTGATTCCGCTATCCCGATAGTTCGTGACTCAGTGATTCCATTGTCCCATCATTCCAAAATCCCAGAATTCCCTGGTTCCAGGATTCCCAAAGGTTGGTCTTGATGGTCTTGGAGGTCTTCTCCAGTCTTAATGATCCCTTGATTCCTTGATTTCCTTATCCCAATATTCCCATGATTCCGTTATCCCCAATAGCTCATGACTCAGTGATTCCATGATCCCAGAATTCCATGATCCCAGGATTCTCAAAGGCTGAACTTGATAATTTTGGAGGTCTTCTCCAATCTTAATGATCCCATAATCCAGGATTTCATTATCCCAACATTCCCCACAATCCCATCATTCCAATATCCTGTCACTCACCGCTTCCATCATCCCATAAATTCATGGTCCGATAATTCCATGATTCCAGGATTCCCAAAGATTGAGCTTGATGGTCTTGGAGGTCTTCTCCAACCTTAATGATCCCATGATTCCACAAACTCATTATCTCATTGTTCCCATGATTCCATTGGCTCAATAGCTCTTGACTCAGTGATTCCATGATCCCAGAATTCCATGATCCCAGGATTCTCAAAGGCTGAACTTGACGATCTTGGAGGTCTTCTCCAATCTTAGTGGCCCCATGAGTCCATGATGTCATTGTCCCAATATTCCCATGATCCCATGACCCTCTCATCCCAATAGTTTATGACTCAACAATTCCATTATCACATAAATTCATGATCCCATAATTTGATTCTCAAACCTTGAACTTGATGGTCCTGGAGCTTTTCCCCAAGCTCAGCCATTCCATCACTCCATGGTCCCACGATCCTCAGATGTCAAACCTGATGGTGCTGGAGACCTTTCCCAACCTGAGTCATTCCATAATTCCACAATTTGATTCCACAATTCCATGACCCCATGATCCCATAAATTCCATGATTCTCAAAGCTTGACCTTGATGGTCTTGGAGACCTTTCCTGCCCTGAGTAATTCCACGATTCCATGACCTCGTAACTCCAAAATATCCCAGGATTTTCAGAGATTGAATTTGATGTTCTTGGAGACCTTTCCCAACCTCAGCCATTCCACAATTCCATGACCCCATCATTCCAAAATCCCAGGATTTCAGAGGTCAAACTTGATTCTCGGCGATCTTTCCCAACCTCAGCCATTCCATAACTACAGGATTTTGAAACCTTGAACTTGATGGTCTTGGAGACCTTTCCCAACCTCCATCATTCCATAACTCCATGATCCCATCATTCCCAAATCCCAGGATTTTCAGAGGTCAAACTCGATGTTCTTGGAGCTCTTTCCCCCACACGTTCCCACCCGATCCTGACCTGTCCCTTTTCCCTCCCCGCAGCGACCTCCAGGCCCCGTTGGAAAGCCTGGAATTGGCCTTCTGCTCCCTCGTTCCCGCCGACCTCGCCTTCCTCTCCCAAAGAGTCTCTCCATGGCTCCAGAGCTCTGGGATCCATCCCAGCGTTCCATGCTCCACATTCCACAAGTCCGTGGATTATCATCCAATATCCCACATCCCAGAACTCCATGGTCCCACATTCCATGATTTCATGATTCTCAATCCTTGAACTTGATGGTCCTGGAGCTTTTCCCCAACCTCAGCCATTCCATAACTCCATGGTCCCCACGATCCTCAGATGTCAAACCTGATGGTGTTGGAGACCTTTCCCAACTTGAGCCATTCCATAATTCCATTATTTGAGTCCACAATTCCATGACCCCCGCGATCCCACAATTCCATGGTTCTCAAACCTTGAACTTGATGGTCTTGGAGATCTTTCCCAACCTCAGCCATTCCACAATTCCATGACCCCATAATTCCAAAATCCCAGGATTTTAAGAGATTGAACTTGATGTTCTTGGAGCTCTTTCCCAACCTCACCCATTCCACAATTCCATGGCTCTGCGATCCCATAATTCCATGATTCTCAAACCTTGAACTTGATGTTCTTGGAGACCTTTCCCAACCTCCATCATTCCATAACTCCATGATCCCATAACTCCAAAATCCCAGGATTTCAGAGTCAGACTTTGATGTTCTTGGAGCTCTGTACCAACCACAGCCATTCCACAATTCCATGGCTCCATGATCCCATAACTCCATGAGTTTGAAACCTTGACCTTGATGTTCTTGGAGACCTTTCCTGACCTGAGTTCCATAACTCCATGACTCCATTCCATAACTCCATGACCCCGTAACTCCACAATCCCAGGATTTCAGAGGTCAAACTCGATTCTCTGCGATCTTTCCCAACCTCAGCCATTCCATAACTACATGATTTTGAAACCTTGAACTTGATGGTCTTGAAGACCTTCCCAACCTCCATCATTCCATAACTCCATGTTCCCATAACTCCAAAATCCCAGGATTTTCAGAGCTCAAAACTTGATGTTCTTGGAGCTCTTTCCCCACCACGTTCCCACCCGATCCTGACCTGTCCCTTTTCCCTCCCCGCAGCGACCTCCAGGCCCCGTTGGAAAGCCTGGAATTGGCCTTCTGCTCCCTCGTTCCCGCCGACCTCGCCTTCCTCTCCCAGAGCTTCCACGCGCCGGCCCTCAAGCGCCTGGACCTGAGCGGCCACGACTTCTCCCAGGCCTCCTGGAGCCGCTGCGGCTGCTCCTGGAGGAGACCTCGGCCTCGCTGCTGCACCTGGATCTCATGGAATGCCGCATGGCCGACGCCCACCTGGACGCGCTGCCTGCCGACGCTGCGCCGCTGCTCCCGCCTGCGCTTCCTGGGACTCTACGGCAACTCCCTGTCCCACGGCCGCGCTCAAGGATCTGCTCCAGAAGACGCTGGAGCTGCCCCGACCTCCGCCTGGTGGTCTACCCTTCCCCCGTGGATTGCTACAAAGCCGGAGCCGCCGCGCCGCGTGCCGGGCTCCCGGCGCATCTACGAGGAGCCCATGGATGGGGAGCGCCTGGCGGCGGCCACGGCGGAGATCTCCCAGCTGCTGGCGAATTCCCGGCCGGACCGGACCTCGTCTGGACTTACAACCCCTACGGCCACGGCACGCTGGACTACTTCTCCTTGTGATTCGCGGAGAAAAAAGCTCGGAGCCTCCGCGCTGGAAAAGCGGCGCCGCCTCCTTTTCCGAAATTCCGGGCGTTTTCCGCCTCGTTCCAGTTTTTTTTTTTTTTCCCCTTTTTTTCGGTGCTTTTCCACCCGTTCTCAGTATTTTTTCCAGCTCATCCCGATGTTTTTCCTCCCTATCCCAAGTTTTTCCCCGATTTCGTAGTTTTTCTGCCACAGTTTGAGTTTTTTCCTCCCCCATCCCAATAGTTTTTCCCCCTCATCCCGATAGTTTTTCCCTCATCCCAGTATTTTCCACCTCGTCCCGGATTTTTTCCTCTCATTTCGTTATTTTTCCGCCTGATCCCGGTATTTTTCCTCTCATTTCATTATTTTTGCTGCCCATCCCGGTGTTTTTTCCATCAGGAAAATTGGGATTTCCATCAGGAATTTGGCCAAAATCCCGGGAGGCTCCGGGGCTGGATTGATTCCACGGGAAGCTTCCGGAAGCTTCTCCCGATCCCGTCGGGAACGGCGGCGTCGCTTCTGGAATGGGACTGAAGTTGGAAAAAACCGATCCGGGCACAGATGGAATTCCAGAGCGGGAATTTTGCAGAGAAACGAGTCTGGAGACGATTCCATGGTGCTGGAATGGAAATTCCCAAAAATTCCAGGCTCATCCTGGAGCTGGATCTGGGCAAGGATCTGAAGATTCCATGATAAAAAAAAAGGAGCAGATTCCTGGCAGGAATCCCATGGAGGATGAAACCTTTGGGAGCAGGAGATTCCCCAAGGGTTGACCCTTTGGAAAAATCCAGGAGGAATTGATCGTGGAGAAATCCATGGAAAACTCTCGCCGTGGGATGGATCCATGGAGAATTCCATGGAAAAACTTACCTGGGGATGGATCCATGGAGAATTCCATGGAAAACTTACCTGGGGATGGATTCATGGAGAATTCCATGGAAAACTTACCTGGGGATGGATTCATGGAGAATTCCATGGAAAAACTCTTCCCATAACCAAGAAATCCATGGAAAACTCTTCCCAGAGCTAAAATATCCATGGAAAACTCCCATAGTTGAGAAAATCCATGGAAAACTCTTCCCCATGGCCAAGAAATCCATGGAAAACTCTTCCCAAAGTTGAGAATTCCATGGGAAAACTTGCAGTGGGATGGATTCATGGAGAATTCCATGGAAAACTTACCTGGGGATGGATCCATGGAGAATTCCATGGAAAACTCCCAAAGTTGAGAAATCCATGGAAAACTTGTTGTGGGATGGATCCACCTTGGAGAAATCCATGGAAAATTTCTTCCCATAATTGAGAAATCCATGGAAAACTCTTCCCAAAGTTGAGAAATCCATGGAAAACTTACCTTGGGATGGATTCACCTTGGAGAAATCCATGGAAAAACTCTTCCCATGGTTGAGAAATCCATGGAAAACTCTTCCCCATGGCCAAGAAATCCATGGAAAACTCCCAGAGTTGAGAAACCCATGGAAAACTCATTGTGGGATGGATCCACCTTGGAGAAATCCATGGAAAATTCTTCCCACAACCAAGAAATCCATGGAAAACTCCCATAGCCGAGAAATCCATGGAAAATTTGCAGTGGGATGGATTCATGGAGAATTCCATGGAAAACTTACCTGGGGATGGATCCACCTTGGAGAAATCCATGGAAAACTCCCAAAGTTGAGAAATCCATGGAAAACTCACCTGGGAATGGATTCATCTTGGAGAAATCCATGGAAAACTCTTCCCATGGCCAAGAAATCCATGGAAAACTCTTCCCATGGCCAAGAAATCCATGGCAAAACTCTTCCCAAAGTTGAGAAATCCATGGAAAACTCTTCCCATAAACCAAGAAATCCATGGAAAATTCCATAGTTGAGAAACCCATGGGAAAACTCTTCCCATGGCCAAGAAATCCATGGAAAACTCCCACAGTTGAGAAATCCATGGAAAACTCGTTGTGGGATGGATCCACCTTGGAGAAATCCATGGAAAACTCCCTGGAATGTCCGGAGGGGGAACGAGGGGGGAATCGGGGGAGGGCAAAAGTTGGATTTGGGCTTTTGTTCTCACTGCTCTGGTTCTGCTGAAATAAACTCCCTCGTGCCCCAGCTGGAATTTCCTCCTCCCAATCCAAGAATCTTCCGTGATTTCCGTCATTCCCCCGCCCATTTTTGGTGATTTTCCACCCCATTTTGGTGATTTTCCACCTCATTCTGGTGATTTTCCACTTCATTTTGGTGATTTTCCACCTCATTTTGGTGATTTTCCACTTCATTCTGGTGATTTTTCCACCCCATTTTGGTGATTTTCCACCCCATTTTGGTGATTTTCCACCTCATTTTGGTGATTTTCCACCTCATTCTGGTGATTTTCCACCTCATTTTGCCAGGTTTGCCTCATCCCATCATTTTTCCCCCATATTTTTCCATCTTTTCTCACTGTTTTTTCCCTCATCCTGCTGGTTTTCAACCTCGTTTTTGTATTTTCCCCTCATCCCATTATTTCCCCCTCATTCCTTATTTTTCCTCCTTTATTTTAATTTTTCCCACCTAAATTTGGGATTTTTTTCCTTCATCCCAATATTTCCCCCTCATCCTCATGGTTTCCCCTTTAATTTTATTATTTTTTCCCTTATTTCATTCTTTTCCCACCTCACTTTGATATTTTTCCCATTTCATTTTGCTGTTTTTGGCCCTTATCCCCCTCAGATTTTTACAGAATTTTGTTTTTTTTCCCCTCATCCCATTATTCCCCCCCTCATTCCTTATTTTTCCTCCTTTATTTTAATTTTTCCCACCTAAATTTGGATTTTTTTCCTTCATCCCAATATTTCCCCCCCTCATCCCTCATGATCCCCCCTTTCATTTTATTAATTTTTGCCTTTTCCCACCTCATTTTGATATTTTCCCCCCTCATTTTGGTTTTTTCACCTTTTATCCCCTCAGATTTTTCCACAATTTTAATTATTTTTTCCCCTCATCCCAATAATTTTCCCCTCATCCCATTGATTTTCCATCTCATTTCTCCATTTTCTGCCTCATTTTGCTGCTTTTGCCACCTCATTTTTCTATTTTCCCCCTCATCCCATTATTCCCCCCCTTTATTCCATTATTTTTCTCCCTTTTTTTTTTCATTTTTTCCACCTAAATTTGGGATTTTTTTCCTTCATCCCAATATTTCCCCTCATCCTCACGATCCCCCCCCTTTAATTTTATTATTTTTCCCTTATTTCATTCTTTTCCCACCTCACTTTGATATTTTTCCATTTCATTTTGATGTTTTCACCTTTATCCCCTCAGATTTTTACACAATTTTAATATTTTTCCCCTAATCCCAATAATTTTCCCTCATCCTGTTGTTTTTCCATCTCATTTTCAGATTTTTTTGCCTCATTTTGCTGCTTTTTCCACCTCATTTTTCTATTTCCCCTCATCCCATTATTCCCCCCCTTTATTTCCATTATTTTCCTCCCTTATTTTAATTTTTCCCACCTAAATTTGGGATTTTTTCTTCATCCCAATATTTCCCCCTCATCCTCATGATCCCCCCCTTTAATTTTATTATTTTTCCCTTATTTCATTCTTTTCCCCACCTCATTTTGATATTTTCCCACCTCATTTTGGTATTTTCACCTTTTATCACCCTCAGATTTTTCCACAATTTCAATATTTTTCCCCTCATCCCCAATAATTTCCCCTCATCCCATTGATTTTCCATCTCATTTCTCCATTTTCTGCCTCATTTGCTGCTCTTTTCCACCTCATTTTTTCTATTTTTCCCTCATCCCCATTATTCCCCCCTTTATTCCATTATTTTTCTCCCTTATTTTGATTTTTTCCACCTAAATTTGGGATTTTTTGACTTCATCCCAATATTTCCCCCCTCATCCTCATGATCCCCCCTTTAATTTTATTATTTTTCCCTTATTTCATTCTTTTCCCACCTCATTTTGATATTTTCCATTTCATTTTGCTGTTTTGGGCCCTTATCCCCTCAGATTTTTACAGAATTTTGGTTTTTTTCCCCTCATCCCATTATTCCCCCCTTCATTCCTTATTTTTCCTCCTTTATTTTAATTTTTTCCACCTAAATTTGGGATTTTTTTACTTCATCCCAATATTTCCCCCTCATCCTCATGATTCCTCCCCTTTAATTTTTATATTTTTTTTGCCTTTTCCCACCTCATTTTGATATTTTCCCCCCCTCATTTTGGTATTTCTCACCTTTATCCCCTCAGATTTTTGCCACAATTTTTCATATTTTCCCCTAATCCCCAATAATTTTCCCCTCATCCCATTGATTTTCCCATCTCATTTCTCCATTTTCTGCCTCATTTTGCTGCTTTTTCCCACCTCATTTTTCTATTTTCCCCCCTCATCCCATTATTCCCCCCCTCATTCCTTATTTTTCCTCCTTTATTTTCATTTTTCCCACCTAAATTTGGGATTTTTTTCCTTCATCCCAATATTTTCCCCCTCATCCTCACGATCCCCCCTTTAATTTTATTATTTTTCCCTTATTTCATTCTTCTTTTCCCACCTCACTTTGATATTTTTCCATTTCATTTTGGTGTTTTCACCTTTATCCCCTCAGATTTTTACATTATTTTGGTTTTATCCCCTCATCCCATTATTTCCCCCCTCATTCCTTATTTTTCTCCCTTATTTTCATTTTTTCCCACCTAAATTTGGGATTTTTTTACTTCATCCCAATATTTCCCCCCTCATCCTCATGATTCCCCCCTTTAATTTTTATTATTTTTTGCCTTTTCCCACCTCATTTTGATATTTTCCCACCTCATTTTGCTTTTTTCACCTTTATCCCCTCAGATTTTTACACAATTTTAATATTTTCCCCTCATCCCAATAATTTTTTCCCCCCTCATCCCATTGATTTTCCATCTCATTTCTCCATTTTCTGCCTCATTTTGCTGCTTTTCCCACCTCATTTTTCTATTTTCCCCCTCATCCCATTATTTCCCCTTCATTCCTTATTTTTCTCCTTTATTTTCATTTTTCCCACCTAAATTTGGGATTTTTTTACTTCATCCCAATATTTCCCCCTCCATCCTCATGATTCCCCCCTTTAATTTTTATTAATTTTTGCCTTTTCCCACCTCATTTTGATATTTTCTCCCCCCTCATTTTGGTATTTTCACCTTTATCCCCCTCAGGTTTTTACACAATTTTAATATTTTTTCCCCCTCATCCCAATAATTTTTCCCCCTCATCCCATTGATTTCCCCATCTCATTTCCTCCATTTTCTGCCTCATTTTGCTGCTTTTCCACCTCATTTTTTCTATTTTCCTCCTCATCCCATTATTCCCCCCTTCATTCCTTATTTTTCCTCCTTTATTTTCATTTTTCCCACCTAAATTTGGGATTTTTTTCCTTCATCCCAATATTTCCCCTCATCCTCATGATCCCCCCTTTAATTTTATTATTTTTCCCTTATTTCATTCTTTTCCCACCTCATTTTGATATTTTCCATTTCATTTTGCTGTTTTGGCCCTTATCCCCTCAGATTTTTACACAATTTTGGTTTTTTCCCCTCATCCCATTATTCCCCCCTTCATTCCTTATTTTTTCCTCCTTTATTTTAATTTTTTCCACCTAAATTTGGGATTTTTTTTACTTCATCCCAATATTTCCCCCTCATCCTCATGATTCCCCCTTTAATTTTTATTATTTTTTGCCTTTTCCCACCTCATTTTGATATTTTCCCCCCTCATTTTGGTATTTTCACCTTTATCCCCACAGATTTTTACACAATTTTAATATTTTTCCCCTAATCCCAATAATTTTTCCCTCATCCTGTTGTTTTTCCATCTCATTCTCAGATTTTTTTGCCTCATTTTGCTGCTTTCCCACCTCATTTTTCTATTTTCCCCTCATCCCATTATTCCCCCCTTTATCCCATTATTTTTCTCCCTTTTTTTCATTTTTCCCACCTAAATTTGGGATTTTTTTCCTTCATCCCAATATTTCCCCCTCATCCTCAGGATCCCCCCCTTTAATTTGATTATTTTTCCCTTATTTCATTCTTTTCCCACCTCATTTTGATATTTTTCCATTTCATTTTGGTTTTTTCACCTTTATCCCCTCAGATTTTTACAGAATTTTGGTTTTTTTTCCCCTCATCCCATTATTTCCCCCTCATTCCTTATTTTTCTCCCTTATTTTCATTTTTTCCACCTAAATTTGTTTTTTTTTTTACCTCATCCCAATATTTCCCCCTCATCCTCATGATCCTCCCTTTAATTTGATTATTTTTTGCCTTTTCCCACCTCATTTTGATATTTTCCCCCTCTCATTTTGGTGTTTTCACCTTTATCCCCTCAGATTTTTACACAATTTTAATATTTTTCCCCTCATCCCAATAATTTTCCCTCATCCCAATAATTTTCCCCTCATTTCTCCATTTTCTGCCTCATTTTGCTGCTTTTCCACCTCATTTTTCTATTTTCCCCTCATCCCATTATTCCCCCCTTTATTCCATTATTTTTCTCCCTTTTTTCATTTTTCCACCTAAATTTGTTTTTTTTTTTTACTTCATCCCAATATTTCCCCCCTCATCCTCCTGATCCCCCCTTTAATTTTATTATTTTTCCCTTATTTCATTCTTTTCCCACCTCATTTTGATATTTTCCCACCTCATTTTGGTATTTTGCCCCTTATCCCCTCAGATTTTTACAGAATTTTGGTTTTTTTTCCCTCATCCCATTATTTCCCCTATATTCCATTTTTTTTCTCCCTTATTTTCATTTTTTCCACCTAAATTTGTTTTTTTTTTTCCTTCATCCCAATATTTCCCCCTCATCCTCAGGATCCCCCCTTTAATTTTATTATTTTTTGCCTTTTCCCACCTCATTTTGATATTTTCCCACCTCATTTTGGTATTTTCACCTTTA
This sequence comes from Artemisiospiza belli, assembly GCA_021963965.1. NCBI lineage: Eukaryota > Metazoa > Chordata > Aves > Passeriformes > Passerellidae > Artemisiospiza > Artemisiospiza belli. Next base: position 12,525 of record JAKDEW010001125.1, read on the forward strand.
TCCCCTCAGATTTTTACACGATTTTAAAATTTTTCCCCTTATCCCAATAATTTTCCCCTCATCCTGTTGTTTTTCCACCTCATTTTCAGATTTTTTTGCCTCAGCCCATTTTCTTCCCGCCTGATTTTGCTGCGTTTTTACCTCATTTCATTACTTATCCCCCTCTTTTTTTTTTTGTTTTTGTTTTTCACCTCATTTTTATATTTTTCCCCTTATCCCAGTGGTTTTCCCCTCATCCTGGTGGTGTCCCCCCTTTTTGTTTTGTTTTTCACCTAATTTTGATATTTTACTCCTTGTCCCCTCAGTGACTTTCCCCTCAGCCCATTTTCTTCCCACCTCATTTTGCTGCGTTTTTATCTCATTTCATTACTTATCCCCCTCTATTTTTTTTTTTGGTTTTTTGTTTTTCATCTAATTTTGATATTTTTCCCCTTATCCCAGTGGTTTTCCCCTCATCTCGGAGTTTTCCCCCCTCATTTTCCACTTTTTCCCCTCATGTTCCAATTTCCCCCCCTCATGTTTTCCCCTCATCCCGCTCTTTCTCCACCCCATCCCAGCTATTTTTCTACCTCATCCCGCTGCATTTTCCGCGTCATTTTTCAACTTTTTCCCTCATCCCGCTGCATTTTTCAACTTTTTCCCTCATCCCGCTGCTTTTGCCGCCTCATTTTCCAACATTTTCCCTCAGCCCGGAGATTTTTCCGCCTCATTTTTCAACTTTTTCCCTCAGCCCGGAGATTTTCCCGTCGCCTCCGGGGCTCTGAGGGCCCTGAGGGGAAAATGGCGGGAAGCCGCCGTGGAGGGGGCGCATCTATGAGGGAGCGCAGGGCTATAGGGACCTATAGGAGGATTTTTATGGGGTCGCTGAGGCTTTTTATGGCTTTGAGCCCCTATAGAGAAACTCTGAGGGGTCTCTAGAAGGATTCTATAGGATTTAGAGATCTATAGAATCCCCTATAACCGAAGAATCCCCCCCCCGGCCCTTCTCCTTCAATTTCCGTTTCCCCCCGGAACCTTTTCACCGCCGCACCACGTGAGGTGCTCGCACATTGCGGTCCCCCATGTGGCCACTTCCGGGTGGCGCGGCCTTCGCAGTCGCTGTCGCCTGTCGCGACAGGGAGGGGCCCGGCCCGGCCCTGTCGGGGGGTCGCGATGAGGGTGGGGGCGGTGCTGCGGCACCAGCAGGGACAGCGGCCGGAGCCGGGAGTCCGCGAGTGTTTTAATGACGTAGATAAGGACAAGTGAGGGGGATTGATAAGGGATTGATAAGGAATTGATAAGGGTTGGGGGGGTCGGGAGGGGGTTCTGGGCAACGGATCCCGTCTGGATTCTGGGCAGATCCCGAAAAAATCCCAGCGAGGATCCCACAGAAAAGGCGGGAGGATCGTGATCAGATCCCAAAATAATTCCGGATTAAACCTCGATTAAACCCGGATTAAACCCAGATTGAACCCAAAAAAGCCACCAAAACAACCCCAAAAACCACTGGAAAAACACCCAAATAGACACTGAAAAACCCCAAAAATACCACAAAAATCATATAAAAAAACCCAAAAAATAAAAAACTCCCAAAACCCCACAGGAAAACTTAAAAAAACCCTCCTAAAATAACCCCAAAAAGACACTGAAAAAATCCCAAAAAGCTCCAAAAAAAGCCAAAAAAAAACCCCAGAAACCCCAAATCAAACTCCATAAAAACCTCAAACAAACCCCAAATAACCCCAAAAAAACCCCAAAAAATCCCAAAAACCCAAGAAAAAATCACCCAAACAACCCCAGACAGCCCCAGCCAAAAACTGCATGAAAACCATCAGGAAACCCCCAAAAAACCCCCAAAAAAACCCTCAAAAAAACCCCACAGGAAAACTCCAAAAACCTCCTAAAATAACCCCAAAAAGACACTGAGAAAATCCCAAAAAGCACCAAAAAAACCCCAAAAAAACCCCAAAAAACAACCCCAGAAACCCCAAATCAAACTCCATAAAAACCTCAAAAAAAACCCCCAAATAACCCCAAAAAACCCCAAAAAATCCCAAAAAACCCAAGAAAAAATCACCCAAACAACCCCAGAGAGCCCCAGCCAAAAACTGCATGAAAACCATCAGGAAACCCCAAAAAAAACCCTCAAAAACCCTCAAAAAATCCCCAAAAAAACCCCAAAAACCACAGGGAAACCCCATAAAGGAGCCCAAAACCACAACAGAAAAACCCCAAAAGTGAGCACAGAAACCCTGCAAAAAAACCCCTCAAAAACACTTCCAAAAACCCCAAAAATGGTCCCGAAAAAACCAGAAAAAGACCCCAAAAAAACCCCAGAAAAATCCCAAAAATGCTTTTGAAAAACCCCAAAATCTGCCACAAAAATCATCAAAAAAACCCCCAAAAAAACCCAGAAAAACGCAAAAAAACCCCACTGGAAAGCTCCAAAAACCTCCTGAAATAACCCCAAAAAGACACTGAGAAAATCCCAAAAAGCACCAAAAAAACCCCAAAAAAACCCCAAAAAAAAACCCCAAAAAACAACCCCAGAAACCCCAAATCAAACTCCATAAAAACCTCAAACAAACCCCAAATAACCACAGGAAAAAACATCAGAAAAACCCAAAAAAATCCCAAAAAACCCAAGAAAAAATCACCCAAACAACCCCAGACAGCCCCAGCCAAAAACTGCATGAAAACCATCAGGAAACCCCAAAAAAACCCCAAAAACCCTCAAAAAAATCCCCAAAAAACCTCAAAAACCACAGGGAAACCCCATAAAGGTGCCCAAAACCACAACAGCAAAACCCCAAAAGTGAGCACAAAAACCCTGCAAAAAAACCCCTCCAAAACACTTCCAAAAACCCCAAAAATGGTCCCAAAAAAAGCAGAAAAAGACCCCAAAAAAAACCCCAGAAAAATCCCAAAAATGCTTTGGGAAAACCCCAAAATCTGCCACAAAAATCATAAAAAAACCCCAAAAAACCCCAAAAAAACCCCACTGGAAAACTCCAAAAACCTCCTAAAATAACCCCAAAAAGACACTGAGAAAATCCCAAAAAGCACCAAAAAAACCCCCAAAAAAACCCAAAAAACAACCCCAGAAACCCCAAATCAAACTCCATAAAAACCTCAAAAAAAACCCCAAATAACCCAAAAAAACCCCCAAAAAATCCCAAAAAACCCAAGAAAAAATCACCCAAACAACCCCAGACAGCCCCAACCAAAAACTCCATGAAAACCATCAGGAAACCCCAAAAAAAACTCAAAAAAATCCCCAAAAAATCCCCAAAAAAAACCCCAAAAAACCCTCAAAAAATCCCCAAAAAAACCCCAAAAAAACCACAGGGAAACCCCATCAAGGTGCCCAAAACCACAACAGAAAAACCCCAAAAGTGAGCACAAAAACCCTGCAAAAAAACCCCTCAAAAACACTTCCAAAAAACCCCAAAAATGGTCCCAAAAGAAGCAGAAAAAGACCCCAAAAAACCCCCAGAAAAATCCCAAAAATGCTTTGGGAAAACCCCAAAATCTACCACAAAAACCATCCAAAAAACCCAAAAAAACCCCAAAAAAAAACCAAAAAAACCCCACTGGAAAACTCCAAAAACCTCCTAAAATAACCCCAAAAAGACACTGAGAAAATCCCAAAAAGCACCAAAAAAACCCCAAAAAACAACCCCAGAAACCCCAAATCAAACTCCATGAAAACCTCAAACAAACCCCCAAAAAACCCAAAAAAATCCCCAAAAAATCCCAAAAAACCCAAGAAAAAATCACCCAAACAACCCCAGACAGCCCCAGCCAAAAACTCCATGAAAACCATCAGGAAACCCCAAAAAAATCCTCAAAAAATCCCAAAAAAACCCCAAAAAACCCCAAAAAAAACCCCAAAAAACCCCAAAAAACCCCTCAAAAATCACCAAAAGAACCAAAAAAAAAAAAAACCAAAAACCCCAAAAAAACCCCATAAAGGTGCCCAAAACCACAACAGCAAAACCCCAAAAGTGAGCACAAAAACCCTGCAAAAAAACCCCTCAAAAACGCTTCCAAAAACCCCAAAAATGGTCCCAAAAAAAGCAGAAAAAGACCCCAAAAAAACCCCAGAAAACTCCCAAAAATGCTTTGGAAAAACCCCAAAATCTGCCATAAAAATCATCAAAAAAACCCAAAAAAACCCCAAAAAAACCCAAAAAACCCCAAAAAACCCCAAAAAAAATTACTAAAAAAACCCCCAAAAATGTGATTTTTGATCTCAAGAATTCATTTCAGGAAGGGTTTCCCCCTTCCCAATTTGGGATTTTGGGATTTGGGGATTTGGGGATTTGGAATTTGGGATTTGGGGTTTGGGGTTTGGGGATTTGGGGATTTTTGGGATGAAGTGTTTGGGGTTTGGTTCGAGGATTTTGGGATTTGGGATTTGGGGATTTGGGATTTGGGGTTTGGGGATTTGGGGTTTGGGATTTGGGGATTTGTGGATTTGGGGTTTGGGATTTGGGGATTTGGGGATTTGTGGATTTGGGGATTTGGGGATTTGGGGATTTGGGATTTGGGGTTTGGGGATTTGGGGTTTGGGATTTGGGGTTTGGGATTTGGGGATTTGGGGTTTGGGATTTGGGGTTTGGGATTTGGGGATTTGGGGATTTGGGGATTTGGGATTTGGGGATTTGGGGATTTGGGATTTGGGATTTGGGGATTTGGGGTTTGGGGTTTGGGATTTGGGGATTTGGGATTTGGGATTTGGGGATTTGGGATTTGGGGATTTGGGGATTTTTGGGATGAAGGGTTTGGGGTTTGGTTCGAGGATTTTGGGATTTGGGATTTGGGGATTTGGGATTTGGGGTTTGGGGATTTGGGGTTTGGGATTTGGGGATTTGGGGATTTGGGGTTTGGGGATTTGGGGATTTTGGATTTGGGATTTGGGGATTTGGGTATTTCGGATTTGGGGTTTGGGGTTTGGGGATTTGGGATTTGGATCGAGGATTTTGAGATTTGGGATTTGGGGTTTGGGGTTTGGGATATTTGGATTTTGGGGTTTGGGGATTTGGGGATTTGAGATTTGGGATTTGGGGATTTGGGGATTTGGGGATTTGGGATTTGGGATTTGGGGTTTGGGATTTGGGCATTTGGGGATTTGGGGGTTTGGGGTTTGGGGATTTGGGGTTTGGGATTTGGGGATTTGGGGTTTGGGGATTTGGGGATTTGGGATTTGGGGTTTGGGATTTGGGGATTTGGGATTTGGGATTTGGGGTTTGGGGATTTGGGATTTGGGATTTGGGGATTTGGGATTTGGGGATTTGGGGATTTGGGATTTGGGGATTTGGGATTTGGGGTTTTGGGATTTGGGATTTGGGGTTTGGGGATTTGGGATTTGGGATTTGGGGATTTGGGGATTTGGGATTTGGGGATTTGGGATTTGGGGTTTTGGGATTTGGGAATTTGGGGTTTTGGGATTTGGGAATTTGGGGTTTGGGGATTTGGGGATTTGGGGTTTGGGATTCGGGGTTTGGGGATTTGGGGTTTGGGATTTGGGGATTTTTGGTATGAAGGGTTTGGTGTTTGGATCGAGGATTTGGGGATTTGGGATTTGGGATTTGGTGTTTGGGGATTTGGGGATTTGGGAGTTTTTGGGATGGCGGGTTTGGGGATTTGGGATGAAGGATTTGGGAGATGAAGGATTTGGGGATTTGGGATGACAGGTTTGGGGTTTGGGAGGAAGAATTTGGGGATTTGGGATGAAGGATTTTGGAGTTTGGGGTGAAGGATTTGGGGATTTGGGATGGGAGATTTGAGAGGAACGATTTGGGAATTTTGGACCAAGATTTGGGAATTTGGGGTGAAGGATTTGAGGAGAAGGATTTGGGGTGAAGGATTTGGGGATTTGGGGTGAAGGATTTGGGGATTTGGGATGAACGATTTGGGAATTTGGGATGGGAAATTTGAGATGAAGAATTTGGGAATTTGGGATGAAGGGTTTGGGGTTTTGGATCAAGGATTTTGGGATTTTTTAGGAAGGATTTGGGGATTTGGGGGTTTGGGGTTTGGGGATGGCGGGTTTGGGGTTTGGGATGAAGGATTTGGGGATTTGGGATGAAGGATTTTGGAGTTTGGGGTGAAGGATTTGGGGATTTAGGGTGAAGGGTTTGGAATGGGGGATTTGGGATCAAGGATTTGGGAATTTTGGACGAAGGATTTGGGGATTTGGGGAATTTTGGGATGAGGGATGTGAAGATTTCGGATGATGGATTTGGAAACTTTGGGATGATGGATTTGGGAATTTGGGATTGGGGGTTTGGGATGAAGGATCGGAGGATTTGGGGTCGAAGGAGATGAAGGGTTTGGGGATTTGGGGTGAAGGGTTTGGGGGATTTGGGAATTTGGGATGGGGGATTTGGGATTTTGGATCAAGGATTTTGGGATTTTCTGGGAAGGATTTGGGGATTTGGGATGGCGGGTTTGGGGATTTGGGGATTTGGGATGAAGGATTGGAATGGGGGATTTGGGAATTTGGGATGGGAGATTTGAGATGAAGGATTTGATGATTTGGGGTGAAGGGTTTGGGGTGAAGGGTTTGGGGGATTTGGGAATTTGGGATGGGGGATTTGGGATCAAGGATTTGGAAACTTTGGATCAAGGATTCAAGAACTTTGGACCAAGGATTTGGGGATTTGGGTTGAAGGATTTGGGGATTTAGGATGGGAGATTTGGGATGAAGGGTTTGGGGATTTGGGATGAAGGATTTGGGAATTTGGGATGAAGGATTTGGGGATTTGGGTGAAAGGTTTGGAATGGGGGATTTGGGATCAAGGATTTGGGAACTCTGGACCAAGGATTTGGGGGTTTGGGATGAAGGATTTTGGAGTTTGGGGTGAAGGATTTGGGGATTTGGGATGGGAGATTTGAGATGAAGGATTTGGGAATTTTGGACCAAGATTTGGGAATTTGGGGTGAAGGATTTGAGGAGAAGGATTTGGGGTGAAGGATTTGGGGATTTGGGGTGAAGGGTTTGGGAACTTTGGATCAAGGATTTGGGATTTTGGGGTGAAGGATTTGGGGTTTTGGGATGAACGATTTGGGAATTTTGGACCAAGATTTTGGGATTTCGAATGAAGGGTTTGGGGATTTGGGATGAAGGATTTTGGATTTTGGGGTAGAGATTTTGGGGCATTTGTGATAAAGGATTTGGGAAGTTCGGATCAAGGATTTGGGGATTTGGGATGAAGGGTTTGGGATGGGGGATTTGGGATGAAGGATTCGGGAACTTTCGACCAAGGATTTGGGAAATTTGAATTGAGGATTTTGGGATTTGGGATTTGGGGTTTGGGGATTTGGGGATTTTTGGGATGGCGGGTTTGGGGATTTGGGTTGAAGGATTTGGGGATTTGGGATGGGGAATTTGTAGTAATGGATTTGGGAATTTTGGACCAAGATTTTGGGATTTCGAATGAAGGGTTTGGGGATTTGGAGATTTGGGATGAAGGGTTTGGGATGGGGGATTTCGGATCAAGGTTTCGGGAATTTTGGACCAAGGATTTGGGAACTTTGGATGAAGAGTTTGGAAATTTGGGATTTGGGGATTTGGGAATTTGGGATGAAGGATTCAGGAACTGTGGATAAAGGATTGGTGGATTTGGGGTGAAGGGTTTGGAGATTTGGGGTGAAGGATTTGGATTTTGGGATTTGGATTTTGGGGTGAAGGATTTGGATTTTGGGATTTGGATTTTGGGATTTGGATTATGGGATGAAGGATTTGGGTGGCAGCATCTAATTAATGAACAACCAATTCCTGATAAACGATTAATTAACATTTATTCCATAATTAAATAACGTCCCGCAGCAATTCAGGACGTTCCAGAACTTTCCCCTCCGGACACGGCAACGAAACTCCAGGAAAAACTTTGGGATTGGGGCAGGAAAACCCCGAAACTGGATGGGAAACCCTAAAATGAAACAGAAAACATCAGAAGGGGGGAAAAATGTAAAATAAAACAGAAAATATCGGGGGGGGGAAAATAAAATAAAACAGAAAATATCGGGGGGGGGAAATATAAAATAAAACAGAAAATATCGGGGTGGGTAAAAAATGTAAAATAAAACAGAAAACATTGGGGTGGGGGAAAATATAAAATAAAACAGAAAATATCAGGGGGGAAAAATGTAAAATAAAACAGAAAATATCGGGGTGGGGGAAAATATAAAATAAAACAGAAAATATCGGGGTGGGGGAAAAAATGTAAAATAAAACAGAAAATATCAGGGGGGGGAAAAAAATATAAAATAAAACAAAAAATATCAGGGGGGGAAAAATATAAAATAAAACAGAAAATATCAGGGGGGGGAAAAAAATATAAAAATAAAAGAGAAAATATCAGGGGGGGAAAAATATAAAATAAAACAGAAAATATCAGGTGGCGGTAAAAAATGTAAAATAAAACAGAAAATATCAGGGGGGGAAAAATATAAAATAAAACAGAAAATATCAGAGTGGGGGAAAAATGTAAAATAAAACAGAAAATATCGGGGTGGGAAAATATAAAATAAAACAGAAAATATCAGGGTGGGGGAAAATATAAAATAAAACAGAAAATATCGGGGTGGGGAAAAATAAAATAAAACAGAAAATATCGGGGGGGGGAAATATAAAATAAAACAGAAAATATCAGGGTGGGGAAAATATAAAATAAAACAGAAAATATCGGGGTGGGGAAAAATATAAAATAAAACAGAAAATATCAGGGGGGGGAAAATATAAAATAAAAAATATGGGGGGGGGAAAAATATAAAATAAAACAGAAAATATCGGGGGGGGGGAAAATATAAAATAAAACAGAAAATATCGGGGTGGGGTAAAAAAATATAAAATAAAAGAGAAAATATCAGGGGGGGGGAAAAAATATAAAATAAAACAGAAAATATCGGGGGAGGGTAAAAAAATATAAAATAAAAGAGAAACATCAGGGGGGGAAAAAAATATAAAATAAAACAGAAAATATCAGGGGGGAAAAATATAAAATAAGAAATATGGGGGGGGAAAAAAATATAACATAAAACAGAATATATTGGGTGGGGGAAAAATATAAAATAAAACAGAAAATATCGGGGTGGAAAATATAAAATAAAACAGAAAATATCAGGGAGGGGTAAAAAATATAAAATAAAACAAAAAATATCAGGGGGGGAAAAATATAAAATAAAACAGAAAACATCAGGGGGGGAAATATAAAATAAAACAGAAAATATCAGGGTGAGGTAAAAATATAAAATAAAACAGAAAACATCAGGGTGAGGTAAAAATATAAAATAAAACAGAAAATATCAGGGGGGGAAAATGTAAAATAAAACAGAAAATATCGGGGGGGGGAAATATAAAATAAAACAGAAAATATCAGGGGGGGGAAAATATAAAAAGCAGGTGGGAAAGCACCAAAATAAAGGGAAAAAATGGGATGGGGTGGAAATTTGGGGTGAAGGATTTGGATTTTGGGGTGAATTTTTGGGTGAAGAATTTGGATTTTGGGATGAATTTTGCGATGAAGGATTTGGATGTTGGGATGAATCTTGGATGAAGAATTTGGATTTTGGGATGAAGAATTTGGATTTTGGGATGAATTTTGGATAAAGGATTTGGATTTTGGGATGAAGGATTTGGGTTTTGAGATGAAGGATTTGGATTTTGGGTTAAGGATTTGGAATTTTTGATGAGAATTTGGAGTTTGGGATGAAGGATTTGGATTTTGGGATGAAGAATTTGGATTTTGGGATGAATTTTTGGGGTGAAGGATTTGGATGTTGGGGTGAAGGGTTTGGATTTTGGGATGAGAATTTGGATTTAGGGATGAATTTTGGGAGGAAGGATTTGGATGTTGGGATGAATTTTGGATGAAGGATTTGGATTTTGGGATGAATTTTGGATGAAGGGTTTGGATTTTGGGATGAATTTTGGATGAAGGATTTGGATTTTTGGGGTGAAGGGTTTGGATTTTGGGATGAAGAATTTGGATTTTGGGATGAATTTTGGATGAAGGATTTGGATTTTGGGGTGAAGGGTTTGGATTTTGGGATGAAGAATTTGGATTTTGGGATGAATTTTGGATGAAGGATTTGGATTTTGGGGTGAAGGGTTTGGATTTTGGGATGAAGAATTTGGATTTTGGGATGAATTTTGGATGAAGGATTTGGATTTTGGGGTGAAGGGTTTGGATTTTGGGATGAAGAATTTGGATTTTGGGATGAATTTTGGATGAAGGATTTGGATTTTGGGGTGAAGGGTTTGGATGTTGGGAAGAATTTTAGGGTGAAGGATTTGGATTTTGGGATGAAGAATTTGGATTTTGGGGTGAATTTTTGAGGTGAACGATTTGGATTTTGGGATGAATTTTGGGATTGAAGGATTTGGATTTTGAGATGAATTTTGGGGTGAGGAATTTGAATGTTGGGGTGGAGGATTTGGATTTTGGGATGAATTTTGGGATGAAGGGTTTGGATTTTGAGATGAATTTTGGGTGAAGAATTTGGATCTTGGGCCGCAGGACCTTTCCCCCCATCACAACGAGAAGAAGTCCAGCTCCCCGTGCCCGTAGGGGTTGCAGCTCCACACGAGCTCGCTCCTCCCGCACTCCTCCAGCATCCGGCCCAACTCCACCTCCAGCAGCGCCACAACTTCCTCATCCACCGGATCCCCGAAATCCCACCCCGAGCCCGGCGGCGGCGGCTCCGGCCTGCAGCAATCCACGGGGAAGGGGTAGACCACCAGGCGGAGGTCGGGCAGCTCCAGCGTCTTCTGGAGCAGATCCTTGAGCGCGGCCGTGGACAGGGAGTTGCCGTAGAGCCCCAGGAAGCGCAGGCGGGAGCAGCGGCGCAGCGTCGGCAGCAGCGCGTCCAGGTGGGCGTCGGCCATGCGGCATTCCATGAGATCCAGGTGCAGCAGCGAGGCCGAGGTCTCCTCCAGGAGCAGCCGCAGCGGCTCCAGGAGGCCCCGGGAGAAGTCGTGGCCGCTCAGGTCCAGGCGCTTGAGGGCCGGCGCGTGGAAGCTCTGGGAGAGGAAGGCGAGGTCGGCGGGAACGAGGGAGCAGAAGGCCAATTCCAGGCTTTCCAACGGGGCCTGGAGGTCGCTGCGGGGAGGGAAAAGGGACAGGTCAGGAGCGGGTGGGATTCACGGGGGAACGAGAGCTGGGATTGCATCCGTGGGATGGTGGGAAAGAGCTCCAAGACCATCAAGGTCAAGGTTTGAGGGTCATGGAATTGTGGAATCAAATAATGGAATAATGGAATGGCTGAGGTTGGGAAAGAGCTCCAAGAACATCGAGTTCGACCTCGGAAAATCCTGGGACTTTGGAGTTATGGAGTCGTGGAATCGTGGAATTACTCAGGGCAGGAAAGGTCTCCAAGAACCTCAAGCTCCAGGTTTGAGAATCGTGGAGTTATGGGATCATGGAGCCATGGAATTGTGGAATGGCTGAGGTTGGGAAAGAGCTCCAAGAACATCGAGTTTGACTTTTGAAAATCCTGGGATTTTGAGATTATGGGGTCATGGAATCGTGGAATTGCTCAGGTTGGGAAAGAGCTCCAAGAACATCGAGTTCAACCTCCGAAAATCCTGGGATTTTGGAGTTACAGGATCATGGAATCGTGGAATTACTCAGGGCAGGAAAGGCCTCCAAGACCATCAAGGTCAAGGTTTAAGAACCATGGAATTATGGGATCATGGAGCCATGGAATTGTGGAATCAAATTGTGGAATTATGGAATGGGTGAGGTTGGGAAAGGTCTCCAAGAAAATCAAATCAGACCTCTGAAATCCTGGGATTTTGGAGTTATGGGGTCATGGAGTTATGGAATGGCTGAGATTAGGAAAGGTTTCCAAGACCATCAAGTTCATGGTTTGACAATCATGGAACTATGGGGATCACGGGGTCATGGAATTATGGAATGTTTGAAGTTGAGAAAGAGCTCCAAGAACATCGAGTTTGACCTCTGAAAATCCTGGGATTTTGGAATGATGGGATCATGGAGTTATGGAATGATGGAGGTTGGGAAAAGTCTCCAAGAACATGAAGTTTGAGCTCTGAATATCCTGAGATTGTGGAGTTATGGGGTCATGGAGTTATGGAATTTCTCAGGTCAGGAAAGGTCTCCAAGACTGTCAAAATCAAAGTTTGAGAATCATGGAATTATGGGATCATGGGGTCATGGAATTTTGGAATGACTGAGCTTGGGAAAGAGCTCCAAGAACATCGAGTTTGACCTCTGAAAATCCTGGGATTTGAGAATTATGGGATCGTGGAGTTATGGAATGGCTGAGGTTGGGAAAGATCGCCGAGAATCAAGTTTGACCTCTGAAATCCTGGGATTTTGGAGTTATGGGGTCATGGAGTTATGGGATTACTCAGGGCAGGAAAGGTCTCCAAGAACATCAAAGTCAAGGATTGAGAATCGTGGAGTTATGGGATCACAGAGCCATGGAATTGTGGAATGGCTGAGGTTGGGAAAGAGCTCCAAGAACATCAAGCTCCAGGTTTGAGAACCATGGAATTATGGGATCGTGGGGTCATGGAATTGTGGAATCAAACAATGGAATTATGGAATGGCTCAGGTTGGGAAAGTCTCCAACACCATCAGGTTTGACATCTGAGGATCGTGGGACCATGGAGTTATGGGATGGCTGAGGTTGGGGAAAAGCTCCAGGACCATCAAGTTCAAGGATTGAAAATCATGAAATCATGGAATGCGGGATCATGGAGTTCTGGGATGTGGGATATTGGATGATAATCCATGGACTTGTGGAATGTGGGAGCATGGAACGCTGGGATGGATCCCAGAGCTCTGGAGCCATGGAGAGACTCTTTGGGAGAGGAAGGCGAGGTCGGCGGGAACGAGGGAGCAGAAGGCCAATTCCAGGCTTTCCAACGGGGCCTGGAGGTCGCTGCGGGGAGGGAAAAGGGACAGGTCAGGATCGGGTGGGAACGTGTGGGGAAAGAGCTCCAAGAACATCGAGTTTGAGCTCTGAAAATCCTGGGATTTTGGAGTTATGGGGTCATGGAGTTATGGAATGGCTGAGGTTGGGAAAGAGCTCCAAGAACATCGAGTTTGACTTTTGAAAATCCAGGGATTGTGGAGTTATGGGGTCATGGAGTTATGGAATTTCTCAGGTCAGGAAAGGTCTCCAAGACTGTCAAAATCAAAGTTTGAGAATCATGGAATTATGGGATCATGGGGTGATGGAATTTTGGAATGACTGTGGTTGGGAAAGAGCTCCAAGAACATCGAGTTTGACCTCTGAAATCCTGGGATTTTGGAGTTATGGGAGCATGGAGTTATGGAATGGCTGAGGTTGGGAAAGGTCTCCAAGAACATCAAAGTCAAGGATGGAGAATCGTGGAGTTATGGGATCACAGAGCCATGGAATTGTGGAATGGCTGAGGTTGGGAAAGAGCTCCAAGAACATCAAGTTCAATCTCTTAAAATCCTGGGACTTTGGAGTTATGGGGTCATGGAATCGTGGAATTACTCAGGGCAGGAAAGGTCTCCAAGACCATCAAGGTCAAGCTTTAAGAATCATGGAATTTATGGGATCATGGGGTCATGGAATTGGGGAATCAAATTGTGGAATTATGGAATGGGTGAGGTTGGGAAAGAGCTCCAAGAACATCAAGTCTGACCTCTGAAAATCCTGGGATTTTGGAGTTATGGGGTCATGGAGTTATGGAATGGCTGAGATTAGGAAAGGTTTCCAAGACCATCAAGATCAAGGTTTGAGAATCATGGAATTTATGGGATCATGGAGCCATGGAATTTAGGAATGACTGAGGTTGGTGCAGAGCTCCAAGAACATCAAGTCTGACCTCTGAAATCCTGGAATTTGGAGTTATGGGACCATGGAGTTATGGAATGATGGAGGTTGGGAAAGAGCTCCAAGAACATCAAAGTCAAGGATTGAGAATCATGGAATTATGGGATCAGAGAGCCATGGGATTGTGGAATGGCTGAGGTTGGGAAAGAGCTCCAAGAACATTGAGTTCAACCTCTGAAAATCCTGGGATTTTGGAATGATGGGATGTTGGGATTGTGAGATGGGTGAGGTTGGGAAAGGTCTCCAAGAACATCGAGTTTGACCTCTGAAAATCCTGGGATTGTGGAGTTACGGGGTCATGGAATCGTGGGATTGCTCAGGTTGGGAAAGGTCTCCAAGACCATCAAGTTCAAGGTTTGAGAATCATGGAATGAGGGGATCATAGGAACATGGAACTGTGGAATCAGATCATGGAATCATGGAATGACTCAGGTTGGGAAAGGTCTCCAGCACCATCAGATTTGACATCTGAGGATGGTGGGACCATGGAGTTATGGAATGGCTGAGGTTGGGGAAAAGCTCCAGGACCATCAAGTTCAAGGTTTGAGAATCATGGAATTATGGGATCACAGAGCCATGGGATTCTGGAATGACTGAGGTTGGGAAAGAGCTCCAAGAACATCAAGTTTGACCTCTGAAATCCTGGGATTTTGGAATTTTGAGGTTATTGAATTATGGAATGACTCAGGTTGGGAAAGGACTCCAAGACCATCAGGTTTGACATCTGAGGATGATGGGATCATGGAGTTATGGATCCATGAGATTGTGGGGTCGTGGAGTGGCGTGGTCACGGAATCATGGAATTATGGAATGGCTGAAGTTGGAGAAAATCTCCGAGATCATCAAGTTGCACCTCTGAGAATCGTGGAATTATGGAGTCATGGAGCCCGGGAATGGTGGAGTTACGGAGTTTTGGGATCCTGGAGTTAATGGGATCAGGGAATCGTGGGATATTGGGATCCTGGGATCAGGGAGTCATGAAATTACGGGATCATGGAGTTCCGGGGTCACGGAGCCATTGAAGTTGGAAAAGGCTTCAGGATCATCAAATCCAACCTTTGGGAATCCTGGAATCGCAGAATTATGGGGTCACACAGTTATGGAGGAATCCTGGGATCGCAGAATTATGGGGTCACATAGTTATGGAGGAATCCTGGAATCGCAGAATTATGGGGTCACATAATTATGGAGGAATCCTGGAATCGCAGAATTATGGGGTCACACAGTTATGGAGGAATCCTGGGATCGCAGAATTATGGGGTCACATAGTTATGGAGGAATTCTGGAATTGCAGAATTATGGGGTCACACAGTTATGGAGGAATCCTGGAATCGCAGAATTATGGGGTCACACAGTTATGGGATCATGGAGTCATGGACTGTTGGGACAATGGGATCGTGGGAACCTGGGATCATTCAGGTTGGAAAAGATCTCCAAGACCATCGAGCCCAAACCTTGGGAATCGTGGACGAAGGAATTACGGGATCATGAAATTATGGGATGATGGAATCACTGGGTTGTCAACTCTTGGGACAACGGAACCGTGGGATTATGGGAACACTGGGATAAAGAATTCCTGAAATCAACGGATCATTCAGGTTGGAAAAGATGCTCAAGACCATCAAGCCCAAGCTTTGGGAATCTTAGAATTAAGAAATTGCGAAATCTTGAATTTAAGGGAAAATGGAGTCATGGACTGTTGGGATAATGGGATCATGGGAACCTGGGATCATTCAGGTTGGAAAAGATCTCCAAGACCATCGAGCACAAACTTTGGGAATCTTGGAATTGCGGAATTATGCGATCATGAATTTATGTGAGAATGGAATTGTTGAGTCATAAACTATTGGGATGAGAGGGTCATGGGATCATGGGAATATTGGGACATCATGGACTCATGGGGTCACTAAGATTGGAGAAGACCTCCAAGATTGCCAAGTTCAGCCTTTGAGAATCTTGGAATCACAGAATCCTGGGAACATGGAATTCTGGGATCATGGAATCACTGAGTCATGAGCTATTGGGATAATCATGGGGACACGGGAACATCGGGATAATGAAATCATGGAATCAAGGGATCATTAAGATTGGAGAAGACCTCCAAGACCATCAAGCCCAACCTTTGGGAATCCTGGAACCAAGGAATTATCAGATCATGGAATCACTGAGTCAAGAGCTATTGAGCCAATGGAATCATGGGAACAATGAGATAATGAGTTTGTGGAATCATGGGATCATTAAGGTTGGAGAAGACCTCCAAGACCATCAAGCTCAATCTTTGGGAATCCTGGAATCGTGGAATTATCGGACCATGAATTTATGGGATGATGGAAGCGGTGAGTGACAGGATATTGGAATGATGGGATTGTGGGAATGTTGGGATAATGAAATCCTGAGATTATGGGATCATTAAGATTGGAGAAGACCTCTGAAATTATCAAGTTCAGCCTTTGAGAAGACCTCCAAAATTATCAAGTTCAGCCTTTGAGAATCCTGGGATCTTGGAATTCTGGGATCATGGAATCACTGAGTCATGAATTATTGGGATAACGGAATCATGGGACCGTGGTAATGCTGGGATAATGAAATCATGGAATCAAGGGATCATCAAGATTGGAGAAGACCTCCAAGACCATCAAGACCAACCTTTGGGAATCCTGGAACCAGGGAATTCTGGGATTTCAGAATGATGGGACAATGGAATCACTGAGTCACGAACTATCGGGATAGCGGAATCATGGGAACATCGGGATAATGAAATCCTGGATCCACGGGATCACTGAGGGTGGGAAAAACATCCAAGAGCATTGAGCCTGACCTTTGAGACTCCTGGAATGATGGGACCAGGGAATTATGGGATAATGGAATAACTGAGTCATGAACTATTGGGATAACAGAACCATGGAATCTTCTGAATGTTGGGATAATAAAATCCTGGAATTCTGGGGCGAAGATTGGAAAATACTTCCAAGATCGTCAAGTTCAGCCTTTGAGAATCCTGGGATCATGGAATTCTGGATCGTGGAATCACTGAGTCATGAATTATTGGGATAACGGAATCATGGGAACATGGGAATATTGGGACAATGAAATCATGGAATCAAGGCATCATTAAGATTGGAGAAGACCTTCAAGACCATCGAGACCAACCTTTGGGAATCCTGGAACCAAGGAATTCTGGGATCTTGGAATGATGGGACAGTGGAATCACTGAGTCACGAACTACTGAGACAATGGAATCATGGAATCATGGGAACAAAGAGATCATGAGTTTCTGGAATCCAGGGATCATTAAGATTGGAGAAGACCTCCAAGACCATCAAGCCCAACCTCTGGGAATCCTGGAATGGCAGAATTATGAGATCATGAATTTATGTGATCATGGAATTGTTGAGTCATAGGATACTGGGCTGATGGGACCATGGGAATATTGGGATAATGAAATCCTGGAATCATGGACTCACTAAGATCGGAGAAGACCTCCAAGATTATCGAGACCAACCTTTGGGAATCTTGGAATCGTGGAATTACAGGATCATGAATTTATGGGATAATGGAAGCCTTGAGTCATAAAATATTGGGATTATGGGTTTGTGGGAATATTGGGATAATGAAATCCTGGAATTATGGGATCACTGAAGTTGGAAAAAATCTCCAGGATCATCAAGTTCAGCATTGGAGAATCCTGGAATCACTGAATTTTGGGATCATGGAATGATGGGACAACGGAGTCACTGAGTCACGAACTGTCGGGATAACGGAATCACGGGAACATCGGGACAATGAAATCCGGGAACCACGGGATCACTGAGGCTGGGAAAGACCCCCGAGCCCCCCAAGCCTCGGGGGGAAGAGCGGGAAGGGCCCGGCCGGGCCCCGCCGCGTGAGGAGCTCACCAGAGGATCTGGCGCAGGTTCCCGGAGAGCCGGGAGGATCCCAGGTTGAGCTCGCGCAGGCTGGGCAGCATTCCCAGCTGCCCGGCCAGGCACCGGATGCCGACGGCCGACTCGGGCGTGGGGCGCCGCACGTCCACGTTGCTGTACTGGAGCTTGAGGCTGCGCAGCTCCGGGAAGCGCGAGAGGCGCGGCAGGATCACCGAGAGCCCGGCCAGGCCCAGGTTGTTGAACCTCAGATCCACCCTGCGCAGGACGGACGGATCCAGGGACTCCAGCAGAGCCGCGATGGCCGACGCCGAGAGCTCCTCGGCTTGGAGCTCGCGGCACTTGAGGCGCAGCGGGCCGGCGGATCCGCTCCGGAGCGCGTCGCGCAGGATCCCGTAGGACGTCCCGTTGACGAACAGGTCGGCGTGGACGTCGACGCCCGGGGGCTGCGGAGCGGCCGCGGCCGTGGCGGCGCCGGAGCGGCCTTTGTGCCGCTTGGATCCGCGCCGCTGGAATTCCCGCCGGTGCTTGGACACCTCCACGCAAGCCTTGGCCAAAGCCACCGTGCCCGACCAGACGCTCATCCCGTCCGGAGCGCGGCCGGACGCCGAGTCCGGGAGGCCGGTGATGTCCAGGACGCGCAGGCTGGGAAGGCGGGAAGGAATCGTCGAAAATGGGATGGGAACATCAAAAAGAGGAGGAAAGAAATCATCAAAAATGGGATGGAAACATCAAAAACAGGAGGAAAGAAATCATCAAAAATGGGATGGAAACATCAAAAACAGGAGGAAAGAAATCATTAAAAATGGGATGGGAACATCAAAAACAGGAGGAAAGAAATGATCAAAAATGGGATGGAAACATCAAAAACAGGAGGAAAGAAATCATCAAAAATGGGAAGGAGACATCAAAAACAGGAGGAAAGAAATCATCAAAAATGGGATGGAAACATCAAAAACAGGAGGAAAGAAATCATCAAAAATGGGAAGGAAACATCAAAAACAGGAGGAAAGAAATCATTAAAAATGGGAAGGAGCCATCAAAAAGAGGAGGAAAGAAATCATCAAAAATGGGATGGAAACATCAAAAAGAGGAGGAAAGAAATCATCAAAAATGGGAAGGAACCATCAAAAACAGGAAGGAACCATGAAAAATGGGAAGGAACCATCAAAAACAGGAAGGAACCATCAAAAATGGGATGGAAACATCAAAAAGAGGAGGAAAGAAATCATCAAAAATGGGATGGAAACATCAAAAACAGGAGGAAAGAAATCATCAAAAATGGGAAGGAACCATCAAAAACAGGAGGAAAGAAATCATCAAAAATGGGAAGGAACCATCAAAAACAGGAAGGAACCATCAAAGCTAGGAGGAAACCATCAAAAATGGGAGGAAACCATCAAAACTAGGAGGACACCATCAAAAATGGGAGGAAACATTCAAATACGAGAAGAAACCATCAAAAAGGGAAACAAACCATAAAAACTGGGAAGAAGACATAAACGGGAAGAAGCCATCAAATACAGGAAGGAACCATCAAAAATGAGAGGAAACCATCAAAAATGGGAAGAAATACTGAAAAATGAGACGAAGCCATCAGAAATGTGTGGAAACCATGACAAATGGGAGGAAAGCATCAAAACCAGGAAGGAATCGTGAAAAACGGGACGGAACCATCAAATACAAGAAGAAACCATCAAAACCAGGAGGAAACCATTAAAAATGGGAGGAAATCATAAAAAAAAATGCAAAGAAACCATCAAAAAATTAAAGAACCCATTAAAACCATCAAAAATGGAAAGGAATCGTGAAAAATGGGAAGGAACCATCTAAACCAAGAAGGAACCATGAAAAACAGGAGGGAACCATCAAAAATGGAACCATCAAAAATGGGATGGAACCGTCAAGGAAGGAACCATCTGAAGTGGCAAGAATGCGTCAAAAATGGGAGGAAATGATCAAAAACAGGAAGGAAACGTCAAAAGTGGCATGGAACCGTCAGGGAAGGAAGCATCTGAAGTGGCAAGAAAAGCATCAAAAAATGGGAGGAAACCAGAAACGGGAAGGAACCATCAAAAACAAAAAGAAACCATGAAAACCTGGAGGAAACCATCAAAAATGGGAGAAAACCATTAGAAACAGGAGGAAGCCCTCAAAAATGGGAAGGAACCGTCAAGGAAGGAACCATCTAAAGTGGCAAGAAACCATCAAAAATGGGAGGAAACCAAAAATGGGAAGGAATCATCAAAAATGCAAAGGAACCATGAAAAATGGGAGGAAACCATCAAAAACGGGAAGGAAACCCTTAAAAACAGAAAGGGACCATCAAGAACGGGATGGAACCATGAAAAATGGGAGGAAACCATCAAAAACAGGAAGAAACCCTCAAAAACAGAAAGGAACCATCAAAAACAGGATGGGACCATCAAAAATGGGAAGGAACCATCAAAAACAGGAACCATCAAAAACGGGATGGAACCGTCAAGGAAGGAACCATCCAAAGTGGCAAGAAACCATCAAAAATGGGAGGAAACCATAAATGGGAAGGAACCATCAAAAATGGGAAGAAACCATCAAAACCAAGAAGGAACCCTCAAAAACAGAAAGGAACCATCAAAAACGGGATGGAACCATCAAAAACAGAAAGGAACCATCAAAAGCGGGATGGAACCATCAAAAATGGGAAGGAGCCATGAAAAACAGAAAGAAGCCATTAAAAATGGGAGGAATCCATCAAAACCAGGAAGGAACCATCAAAACTGGGAAGGAACCATGAAAAACAAGAAGGAAACCATCAAAACCAACAAGGTGCCACCAAAAATGGGAAGGGAACATCAAACATGGGAAGAAACCACCAAAACCAAGAAGAAACCGTCACAACCGAGCAGGAACCACCAAAACCGACGGAGGAACCTCAGGAACGGAGGTGGTGCCCCCATCCCGACGCTGCCCAGAACCCACCTGGCGTCGTGGCCGGGCTCCTCCAGCTGCCGCCGCAGCTGCGCCACCACGGAAAAAACCATCAAAAGCAGGAATTAATCAACAGGGATGGAACCATCAAGAATGGGAGGAAACCATCAAAAACGGGAACCATCAAGAACAAGAGGAAACCCTCAAAAATGGGAGGAAACCATCAAAAATGGGAAGAAACCACCAAAAAATGAAAGAAACCATTAAGGATGGGAAGGAACCATCAAAAACAGGAACCATCAAAAACAGGATGGAACCATCAAGGAAGGAACCATCCAAAGTGGCAGGAAACCATCAAAAATGGGAGGAAACCAAAAACGGGAAGGAACCATTAAAAATGCAAAGGAACCATGAAAAACGGGAGGAAACCATCAAAAACGGGAAGGAAACCATCAAAACCAAGAAGGTACCATCAAAACCGGGATGGAACCAGCAAAAATGGGAAGGAACCACCAAAACCAAGAAGAAACCATCACAACCCAGCAGGAACTACCAAAACCGATGGAGGAAGCTCAGGAACGGAGGCGGTGCCCCCATCCCGACGCTGCCCAGAACCCACCTGGCGTCGTGGCCGGGCTCCTCCAGCTGCCGCCGCAGCTGCGCCACCACGGCCAGGATGACGGCCTGGACGCAGAGCTTGCAGGGGTGGTCGCGCAGCAGCTCCCGGCGCCCCACCAGCCGCTGGAAGTTGAGCACCGGGAACGGCCACGCGGCCACCAGGTCCCGCAGCACCAGGGGCCGCCCGTCCAGGAACGCCGCTTGGAACAGGACGGGGTGGAGGTCGGCGGGAAGGACGGGAAGAGGGCGGTGGGCGACGACGCGGCGGGCGCAGAGGAAGAGGAGGGAATCCATCGGGGGGGCTGTGGGGGTTTGGGGAAGAAAGAATTGCGGAGAAAACATAAATGTCAGGATATCACGAAGAAAAGCCAGGATTTTGGGGGCTTGTGGGGATGTGGAGACCCTTTGGGCGATGGAGAAACCCCAGATGCGAGGAGATCCCAAAGAAAAGCCGGGACAAGATGGCGGCGGTTGTGAGGGGATCCTGAGCACATCTCACGGGGGTCTGTGGGGATTTGGGGATCAAAGAGTAGCAGAGAAACCCCAAATGTGAGGAACTCCTAAAGAAAAGCCAGGATTTGGGGGGCTTGTGGGGATTTGGGGATCAAAGAATTCCAGAGAAATCCCAAATGCGAGGAGATCCCAAAGAAAAGCCGGGACAAGATGGCGGCGGTTGTGAGGGGAACCTCAGCGAGTCTCGGGGTGGGCTTTGGAGATTTGGGGATCAAAGAATTGCAGGGAAACTCTAAATGTGAGGATATTCCGAAAAAAAAATTGGAATTTGGGGGGGCTGTGGGGATTTGGGGACCCTTTGGGTGATGGAGAAGCAAAGAATTCCAGGAAAACCCCAAATGCGAAGAGATCCCAAAGAAAAGCCAGGACAAGATGGCGGCGGTTGTGAGGGGACCCTCAGGGCGTCTCAGGGGGAGCTGTGGGGATTTGGGGATCAAAGAATTCCAAGGAAACCCCAAATGCAAAGTAACCCGAAGAAAAATTTGGATTTTATGGAGCTGTGGGGATTTGGGAATCTTTTGGGTGATGGAGAAGCAAAGAATTCCAGAGAAACCCCAAATGTGAGGAGATCCCAAAGAAAAGCCGGGACAAGATGGTGGCGGTTGTGAGGGGACCCTCAGGGCGTCTCCGTGACCCCCGACTTCCCCCACCCCACCCGGACACCCCAAAATCCCACAAGAATCTCAAATCCCTCCCGATGATCTGGAAGTTCCCACAGGATCCCAAATTCCCCTCCCGGGGATGTGGAAATTCCCACAGGGATCCCCAAATTATCCCAAAGTCCCCTCAGGCACCCACAAAAGCGGGGGGACCGGAGCTTCCCCCAACATGCACTCACCGCCCGCCCGCAGCCCCCGGCTGCCCCCAGCGCGTACGGAAGCTTTACTTCCTTGTTTGCTCGTTGTGACAACCAATCAGCGAGCAAAACACGCCTTAGTGGATGATGCCTTTCTTTCAATTGGCTCTTGCAGCTGTCTGTCAAAGTTTTATTAAATTCTCATTGGTTCAAAGCGAGAGGCGGGCGCTTCTACATACTCCTTCCCATTGGCTCATGTGGCTGTCAATCACTAATCTCTGCCTTCCCATTGGGTGGCGCTTGGCGGGAGCGGGAGGTTCGTTCTGAGGCGGCTCTGGGATCCCTCCGGAGCCTCCCTCGATCCCCGACCACAAGTCCCGATCCCGACCCCAAATCTCGGTTCTAGTCCCGAATCCCGACCCCAATCCCGGTTCTAATCACGATTCCCGATCCACATGGCGGCAGCCACTCACGGCCCGGCCGCAGCCTCCCAACTCGTACGGAATGTTTACTTCCGTGTTTCCTCGTTGTGACAACCAATCAGCGTCCAAGACCCGCCTTAGTGACTGAGTCCTTTTCTTTAATAGGCTCTTATAGTTGTCCGTCAATGCTTTTTAAAATTCTCATTAGTTCAAGGCGACACGGGCCGGCTCTTCTACATCCGCCTTCCCATTGGATCATTTCGCTGTCAATCACGAAACCCCGCCTTCCTATTGGCTGACTATTGGCGAGGGGGGGAGGTTCGCTCTGAGGCGGCTTTGGGGTTCTCGGCGCAGCTTCCCTGGATCCTCGACCCCAATTCCCGACCCCAATCCCGGTCCTAATCCCGATCATAGACTCCAGTCCCGGTCCCAATCCCGATTCCCGATCCTCATGGCGCCCCCCACTCACCGCCCGCCCGCAACTCCCGCTGGCCCCCATCCCGTACAGAAGGTTCACTTCCGTGTCTGCTCCTTGTGACACCCAATCAGCGGGCAAAACCCGCCTTGGGGGCTGATTCCTTTATTTCAATTGGCTTCTACAGCTGTACGTCAATACTTTTTAAAATTCTCATTGGTTCACGGCGACAGAGGCGGGCTCTTGTACATTCGCCTTCCCATTGGCTAATTTGGCTGTCAATCACTGATCTCTGCCTTCCTATTGGCTGGCGGTTGGCGGGAGCGGGAGGTTCGCTCTGAGGCGGCTCTGGGATCCCCCCGGAGACTCCCTGGATCTCCGACCCCAATTCCCGATCCAAACCCCAAATCCCGACCCCAATCCCGCTTTGGCGGCCATGGAGCGGCAGCAGGAGCTGAAGGTGCTGCTGAAGCGTTGGGAAGCGGAATTCCTGCGGGAGCGGCAGCGCAAACCCAGCCAGGTGCGGCTGAGGGGAATCGTGAGGGGAGAATTCCTGAGGGGAATACTCGTGAGGGGAAAACTCCTGAGGGGAAAATTCCGGAGGGGAATCGTGAGGGGAAATTCCTGGGGGGGGAAAATCCTGAGGGGAGAATTCCTGAGGGGAATCGAGAGGGGAAAATCCATGAGGGGAGAATTCCTGAGGGGAATCGAGAGGGGAAAATTCCCGAGGGGAAAATTCCCGCGGGGAAAATTCCTGAGGGGAATCCTGAGGGGAAAATCCTTGAGGGGAAAATTCCTGAGGGGAATCGTGAGGGGAAATTCCTGAGGGGAATCGTGAGGGGAAAATTCCCGAGGGGAGAATTCCTGAGGGGAAACGTGAGGGGAAAATCCCTGAGGGGAGAATTCCTGAGGGGAATCGTGAGGGGAAAATTCCTGAGGGGAAAACTCGTGAGGGGAAAATCCCTGAGGGGAGAATTCCCTGAGGGGAATCGTGAGGGGAAAATCCTTGAGGGGAGAATTCCTGAGGGGAATCGAGAGGGGAGAATTCCTGAGGGGAATCGTGAGGGGAAAATCCTTGAGGGGAGAATTCCTGAGGGGAAACGTGAGGGGAAAATTCCTGAGGGGAAAACTCGTGAGGGGAAAACTCGTGAGGGGAAAATTCCGGAGGGGAAAATTCCTGAGGGGAATCGTGAGGGGAGAATTCCTGAGGGGAAAATTCCCGAGGGGAAAATTCCTGAGGGGAAAATTCCTGAGGGGAACCCCGGGACTGGGGGGACCTTGGGGGGGTTTTGGTGGCCTTGAAGTGGTTCTGGGGCGGTTTTTGGGGGATCCTGGAATGGTGAAATTTGCTTTAAGGGGGTCTTGGGTTTTCTTGGCGTGGTTTTTGGGGTCTGAGGGGGTTTGAGAGTGGTTTAGGGAGGTCCTGGAATGGAGGAATTTGGTTTAGGGAGGTCTTTGGGGTTTTGGGGTGTCCTTGGGGTGATTTTGGGGTCCTGGGTGGTTTAGGGGGGGTGCTGGAATGGGGGTTTTTGTTTGATGAGATTTTTGGGGTGTCCCTGCAATGTCTGGGGCCGCTTTTGGGGTGTTTGGGGGGCTCAGAACAGGGAGAGCCTCAGGGGGGTCCTTGGAAGAGTTTTGGGGTTTTTTTTCCCATTAAAAACTTTTCCTTTGTTTCTTTCACCATAAAATTCCCCCCAAATCCCCAAAATCCCCAATAAAAACCCTGAAATCCCCCAAAAACCCCCAAAATCCCCAAAAATCCCCCCCCAAAAAAACCCCAAAACCCCCAAAATCCTTCCCCTGTCCCAGAATTTGGGACAATTCCCCAAATTTTCTCATTTTTTGGGGATTTTTTCCTTCCAGGCCGACATCGAGGAGGCTCCAGAGGAAACTCGCAGTGAGTGCCCAAAATCCCCAAATTTACCCCAAAAATCTCCAAATTTACCCCAAAAACCCCCAAATTTTACAAAATTTCCCCAATTTTCCCCAAAATACCCAAATTTTCCCCAAAATATCCCAAATTTTCCCCAAAATTTGCCTCACATTTTCCCCCAAAAATCCCCAATTTTACCCAAATTTTCCTCAAAATTACCCCCAAATTTCCAAAAAATTCCCAGATTTTCCCCAAAAATCCCAATTTTACCCAAATTTTCCTCAAAATTGCCCCCAAATTCCCCTCAAAATTCTAAAAAATTCCCAGATTTTCCCCCAAATCCCTCAAATTTCTAAAAAAATTTCCAGATTTCCCCAACTTCAAATTTTCCTTCAAAATTACCCCAAAATTCCCCTTTTTCCCCAATTTTCTACCAAAATTTTCCCCAAAATTTTAAAATTTCCCAATTTTCCCTCAAAATTCCCCCAAATTCCTCCCTAAACTCCCCCAATTCTGAAAATTCCCAATTTTCACACCAAATCCTCACTTTTGCCTGGAAATTGTCCCAAAATTCCCAAATTTTCCCCCAAATTTTACTCAAATTTGTCAAAAATTCTCAATTTATTCCCAAATTTTACCAAATTTCCCCCAAATTTCCCCCAAATTTTCCCAAATTTCCCCCAAATTTCCCCCAAATTTTCACCAAATTTCCCCCAAATTTCCCCAAAATTACCCCAAAGTTCCCAATTTTCCCACCCCAAAATTCCCAAATTTTGACCCAAATTTCCCCATTTCTCCCCAGATTTCACCTCAAATTTCCAAAAAATTCCCAAATTTTCCCCAAAATCACAAATTTTTCCTCATAATTCCCCCCAAAATTCCCAATTTTTCCCCCAATTTCCCAATTTTTTCCCTAAAATTTGCTTCATATTTCCCCAAAATTTTCAAAAATTCCCAATTTTACCCAAATTTTGTTTTTTACCCCAAATTTCCCAATTTTTTACCCCAAAATTCCCAATTTTTCCTCCAATTTTGCAATTTTTTCCCCAAAATTTTCAAAAATCCCCAATTTTACCCAAATTTTCCTCAAAATTCCCCCCAAATTCCCCTCAAATTTCTAAAAAATTCCCAAATTTTCCCCCAAATCCCTCAAATTTCTCAAAAAAATTTCCAAATTTCCCCAACTACAAATTTTCCTTCAAAATTACCCCAAAATCCCCAATTTTCCCCAATTTTCTACCAAAATTCTCCCCAAAATTCTAAAATTTCCCAATTTTCCCTCAAAATTCCCCCAAATTCCTCCCTAAACTCCCCCAATTCTGAAAATTCCCAATTTTCACCCAAATCCTCACATTTGCCTGGAAATTGTCCCAAAATTCCCAAATTTTCCCCCAAATTTTTACTCAAATTTGTCAAAAATTTTCAATTTATACCCAAATTTTCCCAAATTTCCCCCAAATTTTCACCAAATTTTCCCAAATTTCCCCCAAATTTTCACCAAAATATCCCAAATTTTCACCAAATTTCCCCCAAATTTCCCCAAAATTACCCCCAAAGTTCCCAATTTTCCCACCCCAAAATTCCCAAATTTTTACCCAAATTTCCCCATTTCTCCCCATATTTCACCTCAAATTTATAAAAAATTCCCAAATTTTCCCCAAAATCACAAATTTTTCCTCATAATTCCCCCAAAATTCCCAATTTTTCCCCCAATTTCCCAATTTTCCCCCAAAATTTCCCTCACATTTTCCCCAAAATTCTCAAAAATCCCCAATTTTACCCAAATTTTCCTCAAAATTGCCCCCAAATTCTCCTCAAAATTCTAAAAAATTCCCAAATTTTACCCCAAATTTTACTCAAATTTCTCAAAAATTCTCAATTTATACCCAAATTTTCCCAAATTTCCCCAAATTTTCACCAAAATATCCCAAATTTTCCCCAAAATTACCCCAAAGTTCCCAATTTTCCCACCCCAAAATTCCCAAATTTTCACCCCAAATTTCCCCATTTCTCCCCATATTTCACCTCAAATTTCCAAAAAATTCCCAAATTTTCCCCAAAATCACAAATTTTTCCTCATAATTCCCCCAAAATTCCCAATTTTTCCCCCAATTTCCCAATTTTCCCCCAAAATTTCCCTCACATTTTCCCCAAAATTCTCAAAAATCCCCAATTTTACCCAAATTTTCCTCAAAATTGCCCCCAAATTCTCCTCAAAATTCTAAAAAATTCCCAAATTTTACCCCAAATTTTACTCAAATTTCTCAAAAATTCTCAATTTATACCCAAATTTTCCCAAATTCCCCCAAATTTTCACCAAAATATCCCAAATTTCCCCCAAAATTACCCCAAAGTTCCCAATTTTCCCACCCCAAAATTCCCAAATTTTCACCCAAATTTCCCCATTTCTCCCCATATTTCACCTCAAATTTCCAAAAAATTCCCAAATTTTCCCCAAATTCACAAATTTTTCCTCATAATTCCCCCAAAATTCCCAATTTTTCCCCCAATTTCCAAATTTTCCCCCAAAATTTGTCTCACATTTCCCCGAAAATTTTCAAAAATTCCCAATTTTACCCAAATTTGGGTTTTTTACCCCAAAATTCCCAATTTTTTACTCCAAAATTCCCAATTTTTCCTCCAATTTCACAATTTTTTCCCCAAAATTTTCAAAAATCCCCAATTTTACCCAAACTTTCCTCAAAATTGCCCCCAAATTCCCCTCAAATTTCTAAAAAATTCCCAAATTTTCCCCAAATCCCTCAAATTTCTAAAAAAATTTCCAAATTTCCCCAACTACAAATTTTCCTTCCAAATTACCCTAAAATCCCCAATTTTCCCCAATTTTCTACCAAAATTTTCCCCAAAATTTTAAATTTTCCCAATTTTCCCTCAAAATTCCCCCAAATTCCTCCCTAAACTTCCCCAATTCTGAAAATTCCCAATTTTCACCCAAATCCTCACATTTGCCTGGAAATTGTCCCAAAATTCCCAAATTTTCCCCCAAATTTTACTCAAATTTCTCAAAATTTCTCAATTTATACCCAAATTTTCCCAAATTTCCCCAAATTTCCCCCAAATTTTCCCAAATTTCCCCCAAATTTTCACCAAATTTCCCCCAAATTTTCACCAAATTTTCCCAAATTTCCCCCAAATTTTCCTCAAAATTACCCCAAAGTTCCCAATTTTCCCACCCCAAAATTCCCAAATTTTCACCCAAATTTCCCCATTTCTCCCCATATTTCACCTCAAATTTCCAAAAAATTCCCAAATTTTCCCCAACATTACAAATTTTTCCTCATAATTCCCCCAAAATTCCCAATTTCCCCCCAATTTCCCAATTTTTCCCCAAAATTTCCCTCAGATTTCCCCCAAAATTTTCAAAAATCCCCAATTTTACCTAAATTTTCTGATTTTTACCCCAAATTTCCCAATTTTCCCCTCATATTTCACCTCAAATTCCAAAAAAAAATCCTAAATTTCCCCAAAATCACAAATTTTTCCTCATAATTCCCCCAAAATTCCCAATTTTTCCCCAACTTTCCCAATTTTTCCCCAAAATTTCCCTCTGATTTCCCCAAAATTTTCAAAAATCCCCAATTTTACTTAAATTTTTCTTTAAAATTGCCCCCCAAATTCCCCTCAAATTTCTAAAAAATTCCCAGATTTTCCCCAAATCCCTCAAATTTCTCAAAAAATTTCCAAATTTCCCCAAATTTTCCCTCAAAATTCCCCCCAAAATCCCCCAATTTTCCCCAATTTTCTACCAAAATTTTCCCCAAAATTCTAAAATTTCCCAATTTTCCGTCAAAATTCCCCCAAATTCCTCCCTAAACTCCCCCAATTCTGAAAATTCCCAATTTTCACCCAAATCCTCACATTTGCCTGGAAATTGTCCCAAAATTCCCAAATTTTCCCCCTAATTTTACTCAAATTTCTCAAAAATTCTCAATTTATACCCAAATTTTCCCAAATTTTCCCAAATTTCGACCAAATTTTCCCAAATTTCCCCCAAATTTTCACCAAATTTTCACCAAATTTTCCCAAATTTTCCCCAATATTACCCCAAAGTTCCCAATTTTCCCACCCCAAAATTCCCAAATTTCCCCATTTCTCCCCATATTTCACCTCAAATTTCCAAAAAATTCCCAAATTTTCCCCAACATCACAAATTTTTCCTCATAATTCCCCCAAAATTCCCAATTTTCCCCCCAATTTCCCAATTTTTGCCCAAAATTTCCCTCACATTTTCCCCAAAATTTTCAAAAATTCCCAATTTTACCCAAATTTTCCTCAAAATTTTCCCCAAATTCCCCTCAAATTTCTAAAAAATTCCCAAATTTTCCCCAAATCCCTCAAATTTCTCAAAAAATTTCCAAATTTCCCCCAACTACAAATTTTCCTTCAAAATTACCCCAAAATCCCCCAAATTCCCCAATTTTTCCCCAAAATTTCCCTCACATTTTACCCAAAATTCTCAAAAATCCCCAATTTTTCCCAAATTTTGGTTTTTTTACCCCAAATTTCCCAATTTTTACCCAAATTTCCCCATTTCTCCCCATATTTCACCTCAAATTTCCAAAAAATTCCCAAATTTTCCCCAACATTACAAATTTTTCCTCATAATTCCCCCAAAATTCCCAATTTCCCCCCAATTTCCCAATTTTTCCCCAAAATTTCCCTCAGATTTCCCCCAAAATTTTCAAAAATCCCCAATTTTACCTAAATTTTCTGATTTTTACCCCAAATTTCCCAATTTTCCCCTCATATTTCACCTCAAATTCCAAAAAAAAATCCTAAATTTCCCCAAAATCACAAATTTTTCCTCATAATTCCCCCAAAATTCCCAATTTTTCCCCAACTTTCCCAATTTTTCCCAAAATTTCCCTCTGATTTCCCCAAAATTTTCAAAATTTCCCAATTTTACCCAAATTTTCCTCAAAATTGCCCCCAAATTCCCCTCAAATTTCTAAAAAATTCCCAAATTTCCCCCCAAATCCCTCAAATTTCTCAAAAAATTTCCAAATTTCCCCAACTACAAATTTTCCTTCAAAATTACCCCAAAATCCCCCATTTTCCCCAATTTTCTACCAAAATTTCCCCCAAAATTTTAAAATTTCCCCAATTTTCCCTCAAAATTCCCCCAAATTCCTCCCTAAACTCCCCCAATTCTGAAAATTCCCAATTTTCACCCAAATCCTCACATTTGCCTGGAAATTGTCCCCAAATTCCCAATTTTTCCCCCAAATTTTACTCAAATTTCTCAAAAATTCTCAATTTATACCCAAATTTCCCCCAAATTTTTCACCAAATTTTCCCAAATTTTCCCAAATTTCCACAAAAATATCCCAAAATTTCCCCAAAATTACCCCAAAGTTCCCAATTTTCCCACTCCAAAATTCCCAAATTTTTACCCAAATTTCCCCATTTCTCCCCATATTTCACCTCAAAATTTCCAAAAAATTCCCAAATTTCCCCAAAATTACAAATTTTCCTTCAAAATTACCCCAAAATTCCCAATTTTTCCCCCAATTTCCCAATTTTCCCCCAAAATTTCCCTCACATTTCCCCCAAAATTTTCAAAAATTCCCAATTTTACCCAAATTTTCCTCAAAATTGCCCCAAATTCCCCTCAAATTTCCAAAAAATTCCCAGATTTTCCCCAAATCCCTCAAATTTCTCAAAAAATTTCAAAATTTCCCCAACTTCAAATTTTCCTTCAAAATTACCCCAAAATCCCCAATTTTCCCCAATTTTCTACCAAAATTTTCCCCAAAATTCCAAAATTTCCCAATTTTCCCTCAAAATTCCCCCAAATTCCTCCCTAAACTCCCCCAATTCTGAAAATTCCCAATTTTCACCCAAATCCTCACATTTGCCTGGAAATTGTCCCAAAACTCCCAAATTTTCCCCCAAATTTTCCTCAAATTTCTCAAAAATTCTCAATTTATACCCAAATTTTCCCAAATTCCCCCAAATTTTCCCAAATTTCCCCCAAATTTTCCCCAAAATTACCCCAAAGTTCCCAATTTTCCCACCCCAAAATTCCCAAATTTTTACCCAAATTTCCCCATTTTCTCCCCAGATTTCACCTCAAATTTCCAAAAAATTCCCAAATTTTCCCCAAAATCACAAATTTTTCCTCATAATTCCCCCCAAAATTCCCAATTTTTCCTCCAATTTCCCAATTTTCCCCCAAAATTTCCCTCACATTTTCCCCAAAATTTTCAAAAATTCCCAATTTTACCCAAATTTTCCTCAAAATTCCCCCCAAATTCCCCTCAAATTTCTAAAAAATTCCCAGATTTTCCCCAAAATCCCTCAAATTTCTAAAAATTTCCAAATTTCCCCAACTACAAATTTTCCTTCAAACTTACCCCAAAATCCCCATTTTCTCCAATTTTCTACCAAAATTTCCCCCAAAATTTTAAAATTTCCCAATTTTCCCTCAAAATTCCCCCAAATTCCTCCCTAAACTCCCCCAATTCTGAAAATTCCCAATTTTCCCCCCAAATCCTCACATTTGTCTGGAAATTGTCCCAAAATTCCCAAATTTTCCCCCAAATTTTACTCAAATTTCTCAAAAATTCTCAATTTTATACCCAAATTTTCCCAAATTTTCCCAAATTTCCCCAAATTTTCCCAATTTTCCCCCAAATTTTCACCAAAATATCCCAAATTTTCCCCAAAATTTCCCTCACATTTTCCCCCAAAATTCCCAATTTTACCCAAATTTTCCTCAAAATTCCCCCCAAATTCCCCCTCAGATTTCTAAAAAATTCCCAAATTTTCCCCAAATCCCTCAAATTTCTAAAAAATTCCCAAATTTCCCCAACTACAAATTTTCCTTCAAAATTACCCCAAAATCCCCAATTTTCCCCAATTTTCTACCAAAATTTTCCCAAAATTTTAAAATTTCCCAATTTTCCCTCAAAATTCCCCCAAATTCCTCCCTAAACTCCCCCAATTCTGAAAATTCCCAATTTTCACCCAAATCCTCACATTTGCCTGGAAATTGTCCCAAAATTCCCAAATTTTCCCCCAAGTTTTACTCAAATTTGTCAAAAATTCTCAATTTAGACCCAAATTTTCCCAAATTTTCCCAAATTTTCCCAAATTTTCACCAAATTTCCCCCAAATTTTCCCCAAAATTACCCCAAAGTTCCCAATTTTCCCACCCCAAAATTCCCAAATTTTCACCCAAATTTCCCCATTTCTCCCCATATTTCACCTCAAATTTCCAAAAAATTCCCAAATTTCCCCAAAATCACAAATTTTTCCTCATAATTCCCCCAAAATTCCCAATTTTTCCCCCAATTTCCCAATTTTTCCCCAAAATTTCCCTCACATTTTCCAAAATTCCCAATTTTACCCAAATTTTCCTCAAAATTACCCCAAATTCCCCTCAAATTTCAAAAAAATTCCCAAATTTTCCTCAAAATCCCTGAAATTTCTCAAAAAATTTCCAAATTTCCCCAACTTCAAATTTTCCTTCAAAATTACCCCAAAATCCCCCATTTTCTCCAATTTTCTACCAAAATTTTCCCCAAAATTTTAAAATTTCCCAATTTTCCCTCAAAATTCCCCCAAATTCCTCCCTAAACTCCCCCAATTCTGAAAATTCCCAATTTTCACCCAAATCCTCACATTTGCCTGGAAATTGTCCCAAAATTCCCAAATTTTCCCCCAAATTTTACTCAAATTTGTCAAAAATTCTCAATTTATACCCAAATTTTCCCAAATTTTCCCAAATTTTCCCAAATTTCCCCCAAATTTTCACCAAAATATCCCAAATTTTCCCAAATTTCCCCCAAAATTACCCCAAAGTTCCCAATTTTCCCACCCCAAAATTCCCAAATTTTTACCCAAATTTCCCCATTTCTCCCCATATTTCACCTCAAATTTCCAAAAAATTCCCAAATTTCCCCAACATTACAAATTTTTCCTCATAATTCCCCAAAATTCCCAATTTTTCCCCAAAATTTCCCTCACATTTCCCCCAAAATTTTCAAAAATTCCCAATTTTACCCAAATTTTCTGATTTTTACCCCAAATATCCCAATTTCCCCCTCATATTTCACCTCAAATTTCCAAAAAATTCCCAAATTTCCCCAAAATCACAAATTTTTCCTCATAATTCCCCCAAAACTCCCAATTTTCCCCCCCAAAATTTGTCTCACATTTCCCCCCAAAATGTTCAAAAATTCCCAATTTTACCCCAAAATTTCCATAAAATTCCCACAAAATTCCCCCAAATTTCCCAAGAAATTCCCAAATTTTCCCAAAATTTCCCCAAAATCCCCAATTTCTCCCCAATTTTCCCAATTTTTACCCAATTTTCCCCAAATTCCTTCCAATTTTCCCAATTTTCATTCAAAATTGCCCCCAATTTTTCCAAATCCTCCCCTTTTCCCCCCTCAAAAATCTCTTTTTTCCTGGAATTCCCAAATTTCCCCCCAAAATTCTCACATTTCCTTCAAATTTCCTTCATTTCTCCCAAAATTTCCCAATTTTTCCCCCAAATTCTCAAAAAATCCCAATTTCCCCCCAAATTCCCAAATTTTCCCCAATTTTTCCCAAATTCTCTCCAAATTTCCCATTTTTTCTCCAATTTCCCCCAAATTTCCCAAATTTTCCAAAAGTTCCCAAATTTTTCCCCCAAATTCCCAAATATTCCCCAATTTTTCACCAAATTTCCTCCAAATTCTCCCATTTTCCCCAATTTTCCCCAAATTCTCAAATTTCCCCCAAAATCTCAAAATTTCCTCAAATTTCCCCTCATTCCCAATTTCTTCATCATTTTTCTCCTAAAAATCCCAATTTTGTCCAATTTCCTTCCAAAATCCACAAATTTGCTCCAAATTTGCTCCAAATTTCCCCAAAATTTCCCAAAATTTCCCCCAAAATTTCCCAATTTTCCCCCAAATTCTCCAAAATTCCCAATTTCCCCCAAATTCCCAAAAATTCCCAATTTCCCCCAAATTCCCAAATTTTCCTGAATTTTTCCCAAATTCTCTCCAAATTTCCCATTTTTGCTCCAATTTCCCCCAAATTTCCCAAATTTTCCAAATTTTTCCCAAATTTTTCCCCAAAATTCCCAAATATTCCCCAAATTTTCACCAAATTTCCTCCAAATTCTCCCATTTTCCCAAATTTTCCCCCAAATTCTCAAATTTCCCCCAAAATCTCAAAATTTCCCTCAAATTCCCCCTCATTCCCAATTTCTTCATCATTTTATCCTAAAAATCCCAATTTTTTCCCATTTCCTTCCAAAATCCACAAATTTGCTCCAAATTTCCCCCAAATTTCCCAAAATTTCCTCAATTTTTTCCCCAAATTCTCCAAAATTCCCAACTTACCCCCAAAACACCAAATTTGCCTCAAAATTGTGCCAAAATTTTCAATTTTATCCCAAAATTCCCAATTATTCAACCAAAATTCCCAATTTCCCCCCAAATTCCCAAATTTTCCCCAATTTCCCCACAAATTCCCAAATTTTCCCCAATTTTTTCCCAAATTCTCTCCAAATTTCCCATTTTTGCTCCAATTTCCCCCAATTTCCCAAAATTTTCCCCAAAATTCCCAAATATTCTCCAAATTTTGACCCAAATTTCTTCCAAATTCTCCCATTTTCCCCAATTTTTCCCCCAAATTCTCAAATTCCCCCAAATTTCCCCAGAATTTCCCCCAAAATTTCCCAATTTTTCCCCCAAATTCTCAAAAATTCCCAGCTTACATCCAAAACACCAAATTTCCTCAAAATTGCCCCAAAATTCTCAAATTTATCCCAAAATCCCCAATTTTTCAACCAAAATTCCCAATTTTCCCCCAAATTCCCAAATTTTCCCAAATTTTTTCCCAAATTTTCCCCAATTTTTTCCCAAATTCTCTCCAAATTTCCCATTTTTGCTCCAATTTCCCCCAAATTTCCCAAATTTTCCAAATTTTTTCCAAAATTTTTCCCCAAAATTCCCAAATATTCCCCAAATTTTGACCAAATTTCCTCCAAATTCTCCCATTTTCCCCAAATTTTCCCCCAAATTCTCAAATTTCCCCCAAAATCTCAAAATTTCCTCAAATTTCCCCCTCATTCCCCAATTTTTTCATCATTTTCTCCTAAAATTCCCAATTTTTTTCCCATTTCCTTCCAAAATCCACAAATTTGCTTCAAATTTCCCCCAAATTTCCGCCAAAATTTTCCAAAATTTCCCAATTTTCCCCCAAATTCCCAAAAATCCCAACTTACCCCCAAAACACCAAATTTCCCCCAAAATTGCCCCAAAATTCTCAAATTTATCCCAAAATTCCCAATTTTTTCACCAAAATTCCCAATTTTTCCCCCAAATTCCCAAAAAAATCCCAATTTCCCCCCAAATTCCCAAATTTTCCCCAATTTTTTCCCACATTCTCTCCAAATTTCCCATTTTTTCTCCAATTTCCCCCCAAATTTCCCAAATTTTTCCCCAAAATTCCCAAATATTCCCCAAATTTTGACCAAATTTCCTCCAAATTCTCCCATTTTCCCAAATTTTTCCCCAAAATTCTCAAATTTCCCCCAAAATCTCAAAATTTCCCCAAATTTCCCCCTCATTCCCAATTTCTTCATCATTTTCTCCTAAAAATCCCAATTTTATCCAATTTCCTTCCAAAATCCACAAATTTCCTCCAAATTTCTCCAAATTTCCCAAAATTTCCCCCAAAATTTCCCAAAATTCCCCAAAATTTCCCAATTTTCCCCCAAATTCTCCAAAATTCCCAACTTGCCCCCAAAACACCAAATTTCCTCAAAATTGTCCCAAAATTCCCAAATTTATCCCAAAATTCCCAATTTTTCAACCAAAATTCCCAATTTCCCCCAAATACCCAAAAATTCCCAATTTTTCCCCAAATTCCCAAATTTTCCCAAATTTTTTCCCAAGTTTTTTCCAAATTTCCCATTTTTTCTCCAATTTCCCCCAAATTTCCCAAATTTTCCCCCCAAAATTCCCAAATATTCTCCAAATTTTCACCAAATTTCCTCCAAAATTCCCCCAAATTCATAAATTTTCCTGAATTTTTCCCAAATTCTCTCCAAATTTCCCATTTTTTCTCCAATTTCCCCCAAATTTCCCAAATTTTCCAAATTTTTCCCAAATTTTTCCCCAAAATTCCCAAATATTCCCCAAATTTTCACCAAATTTCCTCCAAATTCTCCCATTTTCCCAAATTTTTCCCCAAATTCTCAAATTTTCCGCCAAATCTCAAAATTTCCTCAAATTTCCCCCTCATTCCCAATTTCTTCATCATTTTTCTCCTAAAAATCCCAATTTTGTCCAATTTCCTTCCAAAATCCACAAATTTGCTCCAAATTTTCCCCAAATTTCCCCAAAATTCCCAAAATTTCCCAATTTTTCCCCCAAATTTTCAAAAATTCCCAACTTACCCCCAAAACACCCAAATTTCCCCAAAATTGCCCCAAAATTCTCAAATTTATCCCAAAATTCCCAATTTTTTTCACCAAAATTCCCAATTTTCCCCCAAATTCCCAAATTTTCCCAATTTTTTCCCCAAATTCTCTCCAAATTTCCCATTTTTGCTCCAATTTCCCCCAAATTTCCCCAATTTTTCCCCCAAAATTCCCAAATATTCTCCAAATTTTCACCAAATTTCCTCCAAATTCTCCCATTTTCCCAAATTTTCCCCCAAATTCTCAAATTTCCCCCAAATTTCCCAAAATTTCCTCAAAATTTCCTCAAATTTTCCCCCTCATTCCCAATTTCTTTCCTCATTTTTCTCCTAAAAATCCCAATTTTTTCCCATTTCCTTCCAAAATCCACAATATTGCTCCAAATTTCCCCAAAATTTCCCAAAAATTCCCAATTTTCCCCCCAAATTTCCAAATTTCTCCCCTAATTCTCAAAAAAAATCCCAATTTCCCCCAAATTCCCAAATTTTCCCAAATTTTTTCCCAAATTCCCAAATTTTCCCCCAAAATTTCCTCAAAATTTCCTCAAAATTTCCTCAAATTTCCCCCTCATTCCCAATTTCTTCCTCATTTTTCTCCTAAAAATCCCAATTTTTTCCCATTTCCTTCCAAAATCCACAAATTTGCTCCAAATTTCCCCCAAATTTCCCCCAAATTTCCCCACAATTTCCACCCAAATTCCCAAAATTCCCAAATTTCTCTCAATTTTCCCAAATTTTCCGGAATTTTCCCAATTTCCCTTCCAGGTCTGTAC
Source organism: Artemisiospiza belli (assembly GCA_021963965.1). Lineage (NCBI taxonomy): Eukaryota > Metazoa > Chordata > Aves > Passeriformes > Passerellidae > Artemisiospiza > Artemisiospiza belli. Next base: position 49,998 of record JAKDEW010001125.1, read on the forward strand.
CGGGAGTACCGGGCGCTGAAACAGAAACGGAAAAACCCAAAACCCTCGGGGGGCCCAGGAACAGCAGAAAATCCACAAAAAAACCCAAAGGAGGTGCAGGTGAGGGGGCAAAAATACAAAAATATCCCAAAAAACCCCCAAAAATCCTCAAAAAAATAAAAAAACTCCCAAAAATCCTAAAAAAAAAATCCCAAAAAAGCCCAAAAATCCTCAAAAATATCCCTAAAAAACCCCCAAAAATAAAAAAAAAAGCACAAAAAACCCAAAAACCCCAAAGGAGGAGCAGGTGAGGGGACAAAAATCCCCAAAAATCCAAAAAAATTCCAAAAATCCTCAAAAAAAAAAATCCCAAAAAATCCAAAAATCCAAAAAACCCCAAAAAATAAAAAAAAATAACCCAAAGGAGGAGCAGGTGAGGGAACAAAAATCCCAAAAAATCCCAAAAAACCCCAAAAACCCCCAAAAAATAAATAAAAAAATTGAAAAAAAATCCCCAAAAACAAAAAAAGCCCAAATATCCTAAAAAAAAATCCCCAAAAAAAGCCCAAAAATCCTCAAAAAAATCCCCAAAAACCCCCCAAAAAACCAAAAACCCCAAAGAAGGCGGGGATGGAACAAAAAATCCCAAAAAACCCAAGAAAAAATCCCAAAAACCCCCAAAAAGTTAAAAAAAACCCCAAAGGAGGAGCAGGTGAGGCACCAAAAATCCTAAAAAATCCCAAAAAAACCCCAAAAATCCTAAAAAAAACCACAAAAAACCCCAAAAATCCCCCCAAAAAATCCCAAAAAAACCCAAAAAACCCCAAAAAATCAAAAAAGCCCCAAAAAAACAAAAACCCCAAAGGAGAAGCAGGTGATGGAGACAAAAATCCTAAAAAAATCCCAAAAACCAAAAAAATCCTAAAAAAAATCCCCCAAACCCCCAAAAATCCTCAAAAAAATCCCCCAAAAAACCCCAAAAAATAAAAAAAACCCCCAAAAAATCCTAAAAAAAAATCCCCAAAAAAATCCCAAAAAATCTCAAAAATTCCAAAAATCAAAAAAAGAACCCCAAAAAATCAAAAACCCCAAAGGAGGAGCAGGTGAGGGAACAAAAATCCCAAAATATTCCCAAAAACCCCCAAAATCCTAAAAAAAAATCCTAAAAATCCCCAAAAAATAATAAAAAAAACCCAAAGGAGGAGCAGTTGAGGGATCCAAAAATCCTAAAAAAGCCCCCAAAAACCCCAAAAAATAAATAAAAAAATCCCAAAAAACCCCAAAAGTCCTAAAAAAACCCCCAAACCCCCAAAAATCCTAAAAAAAATTCCCAAAAAAATCCCAAAAAACAAAAAAAAAGCCAAATAATCCAAAAAAAATCCCCCAAAAACCCAAAAATAAAAAAAAAAACCACAAAAAAATCCCAAAAAAACCCAAAGGAGGAGCAGGTGATGGAAACAAAAATCCTAAAAAATTCCCAAAAAAACCCCAAAAATAAAAAAAAACCCATAAAAAATCAAAAACCCCAAAGGAAGAGCAGGTGATGGGACCAAAATTCCCAAAAAAACCCCAAAAATCTTAAAAAAAAATAAAAACAAAACCCCAAAAATCCTAAAAAAATATCCCAAAAAAACCCCCAAAAATAAAAAAATAAAATCCCAAAATCCCCAAATAATCCTGAAAAAAATAAAAAAAATCCCCAAAAACCCCAAAAAAAAACCCCAAAAAATCCCAAAAAATCCCCAAAAATCCCAAAAAATCCCAAAATTCCCCAAAGCCCCAAATGAGGAGCAGGGCCTGAAACCCCAAAAAATAAAAAAAACCCCAAAAGGGCCAAAAATGGATCCCCAAAACCCCAAAGGAGGAGCAGGGCCTGAACCCCAAACACCCCAAAATCCCAAAAATCCCAAAAAAAATCCCAAAAAATCCCAAAAAATCCCAAAAATCCCCAAAAAACCCCAAATGAGGAGCAGGACCTGAAATCCAAATATCCCAAAATCCCCCAGAAATCCCAAAAATCCCCAAAAAAATCCAAAATCCCCAAAAATCCCAAACACCCCAAAGGAGGAGCAGGGCCTGAAACCCTAAAAGTCCCAAAAAACCCCAAAAAATCCCAAAAAATCCCCAAAAAATCTCAAAAAAAACCCCAAAAAGTCCCCAAAAATCCCCAAAAAATCTCAAAAATCCCAAAAAAATCCCCAAAAACCCCAAAGGAGGAGCAGGGCCTGAAACCCTAAAAGTCCCAAAAATCCCCAAAAATCCCCAAAAAACCCCCAAAAAATCCCAAAAAAATCCCAAAAACCCCAAAAATCCAAAAAAGTCCCAAAAAATCCCCAAAAATTCCCCCAAATCTCAGCTCAGAATCCCAAAAACCCCAAAAATCCCCTCAGAAAAACCCCACAAAAATCCCAAAAAACCCCAAAAAAATCCCCTCAAAAAAACCCCCCAAAAAATCCCAAAAATCCCACCCGGAATCCCAAAAAAAAACCTAAAAATCCCCTCAAAAAAACCCCACAAGAATCCCCAAAAATCCCCTCAAAAAAACCCCAAAAATCCCCAAAAATCCCCTCAAAAAAACCCCACAAAAATCCCAAAAAACCCCAAAAATCTCCCAAATTCCCAATTCAAAATCCCACAAAAATCCCACAAAAACCCCAAATATCTCAGCCCGGAATCCCAGAAAAATCCCAAATTTTCCAGCCCCAAACCCCAAAAAATCCAAAAAATCCCCAAAAATCCCAAAATATCCCCCAAAATGCCCCAAAAATCCCCAATCCAAAAATCCCCCAAAGTTCCCAAAAATTCCCCAAATCCCAAAAAATCCCACCCATAATCCCAAAAAATCCCCAAAAATCCCAAAAATTCCCATTCAGAATCCCCCAAGAATCCCAAAAAACCCCAAAAGTTCCATCCCAAAATCCCAAAAAATCCCCAAAAATTCCCCCAAATCTCAGCTTGGGGAATTTTTTGGGATGGAACTTTTGGGGTTTTTTGGGATTTTTGGGGGATTTTGAATTGGGAATTTTTGGGGATTTTTGGGGGATTTTTTGGGATTTTTTGGGATATTTTTGGGATTTTTGGGGCGATTTTTTGGGGTTTGGGGCTGGAATTTTTGGGATTTTTTGTGGGGTTTTTTGAGGGGATTTTTGGGGTTTTTTGGGTTTTTTGGGGTTTTTTTGAGGGTATTTTTGGGCTTTTTTGAGATTCTGAGCTGAGATTTGGGGGAATTTTGGGGGATTTTTGAGATTTTTGGGGGATTTTGAATTGGAATTTTTG
>JAKDEW010001126.1:0-53234 GCA_021963965.1 Artemisiospiza belli
CCCCAAAAAATGACAAAGAAATCCAAAAAAAGAAAAAAAAAATCCCAAAAGAAACCCCCAAAAATTCCCCCCAAAACTCCCAAAAATAAAAAGAAAAAATCCCCAAAAAAATCCCCCCAAAAATTCCCAAAAAATCCCAAAAAAATCCCCAAAAATCCCAAAGCTGCTGCAGCTGCTGCCAGGTGGGAAAGAAATCCCAAAATTATCCAAAAATGTCCATCGAAATCCCCCAAAAATGAAAACGATTCCCCCAAAAATCTCCAGCAAAATCCCCCAAAAAATAAAAACAATTCCCCCAAAAATCTCCACCGAAATCCCCCCAAAAAATAAAAAGATCCCCCCAAAATCTCCAGAGAAAACCCCCAAAAAATAAAAAAATTCCCCCAAAAATCTCCAGCAAAATCCCCCAAAAAATCCCAAAAAATCCCCAAAAATCCCAAAGCTGCTGCAGCTCCTGCCAGGTGGGGACAAACCCCAAAATTATCCCAAAAATCTCCAGCGAAATCCCCCCAAAAATAAAAAAAAATTCCCCCAAAAATCTCCAGCGAAATCCCCCAAAAATAAAAACAATTCCCCCCGGAAATGAAAAAGAAATCCAAAAAAAGAAAAAAAAATCCCAAAAGAAACCCCCCAAAATTCCCCCCAAAACTCCCAAAAATAAAAAGAAAAAATCTCCCAAAAAAATCCCAAAAAATCCCCAAAAAATCCCCAAAAAAACCCCAAAAATCCCAAAAAAATCCCAAAAAATCCCAAAGCTGCTGCAGCTCCTGCCAGGTGGGGACAAACCCCAAAATCATCCCAAGAATCTCCAGCAAAATCCCCCAAAAAATAAAAAAATTCCTCCAAAATCTCCAGCGAAATCCCCCCAAAAATAAAAACAATTCCCCAAAAATCTCCAGCGAAATCCCCCCAAAAAATAAAAAGATTCCCCCAAAAATCTCCATCGACATCCCCCCAAAAAATAAAAAAAATTTCCCCCAAAAATGACAAAGAAATCCAAAAAAAGAAAAAAAAATCCCAAAAGAAACCCCCAAAAATTGCCCCCAAAACTCCCAAAAGAAAAAATCCCCCAAAAAATCCCAAAAAATTCCCAGAAATCCCCAAAAATCCCAAAGCTGCTGCAGCTCCTGCCAGGTGGGAAAGAAATCCCAAAATTACCCCAAAAATCTCCAGCGAAATCCCCCCAAAAATAAAAAGATTCCCCCAAAAATCTCCAGTGAAATTCCCCAAAAATAAAAACAATTCCCCCCAAAATCTCCAGCGAAATCCCCCCAAAAAATAAAAAAAATTCCCCAAAAATCTCCAGCGAAATCCCCCCAAAAAATTAAAAAAATTCCTCCAAAAAATGACAATGAAATCCAAAAAAAGAAAAAAAAAATCCCAAAAGAAACCCCCCAAAAGATTCCCCAAAAAATTACAAAAAATTATAAAAAATCCCCCCCAAAACTTCCAAAATAATAAAAAAAAGTCCCCAAAAAAATCAAAAAAATATCCCCAAAATATTCCCAAAATATCCCCAAAAAACCCAAAAAAATCCCAAAAAAATCCCAAAGCTGCTGCAGCTCCTGCCAGGTGGGGACAAACCCCAAAATCATCCCAAGAATCTCCAGCAAAATCCCCCAAAAAATAAAAAAATTCCTCCAAAATCTCCAGCGAAATCCCCCCAAAAAATAAAAACAATTCCCCCAAAAATCTCCAGAGAAATCCCCCCAAAAAATAAAAAAATTCCCCCCAGAAATGACAAAGAAATCCAAAAAAGAAAAAAAATCCCAAAAGAAACCCCCAAAAATTCCCCCCAAAACTCCCAAAAATAAAAAGAAAAAATCCCCCAAAAAAATCCCCCAAAAAATTCCCAAAAATCCCCAAAACTCCCAAAGCTGCTGCAGCTGCTGCCAGGTGGGGAGAAACCCCAAAATCAGCCCAAAAATCTCCAGCAAAACCCCCCAAAAAAATAAAAAAATTCCCCCAAAAATCTCCAGCAAAATCCCCCAAAAAATCCCAAAAAAAACCCAAAAAATCCCAAAGCTGCTGCAGCTCCTGCCAGGTGGGAAAGAAACCCCAAAATTATCCTAAAAATCTCCAGCAAAACCCCCCAAAAAAAATAAGAAGATCCCCCCAAAAATCTCCAGTGAAACCCCCCAAAAAATAAAAAAAATCCCCCAAAAATCTCCAGCAAAATCCCCCAAAAATAAAAACAATTCCCCCAAAAATGAAAAAGAAATCCAAAAAAAGAAAAAAAATCCCAAAAGAAACCCCCAAAAATTCCCCCCAAAACTCCCAAAAATAAAAAGAAAAAATCCCCAAAAAATCCCCAAAAAATCCCAAAAAATCCCAAAAAATCCCCAAAAAATCCCAAAAAAATCCCCCAAAAAACTCCCAAAGCTGCTGCAGCTCCTGCCAGGTGGGGACAAACCCCAAAATTCCCCCAAAAATCTCCAGCAAAATCCCCCCAAAAATAAAAAAAAAATTCCCCCAAAAATCTCCAGCGAAATCCCCCAAAAAATAAAAAAATTCCCCCAAAAATCTCCGGTGAAATCCCCCAAAATAAAAACAATTCCCCCCGAAAATGACAAAGAAATCCAAAAAAAGAAAAAAAAAATCCCAAAAGAAACCCCCAAAAATTCCCCCCAAAACTCCCAAAAGAAAAAAAGAAAAAATCCCCAAAAATCCCAAAAAATCCCCAAAAAATCCCAAAAAAATCCCCAAAAATCCCAAAAAAATCCCCAAAAACTCCCAAAGCTGCTGCAGCTCCTGCCAGGTGGGGACAAACCCCAAAATTCCCCCCAAAAATCTCCAGCAAAATCCCCCCAAAAATAAAAAAAAAATTCCCCCAAAAATCTCCAGCGAAATCCCCCAAAAAATAAAAAAATTCCCCCAAAAATCTCCGGTGAAATCCCCCAAAATAAAAACAATTCCCCCCGAAAATGACAAAGAAATCCAAAAAAAAGAAAAAAAAAATCCCAAAAGAAACCCCCAAAAATTCCCCCCAAAACTCCCAAAAGAAAAAAGAAAAAAATCCCCCAAAAATCCCAAAAAATCCCCAAAAAATCCCAGAAAATCCCCAAAAATCCCAAAGCTTCTGCAGCTGCTGCCAGGTGGGAAAGAAATCCCAGAGAAATCCCAAAGAAATCCCCAAAAGAGAAAATAAAATCCAAAAAAATCCCCAGAAATATTAAAAAAAAATCCCCTAAAAATCTCCAAAAAAATCCCCCAAAAAAGAAAAGAATCCCCCAGAAAATCCCCCCAAAAATAAAAAAGGCTGAAAAAAATCATCCTAAAAATCCCTCCAAAAATCACAAAAAATTCCAAAAAATCCCCCAAAAATAATGAAAATATCCCAAAAAACCTCCCAAAAATAAAAAAAATCCCCCAAAAAACCCAAAAAATCCCAAAGCTGCTTGCAGCTGCTGCCAGGTAGGGAAAGAAATCCCAGGAGAATCCCAAAGAAATCCCCAAAAGAGAAAAAAAAACTCCCCAAAAAATTAACAAAAAAAGTCCCCCCCAAAAATGAAAAAGAAATCCAAAAACAGAGAAAAAAATCCCAAAAGAAACCCCCAAAAGATTCCCCAAAAAATTACAAAAAATTATAAAAAATCCCCCCCAAAACTTCCAAAATAATAAAAAAAGTCCCCAAAAAATCAAAAAAAATACCCCCCAAAATATCCCCAAAAAAATCCCCAAAAAAATCTCCTAAAAATCCCCAAAAAATCTCCAAAAAAATCCCCAAAAAATCCCAGAGCTGCTTGCAGCTGCTGCCAGGTGGGAGAAACCCCAAAATTATCCCAAAAATCTCCAGCAAAACCCCCCAAAAATAAAAAAAAATTCCCCCAAAAAATCTCCAGAGGAAAACCCCCAAAAAATAAAAAAATTCCTCCAAAAAATGACAAAGAAATCCAAAAAAAAGAAAAAAAAAATCCCAAAAGAAACCCCCCAAAATTCCCCCCAAAACTCCAAAAGTAAAAAGAAAAAATCCCCCAAAAAATCCCAAAAAATCCCAAAAAATCCCAAAAAAATCCCCAAAAATCCCAAAGCTGCCTGCAGCTGCTGCCAGGTGGGAAAGAAATCCCAAAATTATCCCAAAAATCTCCAGCGAAATCCCCCAAAATAAAACGATTCCCCCAAAAATCTCCATCGAAATCCCCCCAAAAAATAAAAAAAATTCCCCCAAAAATCTCCAACGAAATCCCCCCAAAATAAAAACAATTCCCCCGAAAATGACAAAGAAATCCAGAAAAAGAAAAAAAAATCCCAAAAGAAACCCCCAAAATTCCCCCCAAAACTCCCAAAAATAAAAAGAAAAAATCCCCCAAAAAATCCCAAAAAATCCCAAAAAATCCCCAAAAATCCCAAAGCTGCTGCAGCTGCTGCCAGGTGGGACAAACCCCAAAATTCCCCCAAAAATCTCCAGCAAAATCCCCCAAAAATAAAAAAAATCCCCCCAAAAATCTCCATTGAAATCCCCCAAAAAATAAAAAAAATTCCCCCAAAAATCTCCAGAGAAAACCCCCAAAAAAATAAAAAAAATTCCTCCAAAATCTCCAGCAACCCCCCCCAAAAAATAAAAAAATTCCCCCAAAAATCTCCAACGAAATCCCCCAAAAATAAAAAAATTCCTCCCGAAAATGAAAAAGAAATCCAAAAAAGAAAAAAAAAATCCCAAAAGAAACCCCCAAAAACTCCCCCAAAATTATAAAAAATTCCAAAACATTCCCCCAAAAACTCCCAAAATAATAAAAAAGTCCCCAAAAAATAAAAAAAATATCCCCAAAAATCCCCAAAAAATCCCCAAAAAATGCCCAAAAATCCCCAAAAATCCCGAAGCTGCTGCAGCTGCTGCCAGGTGGGAAAGAAATCCCAAAATTATCCCAAAAATCTCCAGCGAAATCCCCCCAAAAAATAAAAAGATTCCCCCAAAAATCTCCAGTGAAATCCCCGAAAAAATAAAAAGATTCCCCCAAAAATCTCCATCGAAATCCCCCCCAAAAAATAAAAACAATTCCCCCCAGAAATGAAAAAGAAATCCAAAAAAAGAAAAAAAAAATCCCAAAAGAGACCCCAAAAATTCCCCCCAAAACTCCCAAAAATTAAAAGAAAAAATCCCCCAAAAAATCCCAAAGCTGCTGCAGCTCCTGCCAGGTGGGAAAGAAATCCCAAAATTATCCCAAAAATCTCCAGCAATAAATAAAAATATCCCAAAAAACCTCCCAAAAATAAAAAAAAATCCAAAAAAATCCCAAAAAATCCCCAAAAAATCCCAAAAAGAGAAAAAAAAATTCCCAAAACTCCCCAGCAATATATAAAAAAAAATCCCCTAAAAATCTCCAAAAAAATCCCCCAAAAAAGAAAAGAATCCCCCAGAAAATCTCCCCAAAAATAAAAAGGCTGAAAAAAAATCATCCTAAAACTCCCCTCCAAAAATCACCAAAAATTCACAAAAAATTCCAAAAAATCCCCCCCAAAATAATAAAAATATCCCAAAAAAACTCCCAAAAATAAAAAAAAATCCCAAAAAAAATCCCAAAAAATCCCCAAAAAATCCCAAAAAGAGAAAAAAAAATCCCGAAAAATCCCCAGAAATATTAAAAAAAAATCCCCTAAAAATCTGCAAAAAAATCCCCCCAAAAAATAAAAGAATCCCCCAGAAAATCTCCCCAGAAATAAAAAAGGCTGAAAAAAAATCATCCTAAAAATCCCGTCCAAAAATCACCTCCAAAAATCACAAAAATTCCAAAAAATCCCCCCAAAAATAATAAAAATATCCCAAAAAAACCTCCCAAAAATAAAAAAAAATCCCCAAAAAAAATCCCCCAAAAAAATCCCAAAAAATCCCAAAAAGAGAAAAAAAAATTCCCAAAAAATCCCCAGCAATATATAAAAAAAATCCCCTAAAAATCTCCAAAAAAATCCCCCGAAAAAATAAAAGAATCCCCCAGAAAATCTCCCCAGAAATGAAAAAGGCTGAAAAAAATCATCCTAAAAATCCCCTCCAAAAATCACCAAAAATTCACAAAAAGTTCCAAAAAATCCCCCCAAAAATAATAAAAATATCCCAAAAAAAACTCCCAGAAATCCCCAAAAAAATCCCCCCAAAAAATCCCAAAGCTGCTGCAGCTCCTGCCAGGTGGGGGACAAACCCCAAAATTCCCCCAAAAATCTCCAGCAAAATCCCCCCAAAAAATAAAAAAAATCCCCCCAAAAATCTCCAGCGAAATCCCCCCCAAAATAAAAACGATTCCCCCCAAAATCTCCAGTGAAATCCCCCAAAATAAAAACAATCCCCCCGAAAATGACAAAGAAATCCAAAAAAAGAAAAAAAAAAAATCCCAAAAGAAACCCCCAAAAATTCCCCCCAAAACTCCCAAAAATAAAAAGAAAAAATCCCAAAAAAAAATCCCAAAAAATCCCAAAGCTGCTGCAGATTTATGGGATTTGTGGGATTGATGGGATTTGTGGGATTTGTGGGATTGATGGGATTTATGGGATTTGTGGGATTTGTGGAATTTATGGGATGGGATTTACGGGATAACGGGATCAGTGGATGCAGGGGAAGCGATGGGATAATGGGATTGATGGGATTTGTGGGATTGATGGGATTTATGGGATTGATGGGATTTGTGGGATTTGTGGGATTGATGGGATTTATGGGATTGATGGGATTTATGGGATTTATGGGATAACGGGATCAGTGGGATCCATGGGAAGGGATGGGATAATGGGATTGATGGGATTTATGGGATTTATGGGATTATGGGATTGATGGGATAACGGGATCAGTGGGATCCATGGGAAGAGGTGGGATAATGGGATTTATGGGATTTATGGGATTTATGGGATTTATGGGGTGGGATCCATGGGAAAATGGGATTGATGGGAAAAGGGATAATGGGATGGGATTGATGGGATTTGTGGGATAATGGGATCAGTGGGATCCATGGGAAGGGATGGCATAATGGGATTTATGGGATTTATGGAATTCATGGGATTTATGGGATTGATGGGATAATGGGATCCATTGGGATAATGGGACTTCTGGGATAATGGGATTTATGGGATTGATGGGATTTGTGGGATTGATGGGATAATGGGATCTGTGGGATCCATAGGAAGGGATGGGATAATGAGATTTATGGGATTTATGGCATTCATGGGATTTATGGGATTTATGGGATTCATGGGATTTATAGAATTTCTGGAATTTATGGGATTTATGGGGTGGGATCCATGGGAAAACGGGATTTATGGAAAAGGGATAATGGGATGGGATTGATGGGATTAATGGGATTTATGGGATCAGTGGGATCCATGGGAAGGGATGGGATAATGGGATTAATGGGATTTATGGAATTCATGGGATTTATGGGATTGATGGGATTTATGGAATTCATGGGATTCATGGGATTTATGGGATTAATGGGATTTATGGAATTCATGGGATTTATGGGATTTATGGGATTTATGGAATTCATGGGATTTATGGGATTTATGGGATTTATGGAATTCTTGGGATTTATGGGATTTATGGGATGGCTCCCATGGCAAAAGGCATAACGGGATTTATGGGGATTCTCCTCACATTCCCGGATCCCTCAGAATTCCCAAAATTCCCAATTTTTTCTCCCCAGAGAGCGGCGAGGATTCCCTGGGGCAGGAGCAGTGGGAGGAGCGGCTGCTGCAGGTGGGGATCCGGAATTCCGGGATGTGGGAAACGGGAATTTTCCATTTCCCCGGGATTTCCCCCCTTGGGAAAAGGGCGGGAACGGAATTCCGGGATGTGGGAACGGGAATTTCCATTTCCCCGGGATTTCCCCCTTGGGAAAGGCGGGGGAACGGAATTCCGGGATGTGGGAACGGGAATTTCCGGAATTCCGGGATGTGGGAACGGGAATTTCCATTTCCCTGGGATTTCCCCCCTGGGAAAAGGGCGGGGGAACGGAATTTCCGGGATGTGGGAACGGGAATTTCCATTTCCCTGGGATTTCACCCTTTGGGAAAGGGCGGGGAACGGAATTCCGGGATGCGGGAACGGGAATTTCCATTTCCCTGGGATTTCACCCTTTGGGAAAGGGGCGGGAACGGAATTCCGGGATGTGGGAACGGGAATTTCCGGAATTCCGGGATGTGGGAACGGGAATTTCCATTTCCCTGGGATTTCCCCCCCTGGAATTTGGAGCTGCGGGAAAGCCGGGAATGGGGGAGTCGGGGAAATCCGGGGTTTCCGGAAGGTTCCGGGAATTCCAGGAGAATTTGGGATGGGAAACCAGAATTCCAAAGGATTTTGGGCTGGGAAATCCAGAATTCCAAAGGGAATTTGGGATAGAAAACCGGAATTCCAAAGATTTTGGGATGGGAAATGAGAATTCCTAAAGGGATTTTCCAGTTAAATTTGGGGTGGAAAACCGGAATTCCAAAGGGAATTTGGGATGGAAAACCAGAATTCCGAAGGGATTTTCCATGTGGAAACTTGGGATGGGAAACCAGAATTTCAAAGGGATCTTGGGGTGGAAAACTGGAATTCCAAAGGGAATTTGGGATGGGAAACCGGAATTCCAAAGATTTTGGGATGGGAAATGAGAATTCCAAAGGATTTTGGGATGGGAAATGAGAATTCCTAAAGGGATTTTCCAGATAAATTTGGATGGGAAATGAGAATTCCACAGGAATCTTGGGGTGGAAAGCCGGAATTCCGAAGGGATTTTTCCTTCGGATTTTGGGATGGAGAATCAAAATCCCAAAGGATTTTTGGAATGGAAAACCCAGAATTCCAAAGGGAATTTGAGGATAGGAAACCAGAATTCCAAAGACTTTTTCCATTGGAATTTGGGATGGGAAATGGGAATTCCACAGGGATTTCTGTGGGAATTTGGAGTTCGAAAACTGGAACTCCAAAGGATTTTTGGGGCGGAAAAACCCGGAATTCCAAAGGTTTTTTCCAGATAAATTTGGGATGGGAAAACAGAATTCCAAAGGGATTTCAGGATGGGAAACCAGAATTCAAAGGGATTTTCCATGTGGAAACTTGGGATGGGAAACCGGAATTCCAAAGGATTTTGAGGTGGAAAACTGGAATTCCAAAGGAATTTGGGGATGGGAATTGGGAATTCCAAAGGGATTTTAATGCGGATTTGGGATGGGAAATGAGAATTCCAAAGGGATCTTGGGGTGGGAAAACTGGAATTCCAAAGGGAATTTGGGATGGGAAATGAGAATTCCAAAGGATTTTGGGATGGGAAATGAGAATTCCTAAAGGGATTTTCCGTGGGAATTTGTGGTGGGAAATCAGAATTCCAAAGGGAATTTGGGATAGAAAACCAGAATTCCGAAGATTTTGGGGTGGGAAATGAGAATTCCAAAGGGATTTTCCATGGGAATTTGGGATGGAAAACCGGAATTCCAAAGGGATTTTGGGATGGGAAATGAGAATTCCGGAGGGAATTTGGGATGGAAAAGCAGAATTCCGAAGGAATTTGGGGTGGGAAACCGGAATTCCAAAGGGATTTTTCCGTGGGAATTTGGGGTGGGAAACCGGAATTCCAAAGGGATTTTTCCGTGGGAATTTGGGGTGGGAAACCGGAATTCCAAAGGGATTTTTCTGTAGGAATTTGGGGTGGGAAACCGGAATTCCAAAGGGATTTTTCCGTAGGAATTTGGGGTGGGAAACCGGAATTCCAGATGGATTTTTCCCGTGGGAATTTGGGGTGGGAAACCGGAATTCCAAAGGGATTTTTCCATGGGAATTTGGGATTCCCACCCCCCCCATTCCCTGTCCCAGTTTTTGCAGGAATCCCTGGAATCGCTCCCGGATAAATCCTGGATTTGTCCCTTGGTGACCGAAAGCTCCCGGCAGCTCCGCGCCTCCGACGGATCCCAGCCGGAAAAGGTGGGGAAAAATGGGAATGGGGAAAATCTGGGAATGGGAAAAATCTGGGAATGGGACAAAATGGGAGGGGGAAATTTGGGAATGGGGAAAAATGGGAATGGGGAAAAATCTGGGAATGGGGACAAAATGGGAATGGGGAAAAATGGGAATGGGGAAATCTGGGAATGGGAAAAAATGGGAATGGGGAAATCTAAGAATGGGGAATATCTGTGAATGGGGAAATCTGGGAATGGGGAAATTTGGGAATGGGGAAAATCTGGGAATGGGGAAATTTGGGATTGGAGAAATCTGGGAATGGGAAAATCTGGGAACGGGAAAATGTGGGAATGGGGAAAAATCTGAAATGGGGACAAAATGGGAGGGGGAAATTTGGGAATGGGGAAAAATGGGAATGGGAAAATCTGGGAATGGGAAAAATGGGAATGGGAAAAATGGGAATGGGGAAATCTAAGAATGGGAAAAATCTGGGAATGGGGAAAAATGGGGAAATGTGGGAATGGGGAAAATCTGCAAATGGGGAAAATGGGAAGTGGGAAAATGGGAAAATCCGCGAATGGGGAAAATCTGGGAATGGGGAAATCTGGGAATGGGGAAAATCTGGGAATGGGAAAGGGAAAAATGCGATTGGGGAAAAATGGGATGGGGGGAAAATCTGGGAATGGGGAAAATGGGAATGGAGAAATCTGGGAATGGAGAAATCTGGGAATGGGGAAAAATGGGGGGAAATCTGGGATTGGGAAATCTGGGAATGGGGAAACTCTGGGAATGGGGAAAAATGGGATTGGGGAAAATCTGGGATGGGGGGAAAATCTGGGAATGGGGAAATTGGAATGGGAAATATGGGAATGGGAAAATCTGGGAATGGGGAAAATCTGAGAATTTTCCCTGCTCCATCCTGAGGTTTTCCCAGCTGAAATTCCCAAGGTTTTTGTCATCATTCCAGGTGTTCCTGCACCGGTGCCTGGGCCTGGCCCTGTGTCCCCGGGCGGGGCTGGTGCTGGGAATCCCTTGGGAATTCTGGGTTTTCCACCCCAAAATCCCTTGGGAATTCTGGGTTTTCCACCCCAAAATCCCTTGGGAATTCTGGGTTTTCCACCCCAAAATCTCTTCAAAATTCTGGGTTTTCCACCCCAAAATCTCTTCAAAATTCTGTTTTTTTTCCATCATTCCCAGCTGAAATTCCCAATTTTTTATTTTTATTTCATTCCAGCTGTTCCTGTACCGGCTGCTGGGGCTGGCCCTGGCTCTGTGTCCCCAGGCGGGGCCGGGTGCTGGAAATCCCTTGGGAATTCTGGGTTTTCCACCCCAAAATCCCTTGGGAATTCCCAATTTTTTCCATAATTCCCAGCTAAAATTCCCAATTTTTATTTTATTTCATTCCAGCTGTTCCTGTACCGGCTGCTGGGGCTGGCGCTGTCGCTGTGTCCCCGGGCGGTGCTGGGAATCCCTTGGGAATTCTGGGTTTTCCACCCCAAAATCCCTTGGGAATTCCCAATTTTTTCCATCATTCCCAGCTAAAATTCCCAATTTTTTATTTCATTCAGGTTTTCCTGTACCGGCTGCTGGGGCTGGCGCTGTCGCTGTGTCCCCGGGCGGGGGGCTGGTGCGGGAGCAGCTCCAGGAGCTCCTGGACGCGCCCGGGGGACACCACGAGGCCGACAGGGAGGTCAGGAATCCACGGGGGGAAAAATGTCCCGGAATTCTGGGAATGCTGGGAGTGGGGAGAACGGGGAGAATCTGGGAATGGGGGAAGTCTGGGAGTGGGGAAAATCTGGGAGTGGGGGAAAGTCTGGGAATGGGGGAAAATGGGAATGGGGAAATCTGGGAATGGGGAAAATCTGGGAATCGGGGAAATCTGGGAATGGGGAGAACGGGGAGAATCTGGGAATGGGGAAAGTCTGGGAATGGGGGAAAATGGGAATGGGGAAATCTGGGAATGGGGGAAGTCGGGGAATGGGGAGAACGGGGAGAATCTGGAACGGGGAAAGTCTGGGAGTGGGGAAAGTCTGGGGAATGGGGAAATCTGGGAATGGGGGAAGTCTGGGAATGGGGGAAATGGAAATGGGGGAAAATGGGAATGGGAAATGGGAGTGGGGAAATCTGGGAATGGGAAAATGGGAATGGGGAGAATGGGGAAAATCTGGGGATGGGGAAAATCTGGAATAGGAATGGGAAAAATGGGATTGGGGAAAATCTGGGAATGGGGAAAATCTGGGAGTGTGGGAATCTGGGAATGGGGAAAATGAATGGGGAAAATCTGGAATGGAATTGGGGAAAATCTGGGGAATGGGGAAATGGGAATGGGGAAATTTGGGAACGGGGAAATGGAAAATGGGGAAAATGGGAACGGGAAATGGGAGTGGGGAAATCTGGGAATGGGGAAAATCGGGGAATGGGGGAAAATGGGGAAAATCTGGGATTTGGAATGGGAAAAAATGGGGAATGGGGAAATTTGGGAACGGGGAAATTTGGGAATGGGGAAATGGAAATGGGGGAAAATGGGAATGGGGAAATCTGGGAGTGGGGAGAACGGGGAGAATCTGGAATGAGGAAAGTCTGGGAGTGGGGAAAATCTGGGAATGGGGAAATCTGGGAATGGGGGAAGTCTGGGAATGGGGAAATGGAAATGGGGGGAAATGGAATGGGAAATGGGAGTGGGGAAATCTGGGAATGGGAAAAAATGGGAATGGGGAGAATGGGGAAAATCTGGGGATGGGGAAAGTCTGGGAGTGGGGGAAAATCTGGGAATGGGGGAAGTCGGGGAATGGGGAAATGGAAATGGGGGAAATCTGGGAATGGGGAAATCTGGTAATGGGGAAAAAATGGGGAAAATCTGGGAATGGGGAAAAATCTGGGAATGGGAATGGGAAAAATGGGATTGGGGGAAAATCTGGGAATGGGGAAATGGAAATGGGGAAATTGAAATGGGAAATGGAAATGGGGAAAAATGGGAACGGGAAATGGGAGTGGGGAAATCTGGGAATCGGGACAATGGGGAAAATCTGGGGAATGGGGAAAATCTGGGGAATGGGGAAAATCTGGGGAATGGGGAAAAATGGGGAAAATCTGGGATTGGGAATGGGAAAAATGGGAATGGGAAATTTGGGAACGGGGAAAAATCTGGGAATGGGGAAATTTGGGAATGGGGAAATGGGAATGGGGAAAAATGGGGAAAATCTGGGAATGAGATTGGGGAAAATCTGGGAATGGGGGAAAATGGGAATGGGGAAATTTGGGAATGGGGAAATGGAAATGGGGACAAATGGGAACCAGGAAATGGGAGTGGGAAAATCTGGGAATGGGGAAAAATCTGGGAATGGGGGAAAAATCTGGGAATGGGGAAAAAGTGGGGAAAATCTGGGAATGGGGAAAATTGGGGAATGGGGAAAATCGGGGAATGGGGAAAAATGGGGAAAAATCTGGGATTGGGAATGGGAAAATGGGAATGGGGAAATTCGGGAACGGGGAAATTTGGGAATGGGGAAATGGAAATGGGGAAAATGGGAACGGGAAATGGGAGTGGGGAAATCTGGGAATGGGGAAAAATGGGAATGGGGAAAAATGGGAATGGGGAAAATCTGGGAATGGGGAAATTTGGGAACAGGGAAATTTGGGAATGGGGAAATGGGAATGAGGGAAAATGGGAACGGGAAATGGGAGTGGGGGAAATCTGGGAATGGGGAAAAGTGGGGAAAATCTGGGAATGGGAATGGGGGAAAATGGATTGGGGAAATTTGGGAACGGGGAAATTTGGGAATGGGGAAATAGAAATGGGGGGAAATGGGAATGGGAAAAATGGGATTGGGGAAAATCTGGGAATGGGGAAATGGAAATGGGGAAAATGGGAACGGGAGTGGGAAAATCTGGGAATGGGGAAAATGGGGAAAATCTGGGAATGGGGAAAATCTGGGGAATGGGAAAAATGGGATTGGGGGAAAATCTGGGAATGGGGAAAATCTGGGAATGGGAAAAATTGGGATTGGCGAAAATCTGGGAATGGGGGAAAATCTGGGAATGGGGAAAATGAATGGGGAAAATCTGGGAATGGGATTGGGGAAAATCAGGGAATGGGGAAATCTGGGAATGGCGAAAATGGGAATGGGGAAATTTGGGAACAGGGAAATTTGGGAATGGGGAGAATGGAAATGGGGGGAAATGGGAACGGGAAATGGGAGTGGGGAAATCTGATTTTTTCCTTTTTTCCAGCTTTTTTCCATTTTTTCCGTATTTTTTCCATTTCCAGGTTTTTTTTTCGCCTTTTTTTCCCCAGCTTTTCACCGTCTTTTTTCCAGATTTTTTTCCCATTTTTCCAGCTTTTCCTTCCCCATTTCTTGGAGCTTGTTTTTTTCCATATTTTTTCCAACTTTTCCAGCTGGAAAAAAAAGGTGGGAAAAAGGTGGGAAAAAATGGAAATAAAAGATGGAAAAAAGATGGGAAGAAAGATGAAAAAAACCACGAGAAAAGGTGGAAAAAAGATGGGAAAAAAGGTGGAAAAAAAGAGAATTCCCTTGACGCAACCCAAGAGCTTGGAATAAATCCTGGGAAAAACAAACTTTGGGAATTTTGCTGCAGGATTTTATTCCCAAAAATCCTTTCAGGGTCTCTCGTTGTGCTTTGGGATCTGTGCCCGGAACCACCTGGAGGAAACTTGGGAGAAATTGGAGGAATTTGTCAAATCCGACGTCTTCAGGAAATCCCAGGGCTTGTTCAGCATCTTCAAGGTGGGAATTTGGGGAAAAAAACGGGAAAAAATGGAAAGAAAATGGGAAAAATGGGAATTTCCCAGGAGCAGCTGAGGGAGGTTTCCATTCATTTTCTATTCACTTTCCAATTTTCCAGTAATTTTTTGGATTTCCTGGGAATTTTCCAAAGAATTTTCTGGGAATTTCCTGGGAATTTTTTTGGAATTTTTCTGGGAATTTTTGGGAGTTTTCTGGAAAATTTTTAGGATTTCTGTCCCCCGTTTTTCTCCCCCCATTTTCCCGTATTTTTCCCCCATTTTTCCCATGTTCCCCCCTATTTTTCCCCTCATTCTCCTCATTTCCCCTCACTCTCCATTTTCCCTATTTTTCTCCCTTACTTCCCTCCTTCTTCCCCATTTTTCCCCCCAAATTTTCCCCTCCCATTTTGCACAAATTTCTCCCTCCATTTTCCCCCAATTTTTCCTCATTTATCCCCCATATTTTCCCCCATTTCCCCCCATTTTTCTTTATTTATCCCCCCAAATTTCCCCCATTTTTTCCCCTACATTTTTCCCATATATTTCCCCCCATTTCCCCCCATTTTTTCTATATTTATCCCCCAATTTTCCCCATATTTTTCCCACATTTTTCCCATATTTTTTCCCCCATTTCCCCCCATTTTTCTTTATTTATCCCCCCAAATTTCCCCATATTTTTCCCCACATTTTCCCCATAGTTTTCCCCCATTTCCCCTCCTATTTCCTCTAATTTATCCCATATATTTCCCCCCATTTCCCCCCATTTTTTCTCTATTTATCCCCCCCAAATTTCCCCACATTTTCCCCTACATTTTTTCCCATATTTTTCCCCCGTTTCTCCCCATTTTTCTTTATTTATCCCCCCATGTTTCTCCATATTTTTCCCCACATTTTTCCCATATTTTCCCCCATTTCCCCTCCTATTTCCTCTAATTTTTCCCATATTTTCCCCCCATTTCCCCCCATTTTTTCTTTATTTATCCCCCCAAATTTCCCCATATTTTTCCCCACATTTTTTCCCATATATTTCCCCCATTTCCCCCCATTTTTTCTATATTATCCCCCCAATTTTCCCCATATTTTCCCCACATTTTTCCCATATTTTTCCCCCATTTCCCCCCATTTTTTCTATATTTATACCCCAATTTTCCCCATGTTTTTCCCCCACATTTTTCCCACATTTTCCCCCATTTCCCCTCCTATTTCCTCTAATTTATCCCATATATTTCCCCCATTTCCCCCCATTTTTCTTTATTTATCCCCCCCAATTTTCCCCATATTTTCCTCTATTTTTTCCCATATTTTTCCCCCCATTTCGCCTCCTATTTCCTCTAATTTATCCCATATATTTCCCCCCATTTCCTCAATTTCCCCCCATTTTTTTCTATATTTATCCCCCCAAATTTCCCCACATTTTTCCCACATTATCCCCCATTTCCCCTCCTATTTCCTCTAATTTATCCCATATATTTCCCCCCATTTCCCCCCATTTCCCTCCATTTTTCTTTATTTATCCCCCCCAATTTTCCCCATATTTTCCCCTACATTTTTTCCCATATTTTTCCCCCATTTCCCCCCATTTTTTCTATATTTATCCCCCCAATTTTCCCCATATTTTTCCCCACATTTTCCCCATATTTTCCCCCCATTTCCCCTCCTATTTCCTCTAATTTTTCCCATATTTTTCCCCCCCATTTCCCCACCATTTTTCTATATTTATCCCCCCAATTTTCTCCATATTTTCCCCCACATTTTTCCCATATTTTTCCCCCCATTTCCCCCCATTTTTCTATATTTATCCCCCAAATTTCCCCCATATTTTTCCCCCGCATTTTCCCCATATTTTTCCCCCATTTCCCCTCCTATTTCCTCTAATTTATCCCATATATTTCCCCCCGTTTCCCCCCATTTTTTCTATATTTATCCCCCCAATTTTCCCCACATTTTCCCCATATTTTCCCCCAATTTTCCCATGGTTTTCCCATATTTTCCCCATGTTTATCCCATGTTTTCCCCCCACATTTTCCCATGTTTTTCACATGTTTATCCCATGTTTATCCCATGTTTTTCTCGACCAGGAGAGGAGTGAAGCGGAGCAGGAGAAGCAGCGGCCGCCCTTGTGCTTTCCCCATTTTCCCATGGTTTATTCCATGTTTTTCCCATGGTTTATTTATTCCATAGTTTCCCCATGGTTTATTCCATGTTTTTCCCGTGGTTTATCCCATGTTTTTCCCATGGTTTATCCCGTGTTTTCCCCATGTTTTCTCGCAAGTGAGGCGGAGCAGGAGCGGCAGCGCGCGGCCCTGGTGCTCCCCCCATTCTCCCATGGTTTATTCCATGTTTTCCCATGTTTATCCCCATGTTTTCCCCATGGTTTATTCCATGTTTTCCCCATGTTTACCCCATGTTTTTCCCATGTTTTCTCCCGCAGGAGCGCAGCGAGGCGGAGCAGGGGCGGCAGCGCGCGGGCCCTGGTGCTCCCCCCATTTTCCCATGTTTTTCCCATGGTTTATTCCATGTTTTCCCCATGTTTATCCCATGTTTTTCCATGTTTTTCTCACGCAGGAGCGCAGTGAGGCGGAGCAGGAGAGGGCAGCGGCCGCCCCTAGTGCTGCCCCCATTCTCCCATGGTTTATTCCATGTTTTCCCCATGTTTATCCCATGTTTTTTCCCATGGTTTATTCCACATTTTCCCCATGTTTATCCCATGTTTTTCCCATGTTTTCCCCCACATTTCCCCCCACATTTCCCCACGTTTATCCCATGTTTTTCCCATGTTTTCCCCCCCATTTCCCCATGTTTTTTCCCATGGTTTATCCCATGTTTTCCCCGTGTTTTTCTCGCGCAGGAGCGCAGCGAGGCGGAGCAGGAGCGGCAGCGCGCGGCCCTGGTGCTCCCCCATTCTCCCATGGTTTCCCCCACATTTCCCCACGTTTATCCATGTTTATCCCATGTTTTCCCCCACATTTCCCCATGGTTTATTCCCGTGTTTTCCCCCGTGGTTTATCCCATGTTTTCCCATGTTTTTTCTCGCGCAGGAGCGCAGCGAGGCGGAGCAGGAGAGGCAGCGCGCGGCCCTGGTGCTCCCCCCATTTTCCAAGGGTTTTCCCATGGTTTATTCCATGTTTTTCCCATGGTTTATTCCATGTTTTCCCCATGGTTTATTCCATGTTTTCCCCATGTTTATCCCATGTTTTTCCATGTTTTTCTCAGCGCAGGAGCGCAGCGAGGCGGAGCAGGAGCGGCAGCGCGCGGCCCTGGTGCTCCCCCATTCTCCCATGGTTTATCCCATGTTTTCCCCATGTTTATCCCATGTTTTCCCCGTGTTTTTGTCGCGCAGGAGCGCAGCGAGGCGGAGCAGGAGCGGCAGCGCGCGGCCCTGGTGCTCTGCTACGGCCGCGTGGCGGGCGGGCGGCGCCCCCGGAGCTGCTGCGCTCGCGCCTGGAGCCGCAGCTGCTGCCGCGGCTGCTGCAGCACGCCAGGAGCAAGGTCAGAAATGGAGATTTTACAGAAAATTCCTGGGGAATTGTCGGGAATTTATTGCAAATTCCATGGGAATTTATCGGGAATTTTTTGGGAATTTTTGGGGATTTTTTCAAATTTTTGGGGGAATTCGGAGGGAATTTTTACATCATTTTTACTGAATCTTGAATGACCGGCGGTGCCCCCGGAGCTGCTGCCGCGGCTGCTGCAGCACGCCAGGAGCAAGGTCAGAAATGGAGATTTTACAGGAAATTCCTGGGGAATCATCGGGAATTTACTGCAAATTCCATGGGAATTTACCGGGAATTTATTGAGAATTTATTGGAATTTTTTGGGGATTTTTTCAAATTTTTGGGGGAATTCGGAGGGAATTTTTAAATCAATTTTTATTGACTTTTTAATGACCGGCCGGTGCCCTCCGGAGCTGCTGCCGCGGCTGCTGCAGCACGCCAGGAGCAAGGTCAGAAATGGAGATTTTACAGGAAATTCCTGGGGAATCGTCGGTAATTTATTGCAAATTCCGTGGGAATTTATCGGGAATTTATTGGGAATTTTTGGGGATTTTTTGGGATTTTTTTCGGAATTTTTTTCTTACTTTTCTGAGAATTGTTGGTGGAATTTTTAGGGATTTTTTGGGGATTTTTTTCAAATTTTTGGGGGAATTTGGAGGGAATTTTTAAATCAATTTTTATTGAATCTTTAATGACCGGCGGTGCCCCCCGGAGCTGCTGCCGAGGCGCTGCTGCAGCACGCCAGGAGCAAGGTCAGAAATGGAGATTTTACAGGAAATTCCTGGGGAATCGTCGGGAATTTATTGCAAATTCCGTGGGGAATTTATTGGAATTTTTGGGAATTTTTGGGGATTTTTTTGAAATTTTTTTGGAATTTTTTTCTTACTTTTCTGAGAATTGTTGGTGGAATTTTTGGGGATTTTTTGGGATTTTTTTGGAATTTTTTTGGAATTTTTTTTTAAATTTTTTTTCTAATTTCTGGGAATTTTGGAGGGAATGTTTGGGGATTTACTGGGAATTTCAGGGAATTTTTGGAGATTTTTTAAAATTTTCTGGGCATTTTACGAGAATTTTCTGGGAATTTTCGGGGAAGTTTCTGATAATTTTCTGGAAATTTTTGGGGAATTTTACGAGAATTTTCAGGGAGTTTTACAGGAAGTTTCCAAACATTTTCTGGGATGTTTTTGGGAATTTTAGGGGAATTTTTTTAGGGATTTTTTTCAAATTTTTTGGGAAATTTTTAATCAATTTTTATTGAATTTTCAATGACCGGTCCCAGAGCTGCTGCAGCGACCTCCTGCAGCCCCGGCACGCCAGGCCAGAAATGAGAATTCATTGGGGATTTTTGGGGATTGGTTTTGGAATTTTTGGGGATTTTTTTGAAATTTTTTTGGAATTTTTTTTGGAATTTTTTTGGGATTTTACAGGAAATTTATGGGGATTGATCGGAAATTTATTGCAAATTCTATGGGAATTTCTTGGGAATTTTCTAGGAATTTATTGAGAATTTTCAGGGATTTTCTGGGGGATTTTTCAGGATTTTTTTGGAATTTTTTTGGAATTTAAAAAAAAAAAAATTTTATATTTTCTGGTAATTTTGGGGGGAATTTTTGTGTATTTACTAGGAAATTATTGGGAATTTTTGGGGATTTCTTGAGGATTTTTTGGGATTTTTTTAATTTTGGGGGATTTTTATTGAATTTTTGGGGGGTTTTCCTGAATTTTTTTGATTTTTAAAAATTTTTTAAAATTTTCTGAGAATTTTTGGAGGATTTTTTGGGGAACTTCTGGGAATTTTAAAGGAATTTTTGGGGGAATTTTGGGAGCATCTTCCAAGAATTTTCTGAGAATTTTCAGGAATTTTCTGGAAATTTTACAGGAAGTCTCCAAACTTTTTCTGACATTTTTTTGGGAATTTTTTTTTGAATTTACAGAGAATTTCATGGGATTTTTTTTTTTTGAAATTTTGAGGGAATTTCGAAAAAAATTTTAATTGAATTTTCAATGAGCGGCGGCACCTGGAGGAACTGGTCAGCACTGGGAAATTTATTGGGAATTTAGCAGGAATTTTATGGGAACTTAGAGGGAAATTTTTTGGAATTTTTGGAGAATTTTTTTAAAATTTTTGTGAATTTTCAGAGAATTTTCCAGGAATTCCGTGTTGGAATTTCCCAGAATTTTTTTGCACTTTCCAGGAATTTTCTGGGAATTTTTCATGAATTTTTTTTAAATTTTCCAACAATTTCCTGGGCATTTAATGGGAAATTCTTGGGAATTTTCCAGGATTTGCTGGGATTTTTTTTTTTTTTTAATAAAAAAGGTCATTCCAGGGGTTTTGAAAGTTTTGGGATTGGGTTTTTCCCCTTGGAATTTCATTTTTTTCCCAATGGAATTTCAGATTTTCCGATGGAATTTAATTTTTTCCTGCTGGAATTGTTTTTTTTTTCCCGGGGAATTCTGGTTTTTTTCCAAGGGAGTTTTGCTTTTCCCACTGAAATTTCAATTTTTCCAATGGGATTTTGGCTTTTCCCGGTTGGAATTTTATTTTCCATGCTGGAATTTGGCTTTTCCCAGTGGAATTTGAGAATTTCCTGATGGAAATTTTGGTTTTTCCACTCGTTCAGGTTCTGGGAATAAAAGTAGAGACCAAGGTAGGGAATTTTGGGATTGGCCTTGGAATTTTCTCTCTTTCTGCTTTTTCTTCTCATTCCGGGCTGGAAACGCTTCCTGAAAAAAATTGGGAATTCTGGGGAAATTCCCAGGAAAATTCCCAGGAAAATTCCCGGGAAAAGGCTTTTCCTGGCACAGGGGGCTGGAAATTCCAGCCCAGAATTCCATGATCCCAACAATCTATCATTTCATTTTTCTGGAATTCCACGATTCCAAAATTCTGTGAATTCTGTAAATTCCATATTCCCACACTTCAATAATTCCCTGATTCTGGAATTCCACGATCCCAGAATTCCATCAATTCCGTCAATTCCAGGATCCCAAAATTCAATTAATTCCATGAATTCCACAGTTCCCTGAGCCCTTAATTCCATCAATCCGCAATTCCTCAAATCTGGAATTCTGTGATCCCAGAATTCCATAATTCCACGATCCTAGAATTCCACGGATCTGGAATCCCATGATTTCAGACATTCCATGATCCCAGAATTCCATAAATTCCATGAATTCCATGACCCCGTGATTCTGGAATTCCGCTGTCCCGTAATTCCATGATCCCAGAATTCCATCATTCTGAAATTCCGGAAATCCATTATTCCAGGATCCTGGAATTCCATGATTTCAGGAATTCCGTCATCCCAGAATTCCGTCATTCCCATGATTCTGAAATTCCACAATTCCATAAATTCTGTGATCCTGGAATTCCAAGATTCTGGAATTCTGTCGTTCCATAAATTCCACAAATCCGCCACCCTGGAATTCCAGGATTCTCTAATCCCACTATTCCAGAGTTCTGAGATTCCAGAATTCCGTGATTCCAGAATTCCATTATTCTGGAACTCCGCGATCCCAGAATTCCATGATTTCAATAAATTCCATCAATTCCATGATCCCGTGATTCTGGAATTCCACTATCCCATAATTCCATGATCCCGGAATTCCATCATTCTGGAATTCCACAATTCCACAATTCCGTGATCCCATGAATCTGGAATTCTACAATCCCATTAATCCGGAATTCCAAGATCCCAGAATTCCATAAATTCCATCAATTCCATGATCCTGTGATTCTGGAATTCCACTATCCCATAATTCCATGATCCCGGAATTCCATCATTCTGGAATTCCGCAATTCCACAATTCCGTGATCCCATGAATCTGGAATTCCACCATCTCAGAATTCCATCATTCCCATGATCCCAGAATTCCATAAATCCCATAAACTTCATGATCCTGTAAGTTCATGATCACAGAAATTCCGTGATCCCAGAATTCCATAATTCTGGAATTCCACGGTCCCATCGTTCCATAAATTCTGTAATTCCATGAGCTCAGAATTCTTTGATTCTGGAATCCTGGAATTCCCTGAATCTGGAATTCCATCAATTGCACAATCCCATAAATCAGTAATTTAATTATTCTGGAATTCCACGATCCCAGAATTCCAGAAAATCCCCTGGAATTCTTGAGTTTCCCGAAGGCCCAGGATCCATCCCAAAATCCCAAAATTCCCCCGGGATTTTCCCTTGGGGTCAATCCTGGGGTTTTCCACATCCCGGGAATTCCGAGGGTTGGGATTGGGGCATTCCAGAATTTTCCATGGAATTTTCCCCTAAGGAATTCCGAGGTTTGGGTTGGGGCATTCCCAGGTTTTCCATGGAATTTTCCCCTCTGGAATTCCCTCCTTGGGCTCCACTAACGCCTCTCTCTCACTGCCACTAACGGCTTCCGCAAGGAATTCCCGGATTTTTCCTGGAATTCCCCGAATTTTTTTTCTGGAATTCATCGGTTTTCTGGAAATTCCCGGATTTTTCTGGAATTTTCAGGTTTTGCTGGGACTCCTGGATTTTTTCCCCTGGAATTCTACGATTTTATTTTATTTTATTTTATTTTATTTTATTTTATTTTATTTTATTTTATTTTATTTTATTTTAATTATTATTTTTATTATCATTTTTATTTATTTTTATTTTATTCCAGTTTATTTTTAGGACTGAATCTGGTTTTCAGGATGGTTGCAATCCCAATAATCCCAATCCCAATGATCCCGATGCTGTTGATCCCGGTTTCTGGCCTGATCCCGGTTTCTGGGCTGATCCCAATCCCAATGATCCCAATCCCAATGATCCCAGTTCCAGGCTGATCCCAGTTCCAGGCTGATCCCAGTTCCAGGCTGATCCCAGTTCCAGGCTGATCCCAATCCCAGTAATCCCAATCCCACTGATCCTTGTTCTGGGTTGATGCCAGTCCCATTCCAGGTGGATCCCAGTTCCAGGCTGATCCAAGTTCCAGGATGGTTCCAATCCCAATAGTCCCAATCCCAATAATCCAAATCCAAATGATCCCGGTTCCAGGCTGATCCCAGTTTCCAGGCTGATCCCGCTGGTCTCGGTCCTGGGTTCTCGGTTCTGGGCTGATCCCAGTTCCAGGCTGATCCTGATCCCGGTTCTGGGCTGATCCCAGTTCCGGGCTGATCCTGATCCCGGTTCTGGGCTGATCCCAGTTCCAGGCTGATCCTGATCCCGGTTCTGGGTTGATCCCGGTTCCGGGCTGATCCCGATCCTGGTTCCATGCCAATCCCGCTGATCCCAATCCTGGTTCTGGGCTGATCCCAGTTCTGGGCTGATCCCAATCCCAGTTCTGGGCTGATCCTGCTGATCTCGATTCCAGTTCCGGGCCAATCCCACTGATCCCCATCCCGGCTCCAGGCTGATCTTGTTGATCCCAATCCCAGTTCCAGGCTGATCCCAATCTCGGTTCTGGGCTGATCCTGATCTTGGTTCGGGACTGATCCCAATCCCTGTTTTGGGCTGATCCCACTGATCCCAGTTCCAGGCTGATCCTGATCCCAGTTCTGGGCTGATCCTGGTTCTGGGCCGATCCTGATCCCGGTTCTGGGCTGATCCTGCTGATCCCAATCCCAGTTCTGGGCTGATCCCAATCTCAGTTCTGGGCTGTTCCTGATCCCAGTTCCAGGCTGATCCAAATCCTGGTTCTAGGTCAATCCCACTGATCCCAATCCCGGTTCTGGGCTGATCCCGATCCCGGTTTTGGGCTGATCCCGATCCCGGTTCTGGGCTGATCCTGATCCCGGTTTTGGGCTGATCCCGATCCCGGTTCAGGGCTGATCCCAATCCCAGTTCCGGGCTGATCCCACTGACCCCAATCCCAGTTCTGGGCTGATCCCACTGATCCCGATTCTGGTTCGGGGCTGATCCCAGTCCTGATTCTGGGCTGATCCCACTGATCCCGATCCCACTTCCAGGCCAATCCCGCTGATCCCAATCCCAGTTCTGGGCTGTTCCCGCTCCCGGTGCTGGGCTGATCGCGCTGATCCCAATCCCAGTTCTGGGCTGATCCCAATCCCAGTTCTGGGCTGTTCCTGATCCCAGTTCCAGGCTGATCCAAATCCTGGTTCTAGGTCAATCCCACTGATCCCGATCCCGGTTCTGGGCTGATCCCGATCCCGGTTTTGGGCTGATCCCGATCCCGGTTCTGGGCTGATCCTGATCCCGGTTTTGGGCTGATCCCGATCCCGGTTCAGGGCTGATCCCAATCCCAGTTCCGGGCTAATCCCACTGACCCCAATCCCAGTTCTGGGCTGATCCCACTGATCCCGATTCTGGTTCGGGGCTGATCCCAGTCCTGATTCTGGGCTGATCCCACTGATCCCGATCCCACTTCCAGGCCAATCCCGCTGATCCCAATCCCAGTTCTGGGCTGTTCCCGCTTCTGGTTCCATGCCAATCCCGCTGATCCCAATCCTGGTTCTGGGCTGATCCCAGTTCTGGGCTGATCCCAATCCCAGTTCTGGGCTGATCGCGCTGATCTCGATCCCGGTTCCGGGCTGATCCCGATCCCGGTTCTGGGCTGATCCCGGTTCTGGGCTGATCCCGGTGATCCCGATCCCGGTTCTGGGCTGATCCCGGTGATCCCGATCCCGGTTCTGGGCTGATCCCGATCCCGGTGCTGGGCTGATCCCAGTTCCAGTTCTGGGCTGATCCCGCTGATCCCGATCCCGGTTCTGGGCTGATCCCGATCCCGGTGCTGGGCTGATCCCAGTTCCAGTTCTGGGCTGATCCCGCTGATCCCGATCCCGGTTCTGGGCTGATCCCGATCCCGGTGCTGGGCTGATCCCAGTTCCAGTTCTGGGCTGATCCCGCTGATCCCGATCCCGGTTCTGGGCTGATCCCGATCCCGGTTCTGGGCTGATCCCGATCCCGGTTCCGGGCTGATCGCGCTGATCCCGCTGATCCCGGTTCCGGGCTGATCCCGCTGATCCTGGTCCCGGTTCTGGGCTGATCCCGGTCCCAGTTCCGGGCTGATCCCGCTGATCCCGGTCCCGGTTCCGGGCCGATGCCGACCCCGCTGATCCCGGTTCCGTTGCCGTCCCCAGGACCCGGTGCTGAAGCTGAGCCTGGCCCGCAGCGTCTCCATGATCGGCCAAGCCCTGGCCTGCGGCACTTCCGGCAACAATTCCGGCAACAATTCCGGGAATTTCGGGAATTTCGGGAATTACCCCGGGAACGGCCCCGGCGGCTGCGGCAGCATCGCCTGCAAGGCCGAGCTGGTGGCGCTCATGGTGGTGAGACTGGGACGGACTGGGATGGACTGGGATGGGATAATGGGATACTGGGATGGGACTGGGAGGGACTGGGATGGGACTGGGATGGACTGGGATGAGAGTGGGATGGACTGGGATGGACTGGGATGGACTGGGATGGGACTGGGATGAGACTGGGATGGGACTGGGAGGGACTGGGAGGGACTGGGATGGGACTGGGATGGAGTGGGATGGGGTAATGGGATACTGGGAATGGACTGGAATGGACTGGGATGGACTGGGAGGGACTGGGTTGGGACTGGGAGGGACTGGGAGGGACTGGGTTGGGACTGGGAGGGACTGGGATGGGATACTGGGAGTGGACTGGGATGGAGTGGGACGGACTGGGACAGACTGGGATGGGACTGGGATGGGATAATGGGATACTGGGAATGGGCTGGGATGGACTGGGACAGACTGGGACAGACTGGGATAGACTGGGAACGGGATAATGGGATACTGAGATGGACTGAGAGGGAACTGGGAGGGACTGGGATGGAGTGGGATGGACTGGGACAGACTGCGATGGGACTGGGATGGGATAATGGGATACTGGGAATGGACTGGGAGGGACTCGGATGGGTTAATGGGATACTGGGATGGGATAATGAAGTAATGGGATACTGGGAGGGACTGGGACGGACTGGGAATGGGATACTGGAATAGACTGGGAGGGACTGGAATGGACTGGGAGGGACTGGGATGGGCTAATGGGATACTGGGATGGACTGGGAGGGACTGGGAGGGGATTGGGATGGACTGGTAAGAACTGGGATGGGATAAGGGGATACTGGGATGGGATACTGGGAATGGACTGGGATGGGAAAATGGGATACTGGGATGGACTGGGATGGGATAAGGGGATACTGGGAATATACTGGGAGGGACTGGGATGATTGGGATGGGATTGGGAGGGCACTGGGATGGACTGGGATTAACTAGGATGGGGTAAGGGGATACTGGGATGGACTGGGATGGGATAACGGGATACTGGGAATATACTGGGAGGGACTGGGATGGGATTGGGAGAGACTGGGAGGGGCTGGGAATGGGAGAATGGGATACTGGGGATGGACTGGGAGGGACTGGGAGGGACTGGGATAGACTGGAAGGAACTGGGAGGGACTGGGATGGGCTAATGGGATACTGGGATGGACTGGGAGGGACTGGAAGGAACTGGGATGGGGCCATGAGATCCCGGCTCCCTTTGGATCCCCTTGGGATCTTCCGGAGGGAACATTCCAGAACATTCCAGAGGAGACATTCCAGAACATTCCAGAGGGAACATCCCAGAACATTCCGGAGGGAACATTCCAGAACATTCCAGGGGGGCCATCCCAGAACATTCCAGGGGGGCCGTTCCAGGGGGGCCATTCCGAAACATTCCAGGGGGGCCATCCCAGAACATTCCAGCGGGAACATCCCAGAACATTCCAGAGGGAACATCCCAGAACATTCCAGAGGGAACATTCCAGAACATTCCAGAGGGGCCATCCCAGAACATTCCAGGGGGGCCATTCCAGAACATTCCAGGGGGGCTGTCCCAGAACATTCCAGGGGGAACATCCCAGAACATTCCGGAGGGAACATCCCAGAACATTCCAGAGGGAACATCCCAGAACATTCCAGAGGGAACTTTCCAGAACATTCCAGAGGGAACATCCCAGAACGTTCCAGAGGGAACTTTCCAGAACGTTCCAGAGGGGCCATCCCAGAACATTCCTGGGGGAGCATTCCAGAATATTCCAGAGGGAACATTCCAGAACATTCCAGGGGGGCCATTCCAGAACATTCCAGAACATTCCGGAACATTCCGTCCCCATTCCCGTTGGTTTTTTTTCCCTTTTCCCAGGAATTCCTGAGGGCGGAGCCTCCGGAGGCGCCGCGGACGCGGCTGCGGCAGCGAGCGCTGAGCGCCTGCGCGCACCTGGTGTATCCTTGGGAATAATCCCGGAATTCCCAAAATTCCAAGAGTTCTGGGATTTGGGATTTGGGGTTGGATCCTTGGGAATTCTCCCGGGAATTCTGGGGATTTCGGGAATTCCGGATGCGGCCTGCGCGCACCTGGTGTATCCTTGGGAAAAATCCCGGAATTCCCAAAATTCCGGGGAATGCTGGGATTGGGATTTGGGGTTGGATCCTTGGGAATTACCCAGGGAATTCTGGTGTATCCTTGGGAATAATCCCGGAATTCCCAAAATTCCGGGAATGCTGGGATTGGGATTTGGGGTTTGGGGTTGGATCCTTGGGAATTATCCAGGGAATTCTGGTGTGTCCTTGGGAAAAATCCCGGAATTCCCAAAATTCCGGGAGTTCTGGGATTTGGGATTTGGGGTTGGATCCATGGGAATTATCCAGGGAATTCTGGTGTATCCTTGGGAATTCCCAAAATTCCGGGAATTTCGGGAATTCCGGCTGCGGCAGCGAGCGCTGAGCGCCTGCGCGCACCTGGTGTATCCTTGGGAATAATCCCGGAATTCCCAAAATTCCAAGAGTTCTGGGATTGGGATTTGGGGTTGGATCCATGGGAATTATCCCAGGAATTCCGGGGATTTCGGGAATTCCGGATGCGGCCTGCGCGCACCTGGGGTATCCTTGGGAATAATCCCGGAATTCCCAGAATTCCAAGAGTTCTGGGATTTGGGGTTTGGGGTTGGATCCATGGGAATTATCCAGGGAATTCTGGTGTATCCTTGGGAAAAATCCCGGAATTCCCAAAATTCCGGGAATGCTGGGATTGGGATTTGGGGTTTGGGGTTGGATCCTTGGGAATTATCCAGGGAATTCTGGTGTATCCTTGGGAATTCCCAAAATTCCGGGAATTTCGGGAATTCCGGCTGCGGCAGCGAGCGCTGAGCGCCTGCGCGCACCTGGTGTATCCTTGGGAAAAATCCCGGAATTCCCAGAATTCCAAGAGTTCTGGGATTTGGGATTTGGGGTTGGATCCTTGGGAATTATCCAGGGAATTCTGGTGTATCCTTGGGAAAAATCCCGGAATTCCCAAAATTCTGGGGGTTCTGGATTTGGGATTTGGGGTTGGATCCATGGGAATTATCCAGGGAATTCTGGTGTATCCTTGGGAAAAATCCCGGAATTCCAGAATTCCAAGAGATTTGGGATTTGGGGTTGGATCCTTGGGAACTATCCAGGGAATTCTGGTGTATCCTTGGGAAAAATCCCGGAATTCCGGGAATTCTGGGATTGGGATTTGGGATTGGATCCATGGGAATTATCCAGGGAATTCTGGTGTGTCCTTGGGAATAATCCCGGAATTCCCAGATTTCCGGGGGTTCTGGGATTGGGATTTGGGGTTGGATCCATGGGAATTCTCCCAGGAATTCTGGAGTGTCCTTGGGAATTCCCAAAATTCCGGGAATTTCGGGAATTCCGGATGCGGCAGCGAGCGCTGAGCGCCTGCGCGCACCTGGTGTATCCTTGGGAATAATCCCGGAATTCCCAAAATTCCGGGAGTTCTGGGATTTGGGATTTGGGGTTGGGTCCATGGGAATTCTCCAGGGAATTCTGGCGTATCCTTGGGAATAATCCCGGAATTCCCAGAATTCCAAGAGTTCTGGGATTGGGATTTGGGGTTGGATCCTTGGGAATTACCCAGGGAATTCTGCTGTGTCCTTGGGAATAATCCCAGAATTCCCAGAATTCTGGGAGTTCTGGGGATTGGGATTTGGGGTTGGATCATTTGGGAATCCCAAAATTCCGGGAATTCCAGGAATTCTGGGACTGGGATTTGGGAATGGGTTGGGATTTGGGATTTTGGATCTGGGCTCCTTGTGCATTCCCAACATTCCTGGGATTCCCAAAATTCCAGGATTGGGATTCGGGGCTGGGATTTGGGGTCGGATCCTTGCTCGGGATTCACTGTTGGATTCCCAAAATTCCGGGAATTCCAGAGCCGCTCCCGGGAATTCCAGGATGGGGATTTGGGATTTGCTGCCGGATCCTTGGGAATTCCTGAAATTCCTGGAATTCCGAGAACTCCGGAGCCTCCCAGGAATTCCGGGATTTGGGATTTGGGATTTGGGGTCGGATCCTTGGGAATTCCTGAAATTCCTGGAATTCCGAGAACTCCGGAGCCTCCCGGGAATTCCGGGATGGGGATTTGGGTTTGGGGTCGGATCCTTGGGAATTCCTGGAATTCCTGGAATTCCGAGAACTCCGGAGCCTCCCGGGAATTCCGGGATGGGGATTTGGGGTTTGGGGTCGGATCCTTGGGAATTCCTGGAATTCCTGGAATTCCGAGAACTCCGGAGCCTCCCGGGAATTCAGGGATTTGGGTTTTGGGGTTTGGGGTCGGATCCTTGGGAATTCCCGGAATTCTGGGAATTGCAGGAATTCCGGGATTGGGGGGTGCGGGATTGATTCCCGGGGCTTTGGGGAATTCTGGGAATTCCGCTGGCCCTGGAGCCTCTCCTGGGAATTCCAGGAATTTCGGGAATTCCCAAATAATTCCCAATCATTCCCAGGCAATTCCCAATCATTCGTAATAATTCACAATTAATTCACTAATAATTCCCATTAATTTCCAATTAATTACCAATAATCCCCAGTAACTCCAATAATTCCCATTGTTATTCCCCAATCAGTTCCAAATAATCCCCATTAATTCCCATTAATTACCAGTAATCCCCAATAATTCCCATTTAATTACCAATAATCCCCAATAATCCCCATTAATTCCTATTAATTACTAATAATCGGCAATAATTCCCATTAATTTCCGATAATCCCCAGTAATTCCCATTAATTATCAATAATCCCCAGTAATTCTCAATAATTACCAATCATCCCCATTAATTCCCATTAATTCCCATTAATTCCCTTTAATTACCAATAATCCCCAATAATTCCCATTAATTACCAATAATTCCAATTAATTACCAATAATCCCCAATAATTCCATTAATTACCAGTAATCCCCCAGTAATTCCCATTAATTCCCAATAATCCCCAATAATTCCCCATTAACTACCAATATTCCCCAATAATTCCCATTAATTCCCAATCAATTCCAAGTAATCCCCAATAAATCCCCAATAAATCCCATTAATCCCGGTTAATTCTCAGTAATTGCTAACAATGGCCATTAATCCCAATAAATTCCCAATTAATCCCATTAATTCCCAATAAATTCCAATAAATCCCCCAATAATTCTCAACTAATCCCCAATATTTCACAATAATTCCCAGTAACCACCAATAATTCCCAATTAATCCCCAATAATTCTCAATTAATCCCTATTAATTCACAATAATTCCCATTGAACCCCAATAATTCCCAATTAATTCCAAATAGTTCCCAATTAATCCCCATTAATTCCCAATAAATTCCAATTAATCCCCAATATTTCACAATAATTCCCATTAACCCCCAATAATTCCCAATTAATCCCCAATAATTCCCAATAAATTCCCAATAAATCCCCAGTAAATCCCATTAATTCTCACTAATTGCCAACAATGGTCATTAATCCCAATAAATTCCCATTAATCCCAAATAATTCTCAATTAATCCCTATTAATTCACAATAATTCCCATTGAACCCCAATAATTCCCAATTAATTCCAAATAGTTCCCTATTAATCCCTATTAATTCCCAATAATTCCTATTAATCTCCAATAATCCCCAATAAATCCCCAATAAATCCCCAATAAATCCCATTAATCCCCAGTAATTCCCATAATTACTAATAATCCCATTAATTCTCAATAATCCTCAATTAATTCCCAATAATTCTCAATTAATGCCTATTAATTCCCAATAATCCCCAATAAATCCCCAATAAATCCCCAATAAATCCCATTAATACCCAGTAATTCTCAATAATTACTAATAATCCCCATTAATTCTCAATAATTCCCAATTAATCCCCAATAATTCTCAATTAATCCCAAATAATTCTCAATTAATCCCAATTCCCACTAAATTTCAATTAATCCCTATTAATTCCCAATATTCCTATTAATCTCCAATAATTCCCAATTAATTCCAAATAATCCCCACTAAATTCCCACTAACCCCCAATAATTCCCAATTAATTCCAATTAATCCCCAATAAATCCCCAATAATTCTCCATTAATCCCAATAAATCCCCAATAATTCCCATTAACCCCCACCCAATAATTGCCAATAAATCCCCAATACTTCCATTAATCCCCAATAAATCCCCAATAATTCCCATTAACCCCCACCCAATAATTCCCAATAAATCCCCAATAATTCCCATTAAACCCCACCCAATAATTCCCAATAATCCCCAATAATTCCCATTAACCCCCACCCAATAATCCCCAATAAATCCCCAATAATTCCCATTAATCCCCAATAAATCCCCAATAATTCCCATTAACCCCCACCCAATAATTCCCCAATAGATCCCCAATAATTCCCATTAACCCCCACCCAATAATTCCCAATAAATCCCCAATAATTGCCAATAAATCCCCAATAATTCCCATTAACCCCCACCCAATAATTCCCAATAAATCCCCAATAATTCCCATTAACCCCACCTAATAATTCCCAATAAATCCCCAATAATTCCCATTAACCCCACCCAATAATTCCCAATAAATCCCCAATAATTCCCACTAATTCCCAATAAATCCCAATAATTCCCATTAATCCCCACCCAATAATTCCCAGTTAATCCCCAATAATTCCCATTAACCCCCACCCAATAATTCCCATAAATCCCCAATAATTGCCAATAAATCCCCAATAATTCCCATTAACCCCCACCCAATAATTCCCAATAAATCCCCAAATTTCCCATTAATCCCCAATTAATCCCCAATAAATCCCCAATAACCCCCACTAATTGCCAATAAATCCCCAATAATTCCATTAACCCCACCCAATAATTCCCAATAAATCCCCAATAATTCCCATTAAACCCCACCCAATAATTGCCAATAAATCCCCAATAATTCCCATTAACCCCCACCCACTAATTGCCAATAAATCCCCAATAATTCCCATTAACCCCCCACCCAATAATTCCCAATAAATCCCCAATAATTCCCATTAACCCCCACCCAATAATTCCCAATAAATCCCCAATAATTCCCATAACCCCCACCCAATAATTCCCAATAAATCCCCAATAATTCCCATTAACCCCCACCCAATAATTCCCAATAAATCCCCAATAATTCCCATTAATCCCCACCCAATAATTCCCAATAAATCCCCAATAATTCCCATTAATCCCCACCCAATAATTGCCAATAAATCCCCAATAATTCCCATTAATCCCGATGAATCCCCAATAATCCCCAGCCCCGCCGGGCCGTGGCCGTTCCCCGCTGCCGTGTTTTCCTCAGCGGCGTTTTCAGGGCTCTGGAATGTTCCCATTAATTCCCAATTAATCCCCAATAATTCTCAATTAATGCCTATTAATTCCCAATAATTCCCATTAACCCCCAATAATTCCCAATTAATTCCAATAAATCTCAATAACCCCCAACAATTCCCCAATAAATCCCCAATAATTCCAATAAATCCCCAGTAAATTCCCACTAATTGCCAATAAATCCCCAATAATTCCCATTAATCCCCATGAATCCCCCACACTCCCCGTTCCGGTTCCCGTGTTTTCCTCAGCGGCGTTTTCAGGGCTCTGGAGCCGCCGCTGAGCGACGCCGAGCGCTCGGAGCTGCTGGCGGCGGCGCTGCCCTCGGTGCTGGGCCTGCCCCCCCACGGAACCCCCCAAAATGCAGGAGGAGCCCCCGGCCCAGGTGGGGGGAAAAAACGGGAATTCCGGGAAAATTCCCGTCGCGATATTCCGGGTTTTCCCTGGGGATGGGGCAGCTCCGGATTTTCTGGGAGTTTTGGAACCAGGTGGGAATTCCGGCCCCAGATTCTGTGGGAGAAGTGGGAATTTCCTTCTCATTCCCAGGTTTTTTTTTTCCATTTTTCCATTCTTGTTTTTCCCACTCCCATTTTTTCTAATTTTTCCCTGTTTCCCCCCCATTTTTCCAATTGTTGTGCCCCCCACGGAACCCCCCCAAAAAGCGGGAGGAGCCCCCGGCCCAGGTGGGGATCCCGCCGGGTTTTGGGGGGAAAAACGGGAATTCCGGGAAAAAAGAATTCCGGGAAAAAACCTCCGGAGTTCCCGTCCCAATATTCCGGGTTTTTCCCTGGGGTCTTTGCTGGGATGGGGCAGCTCTGGATTTTCTGGGAATTCGCTCCCGGGTTCTGTGGGAGAAGTGGGAATTTTCTTCTTCATTCCTGTTTTTTCCATTCCCGATTTCCCATCCCAAATTATTCCATTCCCATCATTCCCATTTTTCCCATTTTTTCCCATTTTTCCCGTTCCCAAATTCCCATTCCCATTATTCCCATTATTCCCATTTTACCTATTCCCATTTTTCCATTCCCATTCCCATTATTCCCATTCCCAAATTCCCATTATTCCCATTCCCAATGTTTCCATTTCTCCAGATTTTTCTGGGAATTCGCTCCCAGGTGGGAATTCCAGCCCCAGATTCTGTGGGACAAGTGGGAATTTCCTTCCTCATTCCCAATTTTTCTATTCCTATTTTTCCCAATTTTCCCATTTTTTCCCATTCCAAATTTCCCATTCCCATTTCCACGATTCCCATTTTTCCCATTTTTCTCTTCCCCATTTCCCCCATTTTTCTCTTTCCAATATTTCCCCATTTTTCCTATTTTCCCCATTCCCCCGATTCCTATTCCCGAATTCCCATTCCGATCCCCTTTCCCATTATTCCCATCATTCCCATTCTCATCCCCTTTTCCCTTTATTTCCATTTTTCCCATTCTTCCCACCCCTATTCCCATTCCCAATTTCCCATTATTCCCATTCTCATTCTCCCCATTTCCATCATTCCCATTCTTCCCACTTTTCCCCATTTCCATTTTCCTCACTCCTTTTCCCATTTTTCCCACTTTCCCAATTCCCCATTTCTGTTCCCATCATTCCTCTTATTCCCATTCCCATTTTCCCATTCCCATTTCCATCGTTCCCATTATTCCCATTCCCATAATTCCCAATTTCCCATTTTTCCTATTTCCCCATTCCCAGTTTCCCAATTTCCCATTCCTGTTCCCATTTTTCCCATTATTCCCATTCCCACTTTTCCCATCATTCCCAATTACATCATTCCCACCATTCCCATTATTCCCATTTTTCCCATTCCCTCTATTCCCATTTCCCATTCTCACTTTTCTCATCCCATTTCCCATTTTTTCCATTTCCATTCTTCCCATTTTTTCCATTTTCCCTTTAATTCCCATTTTTTCTCATTCCCATTATTCTCATTATTCTCATTTTTCCCATTTTTCCTGCTTTTTCCCATTCCCATTATTCCCATTCCCAATGTTTCCATTTCTCCAGATTTTCTGGGAATTTGCTCCCGGGTGGGAATTCCAGCCCCAGAATCTGTGGGAAAAGTGGGAATTTCCTTCCTCATTCCCAAATTTTCTATTCCTGTTTTTCCTGAACTTCCCATTATTCCCACTCCAAATTTTCCATTCCCATTTCCCCATTATTCCCATTCCCATTCCATTCTCTTCTCATTCCCATTATTCCCATTATTCACATCTTTCCCCATTCCCAGTTTCCCATTTCCATCATTCCCATTTTTCCTATTTTCCAATTTTTCCCATTCTTCTCATTTTCTTCATTCCCATTATTTCCATTTCCATTCTTCCCAATTTCCCATTTTTCCCATTTTCCATTCCCATCCTCATTCCCATTCTTTCAATTTTTCCCATTTCCCATTCCCATCAGTCCCTTTATTCCCATCTTCCCATTCCCTTTATTCCCATTTTTTCCCATTCCAAATTTTTCCATTCCCCCCGATTCCCATTCCCATCCCCCTTCGCTTCATTCCCATTAATCCATTTTTTCCATTTTTCCTTTTATTTCCATTATTCCCATTCCCATTTTCCCCAGTATTCCCATAATTCCCATTATTCCCATTTCCATTCCCATTTTTCCTGTTCTCATTCCCTTTTATTCCCATTATTCCCATTTCATCCCATTCACACTTTCCCGTTATTCAAATTTTTCCCATTATTCCCATTCCTAATTTCCCACTATTTCCCTAATTCCCCATTCCCATTATTCCCATTTCCATTTTTTCCCGTTTTCCCATTCTCTTTTCCATTCCCATTCCCATTATTCCCATCCCCATTCTTCTTTTCATTCCCATGTTTTCAATTTTTCCTTTTATTCCCATTATTCCCATTCCCATTTTCCCCATTCTTCCCATTTTCCCCATTTCCCCCATTCCCATTATTCCCATTCCCATTTTCCCCCCATTTTCCCCATTATGTCCATTTATCCCATTCCCAGTTTTTCACTGTTCCCATTTCCAATTTCTCATTTCCGTCATTCCCATCATTCCCATCATTTCCCATTATTCCCATTTCCCATTCCCATTTTTCCCATCATTCCCGTTTACATCATTCCCACCATTCCCACCATTCCCATTTCCAATTTCTCATTCCCATTATTTCCCATTCCCATTTCCCCCATTCCCTTTATTCCCATTATTCCCAAATTCCTGTTGTTCCCATCTGTTCCATTTGCATTCCCGTTTTTCCTATTCTCAATCCCTTTTATTCTCATTATTCCCAATCCCATTTCACCCCATTCCCGATTTTCCATTTCTGTTATTCCCATTGCCGTTTTCCTGTTCCCATTCCCATTATTCCCATTTTCCCTATTCCTCTTTTTTCCATCATTCCCATTCCCACTTTTCCCATTTTTCCCATTTTCCCCATTTTTCCCATTTTCCCCATTTTTCCCATTTTCCCCATTTTTCCCATTTTGCATTCCCATTTTTCCTATTCCCATTTTTTCCCATTCCAGTTTTTTCCACTCCCATTCGTATTTTTCCCATAATTCCCAATTTCCCATTCCCGTTTACATCATTCCCATCATTCCCATCATTCCCATTATTCCCATTATTCCCATTTTCCCCCATTTTCCCATTCCCACTATTCCCATTTTCCCCACTACTCCCCCTTTCCAATTTCTCATTCTCATCATTCCAATTTTTCCCAATATTTCCATCATTCCCCATTCCTCCCATTTTCCTCCATTTTCCCTTAAATTCCATTATTCCCATTTTCCCCATTCCCATTTTTCCCATTCCCATTCCCATTATTCCCAATCTCATTTTTGCATGCCATTCCCATTTTTCCCATTATCCCCACTATTCCCATAATTCCTACTCTTCCTGGTTTTTTCCATTCTTCCGATTTCCAATTTCCCATTTCCATTCCCTTCCCCCATTCCCATTCTTCCCATTATTTCTGTTTTTCCAATTCCCATTTTCCTATTCCAAATTTCCCATTCCCATCATTGCCATTATTCCCATCATTCCCATTCTTCCCATCATTCCCATCATTCCCATTTGCCCCATTTTTTTCCCCATTTTTCCCATTTTTTCTCCATTTTCCCTTCCCATTATTCCCATTCCCAGTTTCCCATTCCTGTTCCTATTTTTCCCATTTTCCCCATTTTCCCATTCCTGTTATGTCCATCATTCCCATCATTCCCATTTCTCCCATTTCTATTCCCATTTTTCCTGTTCTCATTCCCTTTTATTCCCATTATTCCAAATTTTCCATTTCCCCCTTTATTCCCATTATTCCCACTCCCAATTTCCCATTCCCATCATTCCCATCATTCCCATCATTCCCATTTCCTCCTTTCCTGTCCCCATTATTCCCACAATTCCCGTTTTTCCCATTTTCTTCCCATTTTCCCCTTCCCATTATTCCCATGATTCTCATCTCCCATTTTCCCCATTATTCCCATTTATCCCATTCCCAATTTCCCATTATTCCCATTTTCCCCATTCCCCACTCCCACTATTCCCATCATTCCCATCATTCCCAGTTTCCCACTCCCATTCCCATCATTCCCATTATTCCCATTCCCTTTATTCCCACTGTTCCCACTATTCCCATTCCCCATTTTTCCCCACTCCCATTCCCATTTTTCCTGTCATTCCCAATTTCCCATTCCCATTTCCATCATTCCCACTATTCCCATTTATCCCATTTCCCCCATTAATCCTATTATTCCCAATTTCCCATTATTCCCATTATTCCCATCATTCCCATTTCCCCATTCCCAGTTTCCCATTTCCATCATTTCCATCATTCCCATTTTTTCCACTTCCATTATTCCCATTCCTATTTTTTCCCATTTTTCCCCATTCCTGTTCCCTTTATTCCCAATTTTCCTATTCCCGTTTCTCCCATTCCTGCCATTCCCACGATTCCCATTTTCCCCATTAATCCCAAAATTCCCATTCTTGCCATTTTTCCCAATTTCCCATTCCCATTTTTCCCATTCCCTTTCCCCATTTCCTCAGATGGATTTGGGAATTCCAGGGCTCCTCCCAAGCCCCAAAATCCCAGGATTTTCTCCTTTTTCCCAAATTCCCTGTTATTTTTAACAGGCTCCTTCCCTCATCCACAAAGAATTTGCCCCAAAAAATCGGGGAAAATCCCAAAATTCCCATTTTTTCCTGGGATAAGAATGGATTGGATGGCTTTGGGGATTCCAGGGCTCTTCCCAAGCCCCAAAATTCCAGGATTTTCTCCCTTTTCCCAAATTCCCTGTTATTTTTAACAGGCTCCTTCCTTCATCCACAAAGAATTTGACCCAAAAAATCGGGAAAAATCCCAAAACTCCCAATTTTTTTCTGGGATTACGATGTCTTTGGATGGATTTGGGAATTCCAGGGCTCTTCCCAAGCCCCAAAATTCCAGGATTTTCTCCCTTTTCCCAAATTCCCTGTTATTTTTAACAGGCTCCTTCCTTCATCCACAAAGAATTTGCCCCAAAAAATCGGGGAAAATCCCAAAAATTCCCATATTTTTTCCTGGGATAAGAATGGATTGGGTGGCTTTGGGGATTCCAGGGCTCTTCCCAAGCCCGGAATTCCAGAATTTTTTCCGGGTTTTGGGCAGGATCTGCTCGGGGACGCTCTGGGGGCTCTCTCGGAGCTGCTCCGGGGGCTCCTCCGGAGGCGCCTCAGCCCCAGCGGCCTCCAGGAGATCTTTGCCGTGAGTGACAGCGGGGAACTCCGGGAATTTGGGGGAATTTTTGGGGAATTTTGGGGAATTTTTGGGGAATTTTGGGGGAATTTTTGGGGAATTTTTGGGGATTTGGGGGAATTTTTGAGGATTTTGGGGAATTTTGGGGGAATTTTTTGGGGAATTTTGGGGAATTCTTTGGGGAACTTTTGGGGAAATCTTTGGGAATTTTTTTTGAATTTTCAGGAATTTTGGGGAAGTTTTGGGGATTTTTTGGGGAATTGTTTGGGTAATTTTGGGGAATTTTTGGGGGAATTTTGGGGATTATTTGGGGAATTTCTGGGGAATTTTTGGGGATTTGGGGGAATTTTTGAGGATTTTGGGGAATTTTTGGGGAATTTCTGGGGAATTTTTTTGGAATTTCTGGGGAATTTTTGGGAATTTTGGGGGAATTTTTGGGGAATTCTTTGGGAATTTTTGGGGAATTTTGGGGGAATTTTTTGGGAATTTCTGGGGGAATTTTTGGGAAATTTGGGGGAATTTTGGGGGAATTTTTGGGGATTTTTGGGGGAATTTTTGGGGAATTTTTGGGAATTTTTGGGGAAATCTTTGGGAATTTTTTTTGGAATTTTCAGGAATTTTGGGGAAATTTTGGGGATTTTTTGGGGAATTTTGGGGAAATTTTGGGGAATTTCTAGGGAATTTTGGGGGAATTTTTGGGAATTCTTAGGGAATTTTTAGGGAATTTTTAGGAATTTTTGGGGAATTTTTTGGAGGATTT
This sequence comes from Artemisiospiza belli, assembly GCA_021963965.1. NCBI lineage: Eukaryota > Metazoa > Chordata > Aves > Passeriformes > Passerellidae > Artemisiospiza > Artemisiospiza belli. The sequence continues at coordinate 39,190 of JAKDEW010001126.1, forward strand.
TGGGGAATTTTTGGGGAATTCTTTGGGTAATTTTGGGGAATTTTTGGGGGAATTTTCGGAAATTTTGGGGAATTTTTGGGGAGTTTTTGGGGAATTTTGGGGAATTTTTGGGGAATTTTTGGGGATTTTGGGGAATTTTTGGGGAATTTCTGGAGAATTTTGGGGGAATTTTTGGGGATTTTGGGGGAATTTTTGAGGATTTTGGGGAATTTTGGGGGAATTTTTGGGGAATTTTGGGGAAATTTTGGGGAATTTTTGGGGAATTTTTGGGGAATTCTTTGGGAATTTCTGGGGGAATTTTGGGGGAAATTTTGGGGATTTTTTTGGGAATTTTGGGGAATTTTTGGGGAATTCTTTGGGAATTTTTGGGGAATTTTTGGGGAATTTTGGGGGAATTTTTGGGAAATTTTTTGGGGGAATTTTGGGGATTATTTGGGGAATTTCTGGGGAATTTTTGGGGATTTGGGGGGAATTTTTGGGGAATTTTTGGGGAATTCTTTGGGAAAATTTTGGGGAATTTTTGGGGAATTTTGGGGGAATTTTGGGGGAATTTTGGGGAATTTTTGGGGAATTTTTGGGAATTTTGGGGAATTTGGGGAATTATTTGGGGAATTTTTTGGAATTTTTGGGAATTTTGGGGGAATTTTTGGGGAATTTCTGGGGAATTTCTGGGGAATTTTTGGGGAATTTTTGGGGAATTTTTAGGAATTTTTGGGGAATTTTTGGGGAATTTTTTGGGAATTTTTGGGGGAATTTTTGGGGAATTTTTGGGGAATTTTTTGGGGAATTTTGGGGGAATTTTTGGGGATTTTTGGGGAATTTGGGGGGAATTCAGGGGGAATTTTTGGGGAATTTCTGGGGGAATTTTTGGGGATTCTTGGGGAATTTTTAGGGAATTTTTGGGGAATTGTTTTGGGTAATTTTGGGGAATTTTTTGGGAATTTTGGGGGGAATTTTTTGGGGAATTTTTGGGATTTTTGGGGAATTTTGGGGGGATTTTTGGGGAATTTTTGGGGAAATTTTAGGGAATTTTTGGGGGAATTTTCGGAAATTTTTGGGGAATTTTTGGGAATTTTTGGGGATTTTTTTGGAATTTTTGGGGAATTCTTTGGGAATTTTTGGGGAATTTTGGGGAATTTTTTGGAATTCTTGGGGGAATTTTGGGGAATTTCTGTAATTTTTGAATTTTTGGGGAATTCTTTGGAGAAATTTTGGGGAATTTTTGGGGGAATTTTTGGGATTATTTGGGGAATTTTTTGGGAATTTCTGGGGAATTTTTGGGAATTTTTGAGGAATTTTTGGGGAATTTTGGGGAATTTTTGGAGAATTTTGAGGAATTTTTTGGGGAATTTTTTGGAATTATTGGGGAATTTTTGGGGGAATTTTTTGGGAATTTCTGGGGAATTTTGGGGGAATTTTTGGGGAATTTTTGGGAATTTTGGGGGAATTTTTGGGGAATTTTGGGGGAATTTTTAGGAATTTTTGGGGGAATTTCTGGGGAATTTTAGGGGAACTTTTGGGGGAATTTTTTTGGGAATTTTTCGGGGAATTTTGGGGGGAATTTTGGGGAATTTTTTGGGGAATTTCTGGGGAATTTTGGGGAATTTTTAGGAATTTTTAGGAATTTTTGGGGGGAATTTTTGGGGAATTTTTAGGGAATTTTTAGGAATTTTTGGGGGAATTTTTGGGGGATTTTGGGGAATTTTTGGGGGATTTCTGGGGAATTTTTGGGGGAATTTTTGGGAATTTTTGGGGAATTTTCGGGGAATTTTTTGGAAATTTCTGGGGAATTTTGGGGAATTTTGGGGAATTTTTGGGGAATTCTTGGGGAATTTTTGGGGAATTTTGGGGGAATTTTTGGGGAATTTTTGGGAATTTTGGGGAATTTTTGGGGAATTTTTGGGGAATTTTTGAGGATTTTGGGGAATTTTTGGGGAATTTTAGGGAATTTTTTGGGGAATTTTGGGGGAATTTTTGGGGAATTTTGGGGAATTTTGGGGGAATTTTTTTCGGAATTTCTGGGGGAATTTTTGTGAATTTTGGGGGAATTTTTTGGGAATTTCTGGGGAATTTTGGGGAAATTTTGGGGGAATTTTGGGGAATTTTTTGGGAATTTTTGGGAATTTTTGGGGGAATTTTTGTGGAATTTTTTGGGGGAATTTTGGGGATTATTTGGGGAATTTCTGGGGAATTTTTGGGGAATTTTGGGGAATTTTTGGGGAATTTTTTGGGAATTCTTGGGGAATTTTGGGGAATTTTTGGGGAATTTCTGGGGAATTTTGGGGGAATTTTTTGGGAATTTTGGGGGAATTTTTTGGGAATTTTTGGGGAATTTTGGGGGATTTTGGGGAATTTTTGGGAATTTTTTGGGAATTCTTTGGGTAATTTTGGGGAATTTTGGGGAAATTTTGGGGGAATTTTTGGGGAATTTTTGGGGATTCTTGGGGAATTTTTAGGGAATTTTTAGGAATTTTTGGGGAATTTTTGGGATATTTGGGGTGAATTTTAGGGGGATTTTGGGGGGATTTTTGGGAATGATTTTGGGACCTTTGGGGGTTATTTTGGGGAATTATTTGGGGAATTGTGGTGAATTTCAGGAATTGTTTGGGGAATTTTGGGCATTAATTTGGGGAACTTTTGGGGAATTATGGGGGGAATTTTTGGGGAAATTTTTTTTTAGGAATTTTTGGGGAATTTTGGGAATTTTGGGGGGATTTTTTGGGGATGTTTGGGAATGATTTTGGGACCTTTGGGGGTTATTTTGCGGAATTATTTGGGGAATTTTGGTGAATTTCAGGAATTATTTGGGGGAATTTTGGGAATTTTGGGCATTAATTTGGGAACTTTTGGGGAATTTTGGGGTTTATTTGAATTTTAGAAATTCTGGGAATTATTCAGGGAATTTGGAGAATTTTGGGTGTTACTTTGGCATTTTTGGGAATTTTGGGGGGGAATTTTGGGAATTATTTCAGGAATTTTGGGATTTTTTTTAACTTCGGGAATTTTGGGGAGTTATTGGAAATCTGGGAGTTATTTTTTGAGTTTCGGGAATTTTGGGGGAAGTTTTTGGAATTATTTCAAGAATTTCAGGAGTTGTTTGGGGATTTTGGGGAATTACTTTGGAAATGTTGGGAATTATTTCATAAATTTTGGGAATATTGGGAATTATCAGGGGAATTTTGGGGTGAATTTCAGGAATTATTCGGGGGATTATTTTGGGAACCTTTTGGGGAATCCCAAGAATTATTTTGGGAATTTTGGGAATTTTTTTTTTTTTTTTTGGGAATTCTGGGAAGTATTTGGGGAGTGTTGGGAATTATTTTGGGGAATGTTGGGTGTTGTTTTGGGAATATTTTTGGGAATTTCGCGACCTGGGAAGGGGAAAATTCCATGGAATGGAAATTCTGGGAATTTGGGAATGGGGAATTGGGAATTGTGGGATTTGGGAATTGTGGGATTTTGGAATTGTGGGAATTCTGGGAATGGGAGAAGTCCATGGAATGGGAATTACGGGAATTGTGGGAATGGAAAATTGGGAATGGCAATCCTGGGAATGGGGGCTGGAATGAGGAAATTCCAAGGAATGCGAAATTGGGATTGGGGAGTAGAAAATTTGGATTGGGAATTCTGGGAATTCTGGGAATTCTGGGAATGGGGGAAATTGGGAATGGAGGTTCCGGGAATTCTGGGAATTCTGGGAATGGGAAAATTGGGAATGGGAAATTTGGGAATGGGAACGAGGGAGTTCCAGGGAATGGGAATCCTGGGAATAATGGGAATGGGAATTTTGGGAATTTGGGAATTCTGGGAGTGGGGGATGGGGATGGAAATAATGGGGGATGGGAATGGAAAATCTGGGAATTCTGGAAATCATGGGAATGGGAATGGAGATTCTGGGAAATCTGGGAATAATGGGAATGGAGTGGGAATACTGGGAATGGGGATGGAATGGGGTTGGGAATTCTGGGAATTGTGGGAATTCTGGGAATTCTGGGAATGAGAAGAATGGGAATGGGAATGGGGATTGGGGATGAAAATTGGAAGTGAAATGGGAAGGGGGAACTTGGGGATGGGAATTCTGGGAACTCTGGGAATGAGAGATGTGGAATGGGGATGGAAAATTGGGAATCACAATTTGGGGATTTCTGGGAATTCCAGGAATGGGGAAATTGGGAATGGAGGATTCTGGGAATTGGGAAATTCCTGGGAATTCTAGGAATGGGAGTGGAGATGGAAATTCTGGGAGGGAAAATTGGGAATGGAATGGGAATTCTGGGATTGATGGGGATTCCGGGATTTATGGGAATTCTGGGATTGATGGGGATTCCGGGATTGATGGGGATTTTGGAATTCTAGGATTTTGGAATTGTGGGAATTCCTGGGATGGAAAAATGAGGAATGGGAATTCCAAGAATTCCGGCAGTTTGGGAATTCTGGGGTTCTGGAATTGGGAGAGTTGTGGGAATGGGAAAATTTCACGGAATGGGAATTCTGGGAGTTCTGGGAATTCTGGGAATAATGGGAGTGGGAAGTGGGGAATGGGAATTTTGGGAATGGGAATTTTGGGAATGGGGAATAATGGGGAATTCTGGGAATTGGGATGGGAATTCCGGGAATGAGAGATTTGGAATGGGGATGGAAAATCGAGATTGGGAATTCAGGAATTCCGGGGATTTTTGGGATGGGAATAATGGGAATGGGAATTTTGGGAATGGGAATTTTGGGGACGGGAATGGGAATCCCAGGAATTCTGGGAGTTGTGGGAAGAACGGGAACAACGGGAATGGGAAAGGGGAGGGAAAATCGGGGATGGGGAATTGGGGAGGGGGGAAATTCCGAGGAAAAGCTCGGGGGGCTCATTCCTGGGAAAAGTGGGGTCACCCCGTGCCCGCGGAACCAATTCTGGCCAAGGGTTTTCCCTTCGGAATTCCAGAAATTTTCCCTTTGGAATTCCGGGATTTTCCCCGCCGGAATTCCGGGATTTTCCCTTGGAATTCCGGGATTCCCCGGGCTCCCAGCACTTCCCCTGTTCGTTGGCAGCATTTGGGGCCCTGGATCCGCTCCCCGCGGCCCCCGGAGCGGCTTGCGGGCGCTCGGCATCAGCAAAGCCCTGCTGGGAACCTTCCTGCGGCACCTGCGCGTCTGCGTGAGTCACCGCTAATTGCGTTAATTACATTAATTACCTTTAATCAATACAATCAAATAAATTATACACACAATATATGTATACATATACGCTCTCTCTCGTTCTCTCTATATATATATGTATATATAACAATAATGTACAAATTCCTGCGGCACCTGCGCGTCTGCGTGAGTCACCGCTCGTTAAACTAATTAACCTAATGAGCTTAAGTAAATTCATAACATCAAATAAATTATATATATGCTATATATATATATATATAATCTCTTTCTCTATATATATATGTATATATAACAATAATGTACAAATTCCTGCGGCACCTGCGCGTCTGCGTGAGTCACCACTCGTTAAACTGATTAACCTAATTAGCTTAATTAAATTCATAACATCAAATAAATTGTATGTGCTATATATATATATATATATATTTTCTCTCTATATATATATGTATATACAACAATAATGTACAAATTCCTGCGGCACCTGCGCATCTGCGTGAGTCACCGCTAATTAAACTAATTAGCCTAAATAACTTAATTAAATTCATAAAATCAAATAAATTATATATGCTATAATATATATATATATATATATATATATATATATATATTTTCTCTTTCTCTATATATATATGTATATATAACAATAATGTACAAATTCCTGCGGCACCTGCGCGTCTGCGTGAGTGTCCGCTCATTAAACTAATTAACCTAATTAGCTTAATTAAATTCATAACATCAAATAAATTATATATGCTATATATATATATATATATTCTCTCTCTCTCTCTATATATATATATATATTCTCTCTCTCTATATATATGTATACATAAAAATAACGTACAAATTCCTGTGGCACCTGCGCGTCTGCGTGAGTCACCGCTCGTTAAACTAATTAACCTAATTAGCTTAATTAAATTCATAACATCAAATAAATTATAGATGCTATATATATATATATATATAATCTCTCTCTCTCTATATATATGTATATGTAACAATAATGTACAAATTCCTGCGGCACGCTGCGCGTCTGCGTGAGTCTCTGCTCATTAAACTAATTAGCCTAATTAACTTAATTAAATTCATAACATCAAATAAATTATATATGCTATATATATATATATATACTCTCTCTCTATATATATATATGTACATATAACAATAATGTACAAATTCCTGCGGCACCTGCGCGTCTGCGTGAGTCACCGCTCGTTAAACTGATTAACCTAATTAGCTTAATTAAATTCATAACATCAAATAAATTATATATGCTATATATATATATATACATTTTTTCTCTCTATATATATGTATATATAACAATAATGTACAAATTCCTGCGGCACCTGCGCGTCTGCGTGAGTCACCGCTAATTACACTAATTAACCTAATTAACTTAATTAAAATCATAAAATCAAATAAATTATATATATTATATATATATATATATTCTCTCTCTATATATATGTATATATAACAATAACGTACAAATTCCTGCAGCACCTGCGCATCTGCGTGAGTCACTGCTAATTACATTCTATTAAATTAAACTAATTACATTTAATCAATGAAATAAATATTATATATATATGTATTATATACATGTATGTATATATCTATAGATATGTATATATATAAAACACAATAATGTACAAATTCCTGTGGCACCTGCGCGTCTCCGTCAGTCGCTGCTCATTAAACTAATTAACCTAATTAACTTAAATTCATAAAATCAAATAAATTATATATATACTATATGTATATATATTCTCTTCCTCTATATATGTATATACAACAATAATGTACATATTCCTGCGGCACCTGCGCGTCTGCGCGAGTCACTGCTCATTAAACTAATTAGATGGATTACATTAATTTAATTAAATTTAATCAATGAAATGAATTTTATATATGCATGTATTATATGCATATATGTATATATCTATATATGTATATATGTATATATAACAATAAAATAAAAATTCCTGCGGCACTGCGAGTCACTGCTCATTAAACTAATTACATTAATTACATTAATAAAATCAAATAAATTATATATACTATATATATAATATATATACTCTCTCTCTATGTGTATATAACAATAATGTACAAATTCCTGCAGCAGCTGCGTGTCTGCGTGAGTCGCTGTTAATTACATTAATTACATTAATTACATTAATTACATACCCGCGCTGCTCCGATGGGATTCCCAGGGGTTATTCCCAGATTCCATCCCCGAATTTCATCCCCCAAATTCCCATTCCCAAATTTTATTCCGGGGGTTTTATTCCTCAATCTCATTCCCAGCTTTTATTCCCCGAATTTCCTTCACGGATTCCGTTCCGGGGATTCCACTCCCAGTTTTCATTCCCAAATTCCATTCCCGGATTCCATTCCCAGTTTTCATTCCCAAACTCCATTCCCGGATCCCATTCCTGGTTTTCACTCACAGATTTCATTCTCAAATTTAATTCCCAGGTCCCATTCCCAGATTTCATCCCCAAATTTTGTTCCCGAATTCCGCTCTAAAATTCCATTCCTGGGTTCCATTTCTGAATTTCCTTCTCCCTTTTCCATTCCCAAATCCCATTCCTGGGTTCCATTTCTGAATTTCCTTCTCCCTTTTCCATTCCCAAATCCCATTCCTGGGTTCCATTTCTGAATTTCCTTCTCCCTTTTCCATTCCCAAATCCCATTCCTGGATTCCATTTCTGAATTTCATTCTCCCTTTTCCATTCCCAAATCCCATTCCTGGGTTCCATTGCTGGTTTTCATTCTCCCTTTTCCATTCCCTAATCCCATTCCTGGATTCCATTGCTGGTTTTCATTCCCAGTTTTCATTCCCAAATCCCATTCCCAGGGTCTTTTTTCTCTTTTTTTCCCCTGAAATTCCATTCCCAGATGCCATTCCCAGTTTTTATTTCCGGATTCCGTTCTCAGATTCCACTCCCAGTTTTCCTTCCCAGTTTTTAATTCCCTGTTTTCCCTCCCCAGTCCCTGACTCCTTTCCACACCCTGCATTCCCAGTTTTTATTCCCGCATTGCAATCCCAATTTTTATTCCCAGTTTCCATTCCCAGATTCCATTCCCGGTTCCCATTCCCAGATTTCATTCCCACGTTTAATTCCCATTTTTATTCCCATTTTCAATCCCATTTTTCCCCTCATTCCCGGCAGTCGGTGACGCCGTTCCAGGCCCTGAGCCCCCTCCTGGCCCTGCTGGCCCCGCGCTGCTCCCATGGGATTCCCGGGGGGTCATTCCTGATTCCATCCCCAAATTCCATCCCCCAAATTCCCATTCCGGAATTTAAATCCCCTATTTCATTGCCAAATTTTATTCCTGAATCTCATTCCCAGCTTTTATTCCCCAAATTTCCCTCATGGATTCCATTCCTGGTTTCCATTCCCAGTTTTCATTTCCAAATTCCATTCCTGGATTCCATTCCTGGATTCCATTCCCGGATTCCATTCCTGGATTCCATTCCTGGATTCCATTACTGGATTCCATTCCTGGATTCCATTCCTGGATTCCATTCCTGGATTCCATTCCTGGATTCCATTCCTGGATTCCATTCCCAGATTCCATTCCCAGTTCTCATCTCCGGATTCCATTCCTGAATTTCATTCCCCGTTTTTTTCCCCCGAATTCCATTTCCTATTTTTCTCCCCCCAAATCCCATTCCCGGTTTTCATTCCCAGATTTCATTCCCAATTTAATTCCCATTTTTCCTCTCCCTCTCCCGGCAGTCGGTGACGCCGTTCCAGGCCCTGAGCCCCCTCCTGGCGCTGCTGGCCCCGCGCTGCTCCCATGGAATTCCCGGGGGTCATTCCCTGATTCCATCCCCAAATTCCATCCCCCGAATTCCCATTCCGGAATTTAAATCCCATATTTCATTGCCAAATTTTATTCCTGAATCTCATTCCCAGCTTTTATTCCCCAAATTTCCTTCATGGATTCCATTCTGGGATTCCATTCCCAGATTCCACTCCCAGATTCCATTCCTGGTTTCCATTCCTGGATTCCATTCCTGGATTCCATTCCCGGATTCCATTCCTGGATTCCATTCCTGGATTCCATTCCCGGATTCCATTCCTGGATTCCATTCCTGGATTCCATTCCCGGATTCCATTCCTGGATTCCATTCCCGGATTCCATTCCCGGGATTCCATTCCTGGATTCCATTCCTGGATTCCATTCCTGGATTCCATTCCCGGATTCCATTCCCGGATTCCATTCCTGGATTCCATTCCCGGATTCCATTCCTGATTCCATTCCTGGATTCCATTCCCGGATTCCATTCCTGGATTCCATTCCTGGATTCCATTCTGGGATTCCATTCCCGGATTCCATTCCCGGATTCCATTCCTGGATTCCATTCCTGGATTCCATTCCTGGATTCCATTCCCGGATTCCATTCCTGGATTCCATTCCCGGATTCCATTCCTGGATTCCATTCCTGGATTCCATTCCCCAATTCCATTCCCCAATTCCATTCCCCAATTCCATTCCCCGACTCCCTTCCCAGATTCCCATTCCCAGATTCCATTCCCAGTTCTCATCTCCAGATTCCATTCCTGAATTTCATTCCCCGTTTTTTTTCCCCCGAATTCCATTTCCTTTTTTTCTCCCCCCAAATCCCATTCCCGGGTTCCCATTCCCAGATTTCATTCCCACATTTAATTCCCATTTTTATTCCCATTTTCAATCCCATTTTTCCCCCTCATTCCCGGCAGTCGGTGACGCCGTTCCAGGCCCTGAGCCCCTCCTGGCCCTGCTGGCCCCGCGCTGCTCCCATGGAATTCCCGGGGGGTCATTCCCTGATTCCATCCCCAAATTCCATCCCCCGAATTCCCATTCCGAATTTAAATCCCATATTTCATTGCCAGATTTTATTCCTGAATCTCATTCCCAGCTTTTATTCCCCAAATTTCCCTCATGGATTCCATTCTGGGATTCCATTCCCAGATTCCACTCCCAGATTCCATTCCTGGTTTCCATTTCCCAGATTCCATTCCCGGATTCCATTCCCAGATTCCATTCCTGGATTCCATTCCCGGATTCCATTCCTGGATTCCATTCCTGGTTTCCATTCCTGGATTCCATTCCCGGATTCCATTCCCCGACTCCCTTCCCAGATTCCATTCCCCTATTCCATTCCCAGTTCTCATCTCCAGATTCCATTCCTGAATTTCATTCCCCGTTTTTTTCCCCCCGAATTCCATTTCCTATTTTTCTCCCCCCAAATCCCATTCCCAGGTTTCATTCCCAGATTTCATTCCCAATTTAATTCCCATTTTTCCTCTCCCTCTCCCGGCAGTCGGTGACGCCGTTCCAGGCCCTGAGCCCCCTCCTGGCCCTGCTGGCCCCCGCGCTGCTCCCATGGGATTCCCGGGGGGTCATTCCCAGATTCCATCCCCAAATTCCATCCCCCCGAATTCCCATTCCGGAATTTAAATCCTGTATTTCATTGCCAAATTTTATTCCTGAATCTCATTCCCAGCTTTTATTCCCAAATTCCATTCCTGGATTCCATTCCCCAGCTTTTATTCCCCAAATTCCATTCCTGGATTCCATTCCCCAGCTTTGATTCCCAAATTCCATTCCTGGATTCCATTCCCAGATTTCATCCCCAGATTCCGTTCCTGGATTCCATTGCTGGTTTTTATTCCCAGCTTTTATTCCCAAATTTCATTCCCTCTTTTTTTTTTTCCCCAAATTCCATTCCCCGACTCCCTTCCCAGATTCCATTCCCAGATTCCATTCCCAGTTCTCATCTCCAGATTCCATTCCTGAATTTCATTCCCCGTTTTTTCCCCCGAATTCCATTTCCTTTTTTTCTCCCCCCCAAATCCCATTCCCGGTTCCCATTCCCAGATTTCATTCCCACATTTAATTCCCATTTTTATTCCCATTTTCAATCCCATTTTTCCTCTCTCCCTCCCGGCAGTCGGTGACTGCCGTTCCAGGCCCTGAGCCCCTCCTGGCCCTGCTGGCCCCGCGCTGCTCCCATGGAATTCCCGGGGGTCATTCCCTGATTCCATCCCCAAATTCCATCCCCCGAATTCCCATTCCGGAATTTAAATCCCGTATTTCATTGCCAAATTTTATTCCTGAATCTCATTCCCAGCTTTTATTCCCCAAATTTCCTTCATGGATTCCATTCTGGGATTCCATTCCCAGATTTCATTCCCAGATTCCACTCCCCGGATTCCATTCCTGGTTTCCATTCCCGGATCCCATTCCTGGTTTCCATTCTCGGATTCCATTCCTGGTTTCCATTCCTGGATTCCATTCCCAAATTCCATTCCTGGATTCCATTCCCAAATTCCATTCCCCAGATTCCATTCCTGGATTCCATTCCTGGTTTCCATTCCTGGATTCCCATTCCTGGATTCCATTCCCAGATTCCATTCCCAAGCTCCATTCCTGGATTCCATTCCCAGATTCCATTCCCGAATGTCATTCTGCTTTTTTTTTTTTTTTTTTCCCCAAATTCCATTCTTGCACTTGATTCCTGGTTTTCATTTCCAGTTTTCATTACCAAATTTTACTCCTGAATTTTATTTCTGCATTTTATTCTCACTTTTTCTTTCCGGTTCTTATTCCCAGATTCCGTTCCCCGATTTTTATTCTCTGTTTTTATCCTGAATTCCGTTCCCAGATTCCATTTCCCGGTTTTCATTCCTCCATTTGCATTCCCCATTTTCATTCCTAGTTTTCATTCCCAGTTGTTATTCCCATTTTCAATCCCAATTTTTCTCCCTCTCCCGGCAGTCGGTGACGCCGTTCCAGTCCCTGAGCCCCCTCCTGGCCCTGCTGGCCCCCGCGCTGCTCCCATGGGATTCCCGGGGGTTATTCCCAGATTCCATCCCCAAATTCCATCCCCCGAATTCCCATTCCGGAATTTCAATCCCATATTTCATTACCAAATTTTATTCCTGAATCTCATTCCCAGCTTTTATTCCCCAAATTTCCTTCATGGATTCCATTCTGGGATTCCATTCCCAGATTTCATTTCCAAATTCCATTCCTGGATTCCATTCCGGATTCCAATCCCCGGATTCCATTCCCGGATTCCATTCCCAGATTCCATTCCCAGATTCCATTCCCTGATTCCATTCCTGGTTTCCATTCCTGGATTCCATTCCCAAATTCCATTCCCAGATTCCATTCCCAGATTCCATTCCCTGATTCCATTCCTGGATTCCATTCCGGGATTCCATTCCCAGATTCCATTCCTGGTTTCCATTCTCAGATTCCATTCCTGGATTCCATTCCCAGATTCCATTCCCAAGCTCCATTTCTGGATTCCTTTCCCAAGCTCCATTTCTGGATTCCATTCCCCAAATTCCATTCCTGGTTTCCATTCCCAAATTCCATTCCCGGATTCCATTCCCAGATTCCATTCCCAGATTCCATTCCCTGATTCCATTCCTGGTTTCCATTCGCTGGTTTCCATTCTCAGATTCCATTCCTGGATTCCATTCCCAGATTCCATTTCTGGATTCCATTCCCGAATGTCATTCTGCTTTTTTTTTTTTTTTTTTTTTCCCAAAATTCCATTCTTGCACTTGATTCCTGGTTTTCATTTCCAGTTTCCATTACCAAATTTTATTCCTGAATTTCATTTCTGCACTTTATTCTCACTTTTTCTTTCGGTTCTTATTCCCAGATTCCGTTCCCGATTTTTATTCTCTGTTTTTATCCTGAATTCCGTTCCCAGATTCCATTCCCCGTTTTCATTCCTCCATTTGCATTCCCCCATTTTCATTCCTAGTTTTCATTCCCAGTTGTTATTCCCATTTTCAATCCCAATTTTTCCCCTCTCCCCGGCAGTCGGTGACGCCGTTCCAGGCCCTGAGCCCCCTCCTGGCGCTGCTGGCCCCGCGCTGCTCCCATGGAATTCCCGGGGGTTATTCCCAGATTCCATCCCCAAATTCCATCCCCAGTTTTCATACCTGAATCTTAGTCCCCCGAATTTTATTCCTGAATCTTATTCCCAGCTTTTATTCCCAAATTCCATTCCTGGATTCCATTCCCAGATTTCATTCCCAAATTCCATTCCCAGATTCCATTCCCAGATTCCCATTCCCAGATTCCATTCCTGGATTCCATTCCCCAGATTCCATTCCCAGATTCCATTCCCGGATTCCATTCCCAGATTCCATTCCGGATTCCATTCCCGGATTCCATTCCCAGATTCCATTCCTGGATTCCATTCCCGGATTCCATTCCCAGATTCCATTCCTGGATTCCATTCCCAGATTCCATTCCTGGATTCCATTCCTGGATTCCATTCCCAGATTCCATTCCCAAATTCCATTCCCAGATTCCATTCCCAGATTCCATTCCCCGGATTCCATTCCTGGTTTCCATTCCCAGATTCCATTCCCGGATTCCACTCCCAGATTCCATTCCTGGTTTCCATTCCCAGATTCCATTCCTGGATTCCATTCCTGGATTCCATTCCCAGATTCCATTCCCAGGATTCCATTCCCGGATTCCATTCCCGGATTCCATTCCTGGATTCCATTCCTGGATTCCATTCCCAGATTCCATTCCCCGATTCCATTCCCAGTTCTCATCTCCAGATTCCATTCCTGAATTTGATTCCCCGTTTTTTTTCCCCCAAATTCCATTTCCTATTTTTCTCCCCCCCAAATCCCATTCCCCGGTTTTCATTCCCAGATTTCATTCCCAATTTAATTCCCATTTTTCCTCTCCCTCTCCCCGGCAGTCGGTGACGCCGTTCCAGGCCCTGAGCCCCCTCCTGGCCCTGCTGGCCCCGCGCTGCTCCCATGGAATTCCCGGGGGTCATTCCCAGATTCCATCCCCAAATTCCATCCCCCAAATTCCCATTCCGGAATTTAAATCCCATATTTCATTGCCAA
>JAKDEW010001127.1:0-52941 GCA_021963965.1 Artemisiospiza belli
CCCACCTGGGGACCCCCAGACCCCCCCCACGTACATGTGGAACAGGTAACACTGGGGAGGGGGCACACAGAGGGGTCAGGGACCCCCAAAATCCACCTGGGGACCCCCAAAACCCACCTGGGGACCCCCAGATCCCCCCCACGTACATGTGGAACAGGTAACACTGGGGAGGGGGCACAGAGGGGTCAGGGACCCCCAAAATCCACCTGGGGACCCCCAAAAATCCACCTGGGGACCCCCAGATCCCCCCCACGTACATGTGGAACAGGCAACACTGGGGAGGGGGCACACAGAGGGGGTCAGGGACCCCCAAAATCCACCTGGGGACCCCCAGATCCCCCCCACGTACATGTGGAACAGGTAGCACTGGGGAGGGGGCACACAGAGGGGTCAGGGACCCCCAAAATCCACCTGGGGACCCCCAAAAACCCACCTGGGGACCCCCCAGATCCCCCCCACGTACATGTGGAACAGGTAACACTGGGGGAGGGGGCACACAGAGGGGTCAGGGACCCCCAAAATCCACCTGGGGACCCCCAAAATCCACCTGGGAACCCCCAAAACCCACCTGGGGACCCCCAGATCCCCCCCACGTACATGTGGAACAGGTAACACTGGGGGAGGGGGCACACAGAGGGGTCAGGGACCCCCAAAATCCACCTGGGGACCCCCAAAAATCCACCTGGGGACCCCCAGACCCCCCCCCACATACATGTGGAACAGGTAACACTGGGGAGGGGGGCACAGCGGGGTCAGGGACCCCCAAAATCCACCTGGGGACCCCCAAAACCCACCTGGGGGACCCCCAAATCCCCCCCATGTACATGTGGAACAGGCAACACTGGGGAGGGGGCACAGAGAGGGGTCAGGGACCCCCAAAATCCACCTGGGGACCCCCAGACCGGACCCCCACGTACATGTGGAACAGGTAACACTGGGGAGGGGGCACAGCGGGGTCAGGGACCCCCAAAAACCCACCTGGGGACCCCCAAATCCCCCCCATGTACATGTGGAACAGGTAACACTGGGGAGGGGGCACACAGAGGGGTCAGGGACCCCCAAAATCCACCTGGGGACCCCCAAATCCCCCCCATGTACATGTGGAACAGGCAACACTGGGGAGGGGGGCACTCAGAGGGGTCAGGGATCCCCAAAATCCACCTGGGGACCCCCAAAATCCACCTGGGGACCCCCAGATCCCCCCCACGTACATGTGGAACAGGCAACACTGGGGAGGGGGAAAGGGGGGGGTCAGCAACCCCCAAAACCCACCTAGGGACCCCCAAAATCCACCTGGGGACCCCCAGAATCCACCTGGGGACCCCCAAAATCCACCTGGGGACCCCCAAAATCCACGTGGGGACCCCCAGAATCCACGTGGGGACCCCCCCATTTCCCCCCCAGGAGCCTTCCTCACCGTCATCATGTCGTCGCACTTCATGTCGGGTTCATCCTCATCCTCGCTCTTGTTGTAGAACTTGCGGAAGAAGTTGAAGGCGACCACGGTGTACAGGTAAACCACGACGGCCAGGAGCCCCACCGTCATCACCAGCTGGCACAGAATGGGCACAGAACGGGCACAAAATGGGCACAGGGACCACCAGGGCCAGCGGCCCCACCGTCATCACCAGCTGGCACAGAACGGGCACAGAATGGGCACAGAATGGGCACAAAATGGGCACAGGGACCACCAGGGCCAGCAGCCCCACCGTCATCACCAGCTGGCACAGAACGGGCACAGAATGGGCACAAAATGGGCACAGGGACCGTCACGGTGTACAGGTAAACCACGACGGCCAGGAGCCCCACCGTCATCACCAGCTGGCACAGAACAGGCACAGAATGGCACAGAATGGGCACAAAATGGGCACAAAGACCACCAGGGCCAGCAGCCCCACCGTTATCACCAGCTGGCACAGAACGGGCACAGAATGGGCACAAAATGGGCACAAAATGGGCACAGGGACCACCAGGGCCAGCAGCCCCACCATCATCACCAGCTGGCACAGAACGGGCACAGAATGGGCACAAAATGGGCACAAAATGGGCACAGGGACCACCAGGGCCAGCAGCCCCACCGTCATCACCAGCTGGCACAGAACGGGCACAGAATGGCACAAAATGGGCAAAAGGGGGTCAGGATGGGCACAGGTAAACCACCATGGCCAGGAGCCCCACCGTCATCACCAGCTGGCACAAATGGGGGTGCCCAGTTGGTTTTGGGGGTCCTCAGAGGGTCTTGGGTGTCCCCAGGGGATTTTGGGGAAGGGGATTTTGGGAAGGGGATCTGGGGGAAGGAGAATTTGGGGAGGGGGACGTTTTGGAAATTTTTTGGGAAAGGGATTTTTGGGGAACAAGATTTTCGGGAAGTTTTTGGGGAAGGGGGAATTTGAGGAGGGGGATTTTGGGGATTTTGGGGAGGGGGATTTTGGGAATTTTTTGAGGAGGGGGATTTTTGGGCAAGGGGGGATTTTGAGGAGGGGGATTTTGGGGATTTTGGGCAGGGGGATTTTTGGGGAAGGGGGGATTTTGAGGAGGGGGATTTTGGGGATTTTGGGCAGGGGGATTTTGGGCAGAGGGATTTTTGGGGGAAGGGGGGATTTTGAGGAGGGGGATTTTGGGCAGGGGGATTTTTGGGGAAGGGGGGGATTTTGAGGGGGATTTTGGGGGGAAGGGGGGATTTTGAGGAGGGGGATTTTTGGGCAAGGGGGGATTTTGAGGAGGGGATTTTGGGGATTTTGGGCAGGGGGGATTTTTGGGGGAGGGGGGATTTTGAGGAGGGGGATTTTGGGGAGGGGGATTTTGGGGAGGGGGGATTTTGAGGTGGGGGAATTTGGGGAGGGGGATTTTGGGGAAGGGGGGATTTTGGGGATTTTGGGCAGGGGGTGATTTTTGGGGAGGGGGGATTTTGCGGTGGGGAATTTGGGGAGGGGGATGTCCCGGGGGGCGCCCCTGACCTGCTTGCCGTTGTGCGTGACCGAGGACAGGATGGTGCGCAGCGTCTTGACGCCCATGGCGATGTCCAGCAGGTGGGAGGCGAAGAAGAAGTTGTTGTGTAGTGGCCCAGCAGGGACATGGCCATGTACCAGGTGAGGTACAGGAAGGACTGCGGGGGGGGGCACACCGGGGGTCACCCCAAAACCCGGGGAGACCCCAGACCCCCCGATCCCCCCCACAGCGCTCACGTTGTCGGTGAAGATCACCCCCGAACTTCCAGATCTGGTAGCGGATGTCGATGGACGTGATCCTGGGGGGACAAAGGGGGGGTCAGAACGTGGGGAGACCCCAGACCCATAAAGTGTCTGACTATTCCCTAGGACCACCCAGGACCCCTGAACCCCCCCACTTCAACCCCTACAGGACCCCCAAATTCCCCCCTAGGACCACCCAGGACCCCCAAAACCCCCCCCTTAGACACCCATAGGACCCCAAAACTGCCCCAAATCCCCCCCTGGGACCCCCAAACTCCCCCAAATTCCCCCCTAGGCCCACCCAGGACCCCCAAAACCCCCCCTTAGACACCCATAGGACCCCCAAACTGCCCCAAACCCCCCTCTAGGCCCACCCAGGACCCCCCAAACCCCCCCTTAGACCCCTGTAGGACCCCAAAACTGCCCCAGGTGCCCCCTAGGACCACCCAGGCACCCCCCAAGGGAGCCCCCAGACCCATGAGGGGTCTGACGACCCCCAGACCCATCCTTAGGACCACCCAGGACCCCTAAAACTCCCCCCTTAGACCCCTACAGGACCCCAAAACTCCCCCAGGTGCCCCCCACAGGACCACCCAGGGGAGACCCCAGACCCATAATGTGTCTGACAATTCCCCAGGACCACCAAGGACCCCCCAACCCCCCCTTAGACCCTTACAGGACCCCAAAACTGCCCCAAATACCCCCGTGGGACCCCCCAAACTCCCCCAAATTCCCCCCTAGGACCACCCAGGACCCCCAAAACCCACCCTTAGGACCCTTATAGGACCCCCAAAACTCCCCCAGGACCCCAAACCTGCACCCTTAGACCCCCACAGGACCCCAGAACTGCCCCAAATCCCCCCCGTGGGACCCCCCCCAGACCCCCCAATTCCCCCCTGGGGGACCCCCAAAGTGCCCCAAATTTCCCCCTAGCACTCCAAACCTTCACCCTCAGACCCCTATGGGACCCCAAAATCCCCCCTAGGACCACCCAGGACCCCTAAATCCCCCATTTAAACCCCTGCAGGACCCCAAAACTCCCCCCAGGACCCCGAAACTCCCCCTTAGAGACCCCCACAGGACCCCAAAACTCCCCCAGGACCCCTAAACTCCCCCTTAGAGACTCCCACAGGACCCCAAAACCTCCCCAAATCCCCCCCGTGGGACCCCCAGAATGCCCCAAATCCCCCTCTAGGCTCCCTAAACCTCCCCTTAGACCCTTACAGGACCCCAAAACTCCCCCAGGACCCCAAAACTCCCCCTTAGAGACCCCCACAGGACCCCAAAACTCCCCCAGGACCCCTAAACTCCCCCTTAGAGACCCCCACAGGACCCCAAACCTCCCCAAATCCCCCCCGTGGGACCCCCAGAATGCCCCAAATCCCCCTCTAGGCTCCCTAAACCTCCCCCTTAGACCCTTATAGGACCCCAAAACTCCCCAGGACCCCGAAACTCCCCCCTTAGAGACCCCCACAGGACCCCGAAACTCCCCCAGGACCCCGAAACTCCCCCTTAGAGACCCCCACAGGACCCCAAACCTCCCCAGATCCCCCCCGTGGGAGCCCCAAGGAGCCCCCAGACCCACCAGGTGAGCAGGGAGCTGTCGGGGGGCGCCCTGCGCTCGCCCTGCGCCCCCACCTCCAGGCTGGCCAGGTCCAGCCCCAGCAGCTCCGCGATCCTCTCGCGCCGTAGATGTCCCCGTACTTCTCCATCACCTGGGGGACCCCCAAAATCACTGAGAAACCCCCAAAATTGAGGTAAAAAATTGAGGGGGACACCTCTGGAATGTCCCCGTACTTCTCCATCACCTGGGGGACCCCAAAATCGAGGTAAAACCCCCTCAAAGTGTTGGGGGGACACCTCTGGAATGTCCCCGTACTTCTCCATCACCTGGGGGGACCCCCAAAAGTCACTTGGGGACCCCAAAATCGAGGTAAAAAATTGAGGGGGACACCCCCAAAGTGTCAGGGGGACACCTCTGGAAATGTCCCTGTACTTCTCCATCACACTGGGGGACCCCAAAATCACTGAGAAACCCCAAAATTGAGGTAAAACCCCTCAAAATGTTGGGGGACACCTCTGGAATGTCCCCGTGCTTCTCCATCACCTGGGGGACCCCAAAATCGAGTTAAAAAACCCCCAAAGTGTTGGGGGGACACCTCTGGAATGTCCCCGTACTTCTCCCTTCACCTGGGGGACCCCAAAATTGACTGGGAGACCCCAAAAACTCACTGAGAAACCCCAAAATCGAGTTAAAACCCCTCCAAGTGTTGGGGGACACCTCTGGAATGTCCCTGTACTTCTCCATCACCTGGGGGACCCCAAAAGTCACAGGGAGACCCCAAAATTGAATTAAAAACCCCCAAAGTGTCGGGGGGCACCTCTGGAACGTCCCCGTACTTCTCCATCACCTGGAGGACCCCAAAATTCACAGGGAGACCCCAAGATTGCGGTAAAACCCTCCAAGTGTCGGGGGGCACCTCTGGAATGTGGGCGGGGGTCCCAGGACCCCTCCTCACCTTCCTCTTGATGAACTTGTCCCAGTAATTGCTGGGGAAGGACCTGGGGGGGGTCCAGGGCAGAAAAGGGGGGGTCAGTGGGGGTGACACAGTGGGGGGACCCCAGGGGACCCCAGATGGTCCCACCGGAGCCCCAGAGACCCCCAGAACCCCCCAGACCTCCCTGGCAGCCCCTCCAGACCCTCTGGAACCCCCCCCAGTGCCCCCAGTGCCCTCCCAGTGCCCCCAGTGCCCTCCCAGTCCCTGCCAATGCTCTCCCAGTGCCCCCCAGTGCCCCCCAGTACCCTACCAGTGCCCTCCCAGTACCCCTACCAGTGCCCCCCAGTACCCTACCAGTGCCCCCCAGTGCCCCCAGTGCCCTCCCAGTCCCTCCCAGTGCCCTCCCAGTGCCCCCAGTGCCCCCAGTCCCCTCCCAGTCCCTGCCAATGCTCTCCCAGTGCCCCCCAGTGCCCCCCAGTCCCTCCCAGTGCCCTCCCAGTCCCTCCCAGTGCCCTCCCAGTCCCCAACCAGTGCCCCCAGTGCCCTCTCAGTGCATCCCTGTCCCTCCCAGTGCCCTCCAGTCCCTCCCAGTCCCTCCCAGTCCCCCCCAGTGCCCCCCAGTGCCCCCAGTCCCCCCAGTGCCCCCCAGTGCCCCCCGTGCCCCCGTCCCTCACTGGGCGTTGAGCACCAGCCGGTCCCACTGTCCCTTGACGTCGTCGTCGTCCGGCTGCTCGGTGATGTAGAGCCCCGAGAACTCGAGGCGCCGCGCCACCTCCTTCTCGCGCTTGAAGATCACCAGGGGATCTGGGGACACATTGGGGACATTGGGGACACCAGGGGGGTCACAGGGGACGTTGGGGGACAGCAGGGACACAGGGGTGTCACAGCAGAGCCCCGAGAACTCGAGGCGCCGCGCCACCTCCTTCTCGCGCTTGAAGATCACCAGGGGGATCTGGGGACACATTGGGGACATTGGGGACAGCATGGGGGACAGCAGGGACACTGGGGACAGCAGGGACACAGGGGTGTCACAGCAGAGCCCCCAGAAGTCGAGGCGCCGCGCCACCTCCTTCTCGCGCTTGAAGATCACCAGCGGGATCTGGGGACACATTGGGGACATTGGGGACACCAGGGGGGGTCACAGGGGACATTGGGGACAGCAGGGACATTGGGGACATTAATGGGACAGCAGGGACACAGGGGTGTCACAGCAGAGCCCCGAGAACTCGAGGCGCCGCACCACCTCCTTCTCGCGCTTGAAGATCACCAGCGGGATCTGGGGACACATTGGGGACATTGGGGACACATTGGGGACAGCAGGGACAGCAGGGGGGTCACAGGGGACATTGGGGACAGCAGGGACATTGGGGTGTCACAGCAGAGCCCCGAGAACTCGAGGCGCCGCGCCACCTCCTTCTCGCGCTTGAAGATCACCAGCGGGATCTGGGGACACATTGGGGACATTGGGGACATCACAGGGGACATTGGGGACAGCAGGGGGGTCACAGGGGACATTGGGGACATTGGGGACACAGGGGTGTCACAGCAGAGCCCCGAGAACTCGAGGCGCCGCGCCACCTCCTTCTCGCGCTTGAAGATCACCAGCGGGATCTGGGGACACATTGGGGACATCGCGGGGGTCACAGGGGACACTGGGGACACACAGAGCTTTGGGGACACACACAGGGATTTAGGGACACCCAGAGAGATTTGGGGACACACACAGGGATTCTGGGGACACCCAGGGACTGGGGACACAGACAGAGGTTTGGTGACACGCCCAGGGGTTTGGTGACACCCCCCGGGGGTTTGGGGACACCCCCAGGGGTTTGGGGACACTCGGGGGGGTTTGGGGACACCGATCGGGGGTCACCTTGAGGCAGTTGTAGCCGATGATGCACAGGAAGGCCACCAGCGTGTGCGCCAGCGCCAGCCCCGCAGGGTTGGGGACACACACGGGGATTTGGGGACACCCCCCAGGGGTTTGGGGACACACAGAGGGGTTTGGGGACACCGATCTGGGTCACCTTGAGGCAGTTGTAGCCGATGATGCACAGGAAGGCCACCAGCGTGTGCGCCAGCGCCAGCCCCCGCAGGGTTGGGGACACACACAGGGATTTGGGGTTTGGGGACACACAGGGGGGTTTGGGGACACACCCAGGGGTTTGTGGACACACAGGGACACACAGAGGGGTTTGGGGACACTCGGGGGGGTTTGGGGGACACTGATCTGGGTCACCTTGAGGCAGTTGTAGCCGATGATGCACAGGAAGGCCACCAGCGTGTGCGCCAGCGCCAGCCCCCGCAGCGCCGGCCCCATGTAGCCCGTGCTCTCCTCCAGGAAATAATAAACCTCGGCCTCCTCGGGGCCCCCCCCGGGCGGCTCCGCGCCCCCAGCGACCCCCCCCGAGATCCTCGGGGGCCTCCCCGGAACCCTCGGGCTCCTCCGGGGCGCCCGGCGGGTGCTCGGACACCTGCGGGGACAGGGACAGTGAGGGACAGGGACAGGGACAGGGACAGGGACGGGACAGTGAGGGACAGGGACGGGACAGTGAGGGACGGGGACGGGGACAGGGACAGTGAGGGACAGGGACAGTGAGGGACAGGGACAGGGAGGGACAGGGATGGGGACAGGGACAGTGAGGGACAGGGACAGTGAGGGACAGGGACGGGACAGTGAGGGACAGGGACAGTGAGGGACAGGGACAGTGAGGGACAGGGATGGGGACAGTGAGGGACAGGGACAGTGAGGGACAGGGATGGGGACAGTGAGGGACGGGGACAGGGACGGGGACGGGACAGTGAGGGACGGGGACACCTGCGGGGACAGGGACAGTGAGGGACGGGACAGTGAGGGACGGGGACGGGGACAGGGACAGTGAGGGACAGGGACAGGGACAGTGAGGGACAGGGACAGTGAGGGACGGGGACAGTGAGGGCCAGGGACGGGGACAGTGAGGGACGGGGACGGGGACAGGGACAGGGAGGGACAGGGATGGGGACAGTGAGGGACAGGGACAGTGAGGGACGGGGACAGTGAGGGACAGGGACGGGGACAGTGAGGGACGGGGACGGGGACAGGGACAGGGAGGGACAGGGATGGGGACAGTGAGGGACAGGGACACCTGTGGGGACAGGGACAGTGAGGGACGGGGACAGGGACAGGGATGGGGACAGGTCGGGGACAGGGACAGTGAGGGACAGGGACACCTGCGGGGACAGGGACAGTGAGGGACAGGTGAGGGACAGGGACAGGTGAGGGACACCTGCGGGGACAGGGGCAGGTGAGGGACAGGTGAGGGACACCTGCGGGGACAGGGGCAGGTGAGGGACCCCCCCCCAATGGGGACACAGGGGGTCCAACCTCCCTTCAATGGGGACAGGGGGGTCCCCAAGATGGGGCACCAGGGTGTCCCCCAAACCCCCTCTATGGGACAAAAGGATTTGGGGACCCCCCCAAAATGGGTTATTGGGGTCTGGGGGCACCCAAAATATTCCCCAAATTCCCCCTGTGGGAACAGGGGAATCCAACCCCCCCCTCTATGGGGACAGAAGAGTCTGGGGACCCCCCAAAAGGGGGTCCCAGGGTGTCCCCAAACCCCCTTTGTGGGGACAAAAGGGTCTGGGGACGCCCCTAAAATGGGTTATTGGGGTGCGGGGGGCACCCAAAGTGTCCCCCAATCCCCCTCGATAGGGACACAGGAAACTGGGGACCCCCCAAAATGGGGTACCAGGCCCCCCAGAGTGTCCCTAAACCCCTTCTGTGGGGACACAGGGGGTCTGGGGACCCCCCAAAATGGGGTACCAGGCCCCCAAAGTGTCCCCTAAACCCCTTCTGTGGGGACACAGGGGGTCTGGGGACCCCCCAAAAGGGGGGTACCGGGCTCCGGGGACCCCCAAAGTGTCCCCAGATCCCCCCTCTGTTCACCCCCCAGCGCAGCCCCTGATGCAGTCCCGGCCTCTGGGGCGTCCCCAGCTCATCCCAGCAGCTCTGGGGGGACCCGGGACCCCCCTGAACCCCCCTCCCCAAATCCCCCCCCACCCCCGGGACCCCCTGAACCCCCTCCCCAAATCCCCCTAAACCCCCAGCACCCCCTAAACCCCAACCAGATCCTCCCCTCACCCCCAGGACCCCCTAAACCCCCCTCCCCAAATCCCCTCCCAGCCTCAGGACCCCCCAAATCTCCCCCACACAGACCCAGGACCCCCTGGACCCCCCCCCCCCAAAGCCCCCTCCCCAAATTCCCCCCGCACCTTGTAGAAGAGGAGGATGAGGTTGATGGCGAAGGGCAGGAACAGCGCCAGGACCCCTGGACCCCCCCAAAATCCCCCCCACCAACCCCAGGACCCCTGGACCCCCCCCAAATCCCTCCTCCAGGTCCAGGACCCCCAAATGCCCCTCCCCCAAAGCCCCCCCTCCCCAAATTGCCCCACCTTGTAGAAGAGGAGGATGAAGTTGATGGCGAAGGCCAGGAACAGCGCCAGGACCCCTGGACCCCCCCCAAATCCCCCCACCAACCCCAGGACCCCCAAATGCCCCTCCCCAAGGCCCCCTCCCCAAATTCCCCCGCACCTTGTAGAAGAGGAGGATGAAGTTGATGGCGAAGGCCAGGAACAGCGCCAGGAAGCGCAGGTTGTAGAAATTCCTCGACAGGTAATTCTGGGCGGGGGGAGAGGATCAACACGGGGACCCCCAGAGACCCCCGGGCCCCCCTTAGCCCACTGCACCCCCAACCCCACCCAGAGACCCCCAAACCCCCCCATTAACCCTCTATAGCCCCCAAACCCCCCCATTAACCCTCTATAGCCCCCAAACCCCCCCAGAGACCCCCAAACCCCCCCAGAGACCCCCAAACCCATCCAGAGACCCCCAAGCCCCACCCAGAGACCCCCAAACCCATCCAGAGACCCCTGACCCCCCATTAACCCTCTATACCCCCCAACTCCCACCCAGAGACCCCCAAACCCCCCCCAGAGACCCCCCAAATCCCACCCAGAGACCCCAAATCCCCACCCAGAGACCCCCAAACCCCCACGCAGAGACCCCCAAACCCACCCAGAGACCCCCAAACACCCCAGAGACCCCCAAATCCCACCCAGAGACCCCTGACCCCCCATTAACCCTCTATACCCCCCAAATCGCACCCAGAGACCCCCAAACCCCCCCAGAGACCCCCAAATCCCACCCAGAGACCCCCAAACCCCCAGAGACCCCCAGACCCCCCCATTAACCCTCTATACCCCCCAAATCCCACCCAGAGACCCCCAAATCCCACCCAGAGACCCCCAGACCCATCCAGAGACCCCAAAACCCCTCAAACGCCCCCACCAAAGACCCCCAAATCCCCCCAAGCCCCCCAAGCCCCCCGCCCCGTCCCCTTACCAGGAATTTCACCCTCTGCACCTCCAGCTCCCCCCAGAAGTCGAAGCCGCCCTCGCCGGGGGTCTCGCGCCGCCCCCCGGGCACCGATTTCGGCCTTTTTGGGGAGGGGGGCTCGGGGCTCCGGCCCCTCCTCGGGGCCCTCCCCGCCCTTCTCCGCCGTTCTCTGTGCTGGGGGACAGCGGCCGTGGCTGGAGACCCCTCCCCAAATTCCCCAAATTCCCTCTTTCCTCCCGGCTGTGGGGGCTCAGAGACCCCTCCCCAGATTCCCCAAATTCCCTCTTTCCTCCCGGCTGTGGGGGCTCAGAGACCCCTCCCCAAATTTCCCAAATTCCCTCTTTCCTCCCGGCTGTGGGGGCTCAGAGACCCCTCCCCAGATTCCCCCTGGCTGTGGGTGGGGACCCCCTCCCCAAATTCCCCTGGCTGTGGGTAGGGGGGCTCAGGGACCCCTCCCCAAATTCCCCTTTCCCCCCCCCGTTGTGGGGTCTCAGGGACCCCTCCTCAAATGGGTGTGGGGGCTCAGAAATTCCCCAGATTCCCCCCGGCTGTGGGTGGGGACCCCTCCCCAATTCCCCCCCCCATCCTTACTCGGCTTTCTCGGTCTCGGCCGGGGGGGGCTCCTCCTCCTTCTGCCCCTCCCCCACCTGCTCCGCCATCTCCTGGGGGGACAAAGGGGGGGATGGGGGGGGGCATCGCCCCCCCCGGGACCCCCCAAAATCCCCCCAGAGACCCCCAAACCCCCCCTAGCAAGAACCACCACAGGGACCCCCAAAATTCGCCCTGAGGAACCCCCAAAATTCCCCCCTTAGGAACCCCCAAAATCCCCCCATAGGGACCCCCAAAATCCCCCCCCAGGAACCCCCAAAATCCCCCCCCAGGGACCCCCAAAACCCTCCCATAGGGACCCCCAAAACCCTCCCAGGGACCCCCAAAATCCCCCCATAGGGACCCCCAAAACCCTCCCAGGAACCCCCAAAATCCCCCCCCAGGGACCCCCAAAATCCCCCCCCAGGGACCCCCAAAATCCCCCCATAGGGACCCCCAAAATCCCCCCAGGGACCCCCAAAATCCCCCATAGGGACCCCCAAAATCCCCCCAGGAACCTCCAAAATCCCCCCAGGGATCCCCAAAATCCCCCCATAGGGACCCCCAAAATCCCCCCAGGGATCCCCAAAACCCTCCCATAGGGACCCCCAAAATTCCCCCTGGGGACCCCCAGACCACCACAGGGCCCCCCAACCCCCTCTCGCCGCCTACCCCGAGCTTCCTGCGCAGGATGGGGGTCCCCTCGGGCGTGGGGGGCTCGGCGCCGGGGGGCTCCCCGATGTCCCCGAGCCCCCCGGGCGCGTCGGGGGCCGCCAGCCTGAAGTGGGGCTCCTTGCGCGCCCCCGGCCCCGCCGCCGCCGCCGCCTTCGCCTCCCTCCTCCTGCTCTCCTCCTCCTCCTCGTCCTCCTCCTCCTCCTCGCCGGCGGGCGCCGCCTCCAGCCGCGCCCCCTCGGGGGGCTGCTCCCCCTCCGGGGGTCCCCCCTCGTCGCCCGCGCCGCCCTCGCCGCCGCCCACGGCGTCCTGCGTGGGGTCGGGCATGGAGCCCAGCACCTCGATGACGCCCAGGCGCTGCGCGCCCTCCACCAGCCCCCCGCCGAAGAGCGAGCTCCAGGCCAGGCGCCCCACGGCCGCCAGCACCCCCAGCCCCGCCCAGGACGCCCCCCGCGGCCGCCCTGCCCACGCCCGCGCCCGCCTCCCACGCCAGCTCGCGCCCCGACTTCTTGCGCAGCCTCCTGATCCTGCGGCGCCACGTCTGGGGCGAGCCCAGAATCCCGCGGAGCGCCCCCCAGACCCGGCAGCGGCGCCGCCGGGGCCTCGCCCGGCTCCTCTTCCTCGCGGTCCTCGTCCTCCTCCTCCTCCTCGTCGCGCGGCGCCTCCTCCTCGGAGATGCGCGAGGCGATCTGCATCTCGAAGATGGTGTCCTCGCAGAAGTTGACGAAGAGCTCCATCTTCTCGGCCTCGCCGCCCTCGTTGACCACGTCGAAGATGAACTGGCGCTTGGACTCCTTGACCTGCGGCATCTCCCACTGCGCCTTGTTGGCGCCGCTGATCTCGAAGTAGATGCGCTCGATGCGCCGCGCCGCCCCCATGATCTCGATGCGGCCCAGGAAGGGGCGGAAATAGTCCAGGATGCTCTCGGCCTGCTCCAGGAAGGTCTTGAGGCGCTGGTCGTGCGGCACGTGCTCCGACAGGTTGGTCAGCAGCACGGCCACGTTGAAGCCGATGTCGCGCGCCGGCTCCTGGAAGCGCTGGGCGAAGCTCTCGACGTCGATCATCTCGTTCTCGTCGGCCTCGGAGCACGAGAGCAGGAACTGGATCTCGTCGGGCTCGTACTGCTTCTGGCTGTCCATGGCCTTCTGGAAGTCCTTCTTGGAGATGAGCCCGCGCGGGTCGGTGACGAAGTGGGCGGAAGGCGTCGGACGAGACGATGTCGCGCAGCTTCAGGAACATGTCGAAGAACTTGAGGATCATGGTGACGTTGCTGGAGGACTCCACCAGCATGTCCACCATCTGCCGGGCGATGGTGCCGTTCACCACGTTCCCTGAGGGGACACGGGGGTGTCACCCGCCCTGAGGGTGGCACCCGGAGAGGTGGGGACACCCTGCAGGGTGTGGGGACATCTGGGTGGTCAGGGGACACCTTGGGTGGTCAAGGGACAGACTGGGTGGTCAAGGGACATCTGGGTGGTCAAGGGACATCTGGATGGTATGGGGACACCTGGGTGGCCAAAGGACACCTTGAGTGGTCAAGAGATGCCTTGGGGAATTGGAGACACCTTGGATGGGCATCTTGGATGGTCAGGGGACACTTTGGGTGGCCAAAGGACACCTGGATGGTCAAGGGACACCCTGTGGAACGTGGGGACACCTTGGATGGACATCTTGGATGGTCAGGAGACACCTTGGGTGGTCAAGGGACACCTTGGGTGTCCAGGGGACAGCCTGAGTGGTCAAGGGACATTCTGGGTGGTCAAGGGACACCTTGGGTGTTCAGGGGACAGCCTGAGTGGTCAAGGGACATTCTGGGTGGTCAAGGGACACCTTGGGTGTTCAGGGGACAGCTTGAGCAGTCAAGGGACATCCTGGGATCAAGGGACACCTTGGGTGTTCAGGGGACAGCTTGAGCGGTCAAGGGACATCCTGGGATCAAGGGACACCTTGGGTGTCCAGGGGACAGCCTGAGTGGTCAAGGGACATTCTGGGTGGTCAAGGGACACCTTGGGTGTTCAGGGGACAGCCTGAGTGGTCAAGGGACATTCTGGGTGGTCAAGGGACACCTTGGGTGTTCAGGGGACAGCTTGAGCGGTCAAGGGACATCCTGGGACCAAGGGACACCTTGGGTGCTCGAAGGACACCAGGGTGATCGGGGGCACCTTGGGTGGTCAGGGGACACCTTGGGGACGTCGGTGACACCCGGGTGGCACAGGGCACCTGCCCAGGCGACCGTCCCCAGGTACCTTCGAGCAGGGACAGCAGCATCACCACCATGTCCTTCTGCAGGTCCAGCAGCTCCTTCAGCAGCCCCAGCTGGGACGAGTCCTGCGCACCAGAGCTCCCAGTCAGCTCCCAGTAACTCCCAGTACACACCAGTACACCCCAGTCACCTCCCAGTAACTCCCAGTACATCCCAGTACATCCCAGTACACACCAGTACGCCCCAGTCACCTCCCAGTAACTCCCAGTACACACCAGTCACCTCCCAGTACACACCAGTACGCCCCAGTCACCTCCCAGTAACTCCCAGTACATCCCAGTACATCCCAGTACATCCCAGTACACACCAGTACACACCAGTCACCTCCCAGTAACTCCCAGTACATCCCAGTACATCCCAGTACATCCCAGTACATCCCAGTACACACCAGTACGCCCCAGTCACCTCCCAGTACATCCCAGTACATCCCAGTACATCCCAGTACACACCAGTACATCCCAGTACACACCAGTACACACCAGTACGCCCCAGTCACCTCCCAGTAACTCCCAGTACATCCCAGTACATCCCAGTACACACCAGTACACACCAGTACGCCCCAGTCACCTCCCAGTAACTCCCAGTACATCCCAGTACATCCCAGTACATCCCAGTACACCCCAGTCACCTCCCAGTAACTCCCAGTACACACCAGTCACCTCCCAGTACACACCAGTACACCCCAGTCACCTCCCAGTAACTCCCAGTACATTCCAGTACATCCCAGTCACCTCCCAGTCAGCTCCCAGTACATCCCAGTACATCCCAGTACACACCAGTACATCCCAGTCACCTCCCAGTAACCTCCCAGTGCCCTCCCAGTACATCCCAGTGCCCCCCTGTGCCCCCAGTGCCCTCCCAGTACATCCCAGTCACCTCCCGGTGCTCCCAGTGCCCTCCCAGTACATCCCAGTACCCCCAGTCCCCTCCAAATCCCCTCCCAGTGCCCCCAGTGCCCTCCCAGTGCCCCCAGTGCCCTCCCAGTGCCCTCCCAGTGCCCCCAGTGCCCCCCAGTGCCCCCAGTTCCTCCCAGTGCCCCCCTGTGCCCCCAGTGCCCCCAGTGCCCTCCCAGTGCCCCCAGTGCCCTCCCAGTGCCCTCCCAGTGCCCTCCCAGTGCCCTCCCAGTGCCCCCAGTGCCCTCCCAGTGCCCCCAGTGCCCTCCCAGTGCCCACCTGTGCCCCCCTGTGCCCCCAGTGCCCTCCCAGTACATCCCAGTTCCTCCCAGTGCCCTCCCAGTGCCCTCCCAGTGCCCCCCTGTGCCCCCAGTGCCCTCCCAGTACATCCCAGTTCCTCCCAGTGCCCTCCCAGTGCCCCCAGTTCCTCCCAGTGCCCTCCCAGTACATCCCAGTGCCCCCAGTGCCCTCCCAGTGCCCCCCCAGTGCCCCCAGTGCCCTCCCAGTGCCCTCCCAGTGCCCTCCCAGTACATCCCAGTGCCCTCCCAGTGCCCTCCCAGTGCCCCCAGTGCCCTCCCAGTGCCCCCAGTGCCCCCGTGCCCACCTGTGCCCCCAGTGCCCCCGTGCCCACCTGTGCCAGTTTCTTCATCATGTGAGCGAAGACGTGCAGGAAGCCGACGACGGCGTCCCAGAGGCGGCTGTGGGCCAGGCTCTGCTGGTTCCCCGTGCAGGGGCCCTGGGCACGGCAGGGGACAGGGGACACTGGGGACACTGGGGACACTGGGGACACTGGGGACACTGGGGACACTGGGGGGGACTGGGGGGGACTGGGGACACTGGGGACACTGGGGGGACAGGGGACACTGGGAGGGCTCTGCTGGTTCCCCGTGCAGGGGCCCTGGGCACGGCAGGGGACAGGGGACACTGGGGACACTGGGGACACTGGGGGGGACTGGGGACACTGGGAGCACTGGGGACACTGGGGAGGACACTGGGGACACTGGGGACACTGGGAGCACTGGGGACACTGGGAGGGCTCTGCTGGTTCCCCGTGCAGGGGCCCTGGGCACGGCAGGGGACAGGGGACACTGGGGACACTGGGGACACTGGGGGGACTGGGGGGACTGGGGACACTGGGAGGGCTCTGCTGGTTCCCCGTGCAGGGGCCCTGGGCACGGCAGGGGACAGGGGGACACTGGGGACACTGGGGACACTGGGGACACTGGGGACACTGGGGGGACAGGGGGACACTGGGGGGGACAGGGGACACTGGGGACACTGGGGGGACAGGGGACACTGGGGGGACACTGGGGACACTGGGGGGGACAGGGGACACTGGGGGGGACAGGGGACACTGGGGACACTGGGGGGACACTGGGGACACTGGGGACACTGGGGACATTGGGGACACTGGGGGGACACTGGGGGGGACAGGGGACACTGGGGGGGACACTGGGGACACTGGGGGGACACTGGGGACACTGGGAGCACTGGGGGGACAGGGGACACTGGGGACACTGGGGACACTGGGGACACTGGGGGGACACTGGGGGGGACACTGGGGGGACACTGGGGACACTGGGGGGGACACTGGGGGGACACTGGGGGGACACTGGGGGGACACTGGGGGGGACAGGGGACACTGGGGGGACACTGGGGACACTGGGGACACTGGGGGGGACAGGGGACACTGGGGGGACACTGGGGACACTGGGGACACTGGGGACACTGGGGGGACACTGGGGACACTGGGGACACTGGGGACACTGGGGAACACTGGGAGGGACCCCTGGGGGCACAGGGGGACACGGGGGGGACACTGGGGGACACTGGGAGCACTGGGGGGACACTGGACACTGGGGGGGAACTGGGAGCACTGGGGACACTGGGGGACACAGGGAGGGACCTCCGAGAGCCCCCGGAGCACTGGGGAGGTTTGGGGGGTCCCAGGTGGGTTTGACGGTCCCAGGTGGGTTTGGGGGTCCCAGGTGAGTTTGGGGTATCCCAGGTGGGTTTGGGGTCCCAGGTGGGTCT
Organism: Artemisiospiza belli; assembly: GCA_021963965.1. Taxonomy (NCBI): domain Eukaryota; kingdom Metazoa; phylum Chordata; class Aves; order Passeriformes; family Passerellidae; genus Artemisiospiza; species Artemisiospiza belli. Next base: position 17,517 of record JAKDEW010001127.1, read on the forward strand.
GGGGTCTCACCTGGATGTACTCGGTGAGGCTGTTGAACACCTGCCTGGCCATGGCCATGGGGGATTTGGGGGGTTCAGGGGGGGTTTGGTGTCCCAGGTGGGTTTGGGGGTCCCAGGTGGGTTTGGGGTATCTCAGGTGGGTTTGGGGGTCCCAGGTGGGTTTTGGGGGTCCCAGGTGGGTTTGGGGTCCCAGGTGAGTTTTGGGGTATCTCAGGTGGGTTTGGGGGGTCCCAGGTGGGTCTGGGGTATCTCAGGTGGGTTTGGGGGTCCCAGGTGAGTTTTGGGGTATCTCAGGTGGGTTTGGGGGTCCCAGGTGGGTCTGGGGTATCTCAGGTGGGTTTGGGGGTCCCAGGTGGGTCTGGGGTCTCACCTGGATGCACTCGGTGAGGCTGTTGAACACCTGCCTGGCCATGGCCATGGGGGATTTGGGGGGGTCCCAGGTGGGTTTGGGGGTCCCAGGTGAGTTTTGGGGTATCTCAGGTGGGTTTGGGGGTCCCAGGTGGGTCTGGGGGGTCCCAGGTGGGTTTGGGGGTATCTCAGGTGTGTTTGGGGGTCCCAGGTGGGTTTGGGGTGTCCCAGGTGGGTTTGGGGGGTCCCAGGTGGGTCTGGGGTCTCACCTGGATGTACTCGGTGAGGCTGCTGAACACCTGCTTGGCCATGGCCAAGGGGGATTTGGGGGGTTCAGGGGGGGTTTGGGGTCCCAGGTGGGTCTGGGGGGTCCCAGGTGAGTTTGGGGGTCCCAGGTGGGTTTGGGGGGGTCCCAGGTGGGTTTGGGGGTCCCAGGTGGGTCTGGGGGTCTCACCTGGATGTACTCGGTGAGGCTGTTGAACACCTGCCTGGCCATGGCCATGGGGGATTTGGGGGGTTCAGGGGGGGTTTGGGGGTCCCAGGTGGGTTTGGGGGGTCCCAGGTGGGTTTGGGGGGTTCAGGGGGGGTTTGGGGTCCCAGGTGGGTTTGGGGGGTCCCAGGTGGGTTTGGGGGGTCCCAGGTGGGTTTGGGGGGGTCCCAGGTGGGTTTGGGGGGTCCCAGGTGGGTTTGGGGGGGTCCCAGGTGGGTTTGGGGGGTCCCAGGTGGGTTTGGGGGGTCCCAGGTGAGTTTTGGGGGGGTCCCAGGTGGGTTTGGGGGTCCCAGGTGGGTCTGGGGTCTCACCTGGATGTACTCGGTGAGGCTGTTGAACACCTGCTTGGCCACGGCCATGGCCTTGGAGAAGTTCCTCTTGCCCTGCTCGTCGATGACGTCCTTGCCCGAGTAGTACCAGTAGAAGTCACTGATGGACTCCTGGGGACATTGGGGACATTGGGGACAGTGAGGGGACGTTGGGGACACAGTGGCAGGGGGCTGGGGACAGTCACTGATGGACTCCTGGGGACATTGGGGACATTGGGGACAGTGAGGGGACATTGGGGACACAGTGACACAGGGCTGGGGACAGTCACTGATGGACTCCCGGGGACACTGGGGACAGTGAGGGGACGTTGGGGACATCGGGGACAGTCACTGATGGACTCCTGGGGACATTGGGGGACACTGGGGACACCAGGGGACATTAGGGACACTGGGGACATTGGGGCCATGGAGGGGCCATGGAGGGGACATTGGGGACAGTCACTGATGGACTCCTGGGGACACTGGGGACATTGGGGACACTGGGCTGGGGACAGTCACTGATGGACTCCTGGGGACTCCTGGGGACATTGGGGACAGGCACAGATGGACTCCTGGGGACATTGGGGACATTGGGGACAGTCACTGATGGACTCCTGGGGACTCCTGGGGACATTGGGGACATTGGGGACAGTCACTGATGGACTCCTGGGGACATTGGGGACATTGGGGACAGTCACTGATGGACTCCTGGGGACATTGGGGACATTGGGGACAGGCACAGATGGACTCCTGGGGACACTGGGGACATTGGGGACAGGCACAGATGGACTCCTGGGGACATTGGGGACATTGGGGACAGTCACTGATGGACTCCTGGGGACACTGGGGACATTGGGGACAGGCACAGATGGACTCCTGGGGACACTGGGGACACTGGGGACAGTCACTGATGGACTCCTGGGGACACTGGGGACAGTCACTGATGGACTCCTGGGGACACTGGGGACATTGGGGACAGTCACTGATGGACTCCTGGGGACATTGGGGACAGGCACAGATGGACTCCTGGGGACACTGGGGACAGTCACAGATGGACTCCTGGGGACACTGGGGACAGGCACAGATGGACTCCTGGGGACACTGGGGCCAGCCCGGGGACACGGTGACAGTCCCCGCTGGCCCTGGGGACACGGCGCCGGGCGCGGGGTGTCACCTGCAGGCGCAGCAGGTAATCCACGGTGCAGATGATGATGTTGATGGTGGTCGTGTTCCCCGTCTGCGTCCGCAGGTAGTTCTGGAAGTCTGGGGGGGGACATCGGGGACGCCCCGGGGTCACCGCGGGGTCACCTCGGTGTCACCCGGGTCCCCTCGCGCCCCCGGGCGTGTCCCCAGGTGTCCCCACCGTTGTTGTGGCCCTCGCAGAGCAGCTGCAGCAGCCGGAACAGGTCCTGGGTGAATTCGTCGTCCGACATCACCTTCTCCCCTGGGGGGACACGGGAGGGGACACGGGGACAGCGGCGTCACCGCGGGCACGGGGACACCCCAGGGTGGCACGGGGACGCGCCCCGGCGGCACGGGGACACCACAGAGTGGCACGGGGACACCCTGGCATGACAGGGACACCGGAGAGTGGCACGAGGACACCCCGGGGTGGCACAAGGACACCCCGAGATGGCACAGGAACACCACAGAGTGGCACGGGGACACCTTGGCGTGACAGGGACACACCAGAGAGTGGCACAGGGACAATCTGAGGTGGCACAGGGACACTCTGGCATGACAGGGACACCAGAGAGTGGCACAGGGACAATCTGAGGTGGCACAGGGACACCCTGGCATGACAGGGACACACTGAGATGGCACCAGGACACCAGAGAGTGGCACAAGGACACCCCAGGGTGACACAGGGACACCCCAAAATGGCACAGGGACACCAGAGAATGGCACGGGGACAATCTGAGGTGGCACGGGGACACCCCAAGGTGGCACAGGGACGCCAGAGAGTGGCACAGGGACAAGCAGGGTGGCACGGGGACATGCTGGGGTGGCACGGGGACAATCTGAGGTGGCACAGGGTCATGCTGGGGTGGCACAGGGACAGCACAGGGGACATCGGGGTGGCACAGGGACATGCTGGGGTGGCACGGGGACAGCACAGGGGACATCGGGGTGGCACAGGGACAATCTGAGGTGGCACAGCGTCATGCTGGGGTGGCACAGGGACAGCACAGGGGACATCGGGGTGGCACATGGTCATGCTGGGGTGGCACGGGGACAAGCAGGGTGACATTGGGATGGGGGGGGGGGTTAGCAGGGAGGGGACACGAGCAGGGGACAGCAGGGACACGGGGACAGGGCCACCCTGCTCCTGCCCCCCCCCAGCCCCACGGAGCCTTCAGGGACTCCTGGGGGACCCCAACCCTGTCCCCCCCTGTGGCCCTGAGACCCCAGACCCAAATCCCCCATGGCCCCAATAATCCCCCATAGCCCCCAGCCCCAAATCCCCCATGGCCCCAATAATCCCCCACAGCCCCCAGCCCCAAATCCCCCATAGCCCCCAGCCCCAAATCCCCCATAGCCCCCAGACCCAAATCCCCCATGGCCCCAATAATCCCCCACAGCCCCCAGCCCCAAATCCCCTATAGCCCCAAATCCCCTATAGCCCCCAGCCCCAAATCCCCTATAGCCCCAATAATCCCCATAGCCCCAAATCCCCTACAGCCCCCAGCCCCAAATCCCCTATAGCCCCCAGCCCCATATCCCTTATAGCCCCATATCCCCTATAGCCCCCAGCCCCAAATCCCCCATAGCCGCTGATAATCCCCCATAGCCCCCAGCCCCAAATCCCCTATGGCCCCAATAACCCCATATAGCCCCCAGCCCCAAATCCCCTATAGCCGCCGATAATCCCCATAGCCCCCAGCCCCAAATCCCCTATGGCCCCAATAACCCCATATAGCCCCCAGCCCCAAATCCCCCATAGCCGCCGATAATCCCCATAGCCCCCAGCCCCAAATCCCCCACAGTCCCCAATAATCCCCACAGCCCCCAGACCCATATCCCCCATAGCCCCAATAATCCCCCATAGCCCCCAGCCCCAAATCCCCCATAACCCCCTACAGCCCCCTTGACCCCATAACAGCCCCCCAGCCCCATAACCCTGCACAGCCCAAATCCCCTGGACCCCACAGCTCCCCCCCAGCCCCATAACTGACCCCACAGCCCCCCCAGCCCCATAACTGACCCCACAGATCCCCCAGCCCCATAACTGACCCCACAGCCCCTCCTGACCCTATAGCCCCCCTGTCCCACCCCATATTTACCGTTCTCCCGGCTGATGGACCCCACAGCCCCCCCAGCCCCATAACTGACCCCACAGCCCCCCCAGCCCCATAACTGACCCCACAGATCCCCCAGCCCCATAACTGACCCCACAGCCCCCCCAGCCCCATAACTGACCCCACAGCCCCCCTGACACTATAACCCACCCCACAGCCCCCCTCAGCCCTATAGCTGACTCCAGAGCCCTCCTGACCCCACAGCCCCCCTGTTCCCACCCCATATTTACCGTTCTCCCGGCTGATGGACCCCACAGCCCCCCCAGCCCTATAACCCACCCCACAGATCCCCCAGCCCTATAACCCCCTCCTGACCCCACAGCCCCCCTATTCCCACCCCATATTTACCGTTCTCCCGGCTGATGACTGCCAGCGGAGCCGGGGGGGAGAGAAGAGACAGTGAGCGGGGTGGGGGGATTTGGGGTTTGGGGGGGCACAGGGGGGGTTTGGGGGTCCGGGGAGAGATTTGGGGTGGGGGGAATTAGGATTGGGGGGTTTAGGGGGTCCAGGGGGGAAATTGAGGGTCTGGGGAAAGATTTGGGGTGGGGGGATTAGGAGGGTGGGGAGAATTTGGGATCCATGGGAGGTTTGGGGTGAGGGGAATTAGGGTTGGGGGATTTGGGGATTCAGGGGGGAAATTGGGGGTCCGGGGAGGAAATTGGGGGTCCGGGGAAAGATTTGGGGTGAAGGGAATTAGGAGGATGGGGGATTTGGGGATTCAGGGGGGATTTAGGGGATCCAGGGAGGAAATTTAGGGGATCCAGAGGTGGAATTGGGGTGGGGGGATTTAGGAGGGTGGGGGGAATTTGGGATTCAGGGGGGGATTTGGGGTGGGGAGAATTAGGATTTGGGGGATTTAGGGAGTCCAAGGGGGAAATTTGGGGATCCAGGGGGGGAAATTGGGGGTCCAGGAAAAGATTTGGGGTGGGAGGAATTAGGATTTAGGGGATTTAGGGGATCCAGGAGGGAAATCTGGGGATCCAGGGGGGGAAATTGGGGATCCAGGGGGGGAAATTGGGGGTCCAGGAAAAGATTTGGGATGGGGAGAATTAGGATTTGGGGGATTCAGGGGACCCAGGGTGGGAAATTTGGGGATCCACAGGGATAATTGGGGGGGGATTTATGGGATCCAGGGGGGATTTAGGGTTGGGCAGATGACAAACAAAGGGGGAAATTTGGGGTAGGGGGCCATTAGATGTTGGGGGGTTTCAGGGGAAGAATTGGGGTGGGGGGGGCATTAGATTTTGGGGGGATTTAGGGGAGAAATTGGGGGCATTAGGGATGAGGGGGCATTAGATTTTGGGGTGTTTAGGGATGGAATTGGGGTGGGGGGGCATTAGATTTTGGGGTGTTTCAGGTGAAGAATTGGGGGGTTTTAGGGGTGGATTTGGGGGGCATTAGGGGTGGGAGGGCATTAGATTTTGGGGGGTTTCAGGGTAGGAATTTTGGGTGGGGGGCATTAGATTTTGGGGTGCTTTAGGGGTGGGGGGGCATTAGATTTTGGGGTGTTTTAGGGGTGGGGGGGCATTAGATTTTGGGGTGTTTTAGGGGTGGGGGGACATTAGATTTTGGGGTGTTTTAGGGGTGGGGGGGGCATTAGATTTTGGGGTGTTTTAGGGGTGGGGGGCATTAGATTTTGGGGTGTTTTAGGGGTGGGGGGGACATTAGATTTTGGGGTGTTTCGGGGTCAGGGAGCCACATCTCAGCAGGCGTTGGGGGGCTGGAGCAGCGCGGGGGTTTTGGGGTGCAGAATAGGGGGGCCCCCCCTCGATCCCAGCCGGCCCCACCCCTCCGGGGGTCCCTTTTTGGGGGGGGTCCCTTTGGGGGTCCCGGCCCCCCACTCACTGGTGCCCTCCTCGGTGACCATGCCCAGCCCCTCGGCCTTGTTCTGCCGCTCGAAGGCGTTCAGGTCCAGCACGCTGCAGGCCAGGGGCACCCCAAAAAGGGGTCAGGGGGACCCCAAAAACGGCACAGACCCACCCGGGGGTCCTGCTGATCTGGGGGACCCCAATAGCCCGGGGGAGACCCCAATTCCCTCGGGGTGACCCCAATTCCCTCGGGGTGACCCCAATTCCCACAGGGTGACCCCAATTCCCACAGGGGGACCCCAATTCCTTTGAGGTGACCCCAATTCCTGCGGGGCACCCCCAGCTCTCCCGGGGTCCCCGTTTCCCTGGGGGTCCCCATTTCCCCGGGGGTCCTCGTTTCCCCTGGGGGTCCCCGTTTCCTCAGGGGTCCCCATTTCCCTGGGGGTCCCCATTTCCCCGGGGGTCCCCGTTTCCCCCGGGGGTCCCCGTTTCCTCAGGGGTCCCCATTTCCCTGGGGGTCCCCGTTTCCCTCAGGGGTCCCCGTTTCCCTGGGGGTCCCCGTTTCCCTGGGGGTCCCCATTCCCTCAGGGGTCCCCGTTTCCCCTGGGGGTCCCCATTTCCCGGGGGGTCCCCGTTTCCCCCGGGGTCCCCATTTCCCTGGGGGTCCCCATTTCCCCGGGGGTCCCCATTTCCCTGGGGGTCCCCATTTCCCCTGGGGGTCCCCATTTCCCCTGGGGGTCCCCGTTTCCCCGGGGGTCCCCATTTCCCCTGGGGGTCCCCGTTTCCCCGGGGGTCCCCATTTCCTCAGGGGTCCCCGTTTCCCTGGGGGTCCCCATTTCCCTCAGGGGTCCCCGTTTCCCTGGGGGGTCCCCATTTCCCTGGGGGTCCCCATTTCCTCAGGGGTCCCCATTTCCCGGGGGGTCCCCATTTCCCCGGGGGTCCCCATTTCCCCGGGGGTCCCCATTTCCCCGGGGGTCCCCATTTCCCTGGGGGTCCCCGTTTCCCCCGGGGGTCCCCGTTTCCCTGGGGGTCCCCGTTTCCCCCGGGGGTCCCCGTTTCCCTGGGGGTCCCCGTTTCCCCCGGGGGTCCCCATTTCCCCGGGGGTCCCCCCTTTTCCCGCACCTGCAGGTTTGCATCAGCGCCTGCACGCTCTGGAAGAAGCCGACCTCGCGCTTGGACTTGAGGTACTCGAGCATCTTCTGTGGGGACATTGGGGACACCAGGGACATTGGGGACACTGGGGACACTGGGGACATTGGGGACAGCAGGGACATTGGGGACAGCAGGGGACATTGGGGACATTGGGGACAGCAGGGACATTGGGGACATTGGGGACAGCAGGGGACATTGGGGACATTGGGGACACTGGGGACATTGGGGACACTGGGGACATTGGGGACATGAAGGGGACACTGGGGACATTGGGGACACTGGGGACACCAGGGACATTGGGGACAGCAGGGACATTGGGGACACTGGGGACAGCAGGGACATTGGGGACACTGGGGACACTGGGGACATTGGGGACACTGGGGACAGCAGGGACATTGGGGACATTGGGGACATTGGGGACACTGGGGACACCAGGGACATTGGGGACACTGGGGACACTGGGGACAGGTGGGGACACGGAGGGGACACAGGGGACATTGGGAACACTGGGGACACGGAGGGACATTGGGGACACTGGGGACATTGGGGACATGAAGGGGACACTGGGGACAGGTGGGGACACCAGGGGACATTGGGGACATTGGGGACGCTGGGGACATTGAGGGGACATGGGGGACACTGGGGACACTGGGGACATGGGGGACACCAGGGGACATTGGGGACACTGGGGACACGGGGGACACTGAGGGACATTGGGGACATGGAGGGGACACTGGGGACACAGAGGGGACATGGAGGGGACACTGGGGACACTGGGGACAGCAGGGGACATTGGAAACACACAGGTGACACAGGGGGCATTGGGGACAGCTGGGGACACACTGGGGACACTGAGGGACATTGGGGGACATTGGGGACAGGTGGGGACACTGGGAAAATTGGGGACACTGGGGACACTGGGGACACACAGGTGACACACAGGTGACACAGGTGGCACACAGGGGGCACACAGGTGACACAGGGGTGACACAGGTGACACAGGTGACACACAGGCGACACAGGTGACACAGAGGTGACACAGAGGTGGCACAGGTGACACAGGGGTGACCGGGGGGTCTCACACAGGTGACACACAGGTGGCACACAGGTGACACAGAGGTGACACAGGTGGCACACAGGTGACACAGAGGTAACACAGGTGACACAGGTGACACAGGGGTGGCACACAGGTGACACAGGGGTGGCACAGGTGACACACAGGTGACACACAGGTGGCACACAGGTGACACACAGGGTGGCACACAGGTGACACACAGGGGTGGCACACAGGTGACACAGGGGTGGCACAGGTGACACAGGGTGGCACACAGGTGACACAGGGTGGCACAGGTGACACAGGGGTGGCACAGGGTGGCACACAGGTGACACAGGGTGGCACAGGTGACACAGGGGTGGCACAGGTGGCACACAGGTGACACAGGTGACACACAGGTGACACAGGGGTGACCGGGGGGTCTCACACAGGTGACACACAGGTGACACAGGTGACACAGGTGACACACAGGTGACACAGGGGTGACCGGGGTCTCTCACCTGCTGCACGTCGGCGTTGCCCCCGTTGAGGATGGAGATGCCCAACTTGAGCGTGGAGGAGACCATGGAGCCCCGCTCGCCTGGGGACAGCGGGGACACCCAGGGGACACACAGGGTCACCCAGGGGACACACAGGGTCACCCAGGGGGCACCCAGGGTCACCCAGGGGACACACAGCGTCACCCAGGGGACAAACAGCGTCACCATGGGGGCACCCAGGGACACCCAGGGGACACACAGGGTCACCCAGGGGACACACAGGGTCACCATGGGGCACCCAGGGTCACCCAGGGGGACACACAGCGTCACCACGGGGCACCCAGGGTCACCATGGGGCACCCAGGGTCACCCAGGGGGACACACAGGGTCACCCAGGGGACACACAGGGTCACCATGGGGCACCCAGGGTCACCCAGGGGGACACACAGCGTCACCACGGGGCACCCAGGGTCACCATGGGGCACCCAGGGTCACCCAGGGGGACACACAGGGTCACCCAGGGGACACACAGGGTCACCATGGGGCACCCAGGGTCACCCAGGGGGACACACAGCGTCACCACGGGGCACCCAGGGTCACCATGGGGCACCCAGGGACACCCAGGGGACACACAGGGTCACCCAGGGGACACACAGGGTCACCATGGGGCACCCAGGGTCACCCAGGGGGACACACAGCGTCACCACGGGGCACCCAGGGTCACCATGGGGCACCCAGGGTCACCCAGGGGGACACACAGGGTCACCCAGGGGACACACAGGGTCACCATGGGGCACCCAGGGTCACCCAGGGGGACACACAGGGTCACCCAGGGGACACACGGGGTCACCATGGGGCACCCAGGGTCACCCAGGGGGACACACAGCGTCACCACGGGGCACCCAGGGTCACCATGGGGCACCCAGGGTCACTCAGGGTCACTCAAGGTCACTCAGTGGTCACTCATTGGTCACTCCAATGGTCACTCATGGTCGCTCAGTGGTCGCTCACGGCCACTCAGTGGTCACTATTGGTCACTCAGTGGTCAGTGGTCACTATTGGTCACTCAGGGTCACTCTGGTCACTCATGGTCACTCAGTGGTCACTCACAGTCACTATCAGTCACTCATTGGTCACTCATTGGTCACTCAGTGGTCACTCAGTGGTCACTCAGGGTCACTCACTGGTCAGTGGTCACTCAGTGGTCAGTGGTCACTCACTGGTCAGTGGTCACTCAGTGGTCACTCACTGGTCAGTGGTCACTCACTGGTCTGTGGTCACTCAGTGGTCAGTCGTGGTCACTCAGGGTCACTCAGTGGTCACTCAGGGTCACTCAGTGGTCACTCAGGGGTCACTCTTTGGTCACTCATTGGTCACTCAGGGGTCACTCAGGGTCACTCAGTGGTCACTATTGGTCACTCAGGGTCACTCAGGGTCACTCAGTGGTCAGTCGTGGTCACTATTGGTCACTCACTGGTCAGTGGTCACTCAGTGGTCACTCAGGGTCACTCAGGGTCACTCAGTGGTCACTCAGTGGTCACTCAGGGGTCACTCAGTGCTCACTCAGTGGTCACTCAGGGTCACTCAGTGGTCACTATAGGTCACTCAGGGTCACTCAGTGGTCACTCGTGGTCACTCAGTGGTCACTATTGGTCACTCACTGGTCAGTGGTCACTATTGGTCACTCACTGGTCAGTGGTCACTCGTGGTCACTCACTGGTCACTCTGGTCACTCGTGGTCACTCAGTAGTCACTATTGGTCACTCAGTGGTCACTCAGGTCACTCTGGTCACTCACTGGTCACTCAGTGGTCACTCAGTGGTCACTCAGTGGTCACTCAGGGTCACTCAGTGGTCACTCAGTGGTCACTATTGGTCACTCAGTGGTCACTCTGGTCACTCGTGGTCACTCAGTGGTCACTCTGGTCACTCATGGTCACTCTGGTCACTCACCCTTGCAGGCGCTGATCATCTGCAGCACCATCTCGGCCGCTCCCCGCGTGTGCAGCCGGGCCTGCTGCGACAGCAGCTTCTGCTTCTCCATCTCCTTCTCCTGGGGTCACACGGGGGTCACAGGGGTCACACGGGGGTCACAGGGGTCAGGAGGGGTCACAGGGGTCAGGAGGGGTCACAGGGATTGGGGGGTCATGGGGGTCACAGGGGTCAGGGGGTCACAGCAGCTTCTGCTTCTCCATCTCCTCCTGGGGACATTGGGGACATTGGGGGGGGTCACAGGGGTCAGGGGGGGTCAGGAGGGGTCACGGGGGGGTCACAGGGGGGGTCACAGGGGGGGTCAGGAGGGGTCACAGGGGGGGTCACAGGGGGGGTCACGGGGGGGGTCAGGGGGTTTTTGGGATCCCCCCCCCTCCCCACCTCAAACGAATCCTCGGCTTCTTCCTCTTCCTTCTCCTCTTCCTCCTTCTCCTCCTCCTCGCCCTCCTCGATGTGGCAGCTCTGGGGACATTGGGGACATTGGGGACGGGGGGGGAATCCCCGAATCAGGAACCCTCGCCCCCCAAAACCAACCTGGGAGCCCCCCGAAACCCCCCCATCCCTGAACAGCCCCCCAAAACCAACCTGGGAGCCCCCCAAAACCCCCCATCCCTGAACAGCCCCCCAAAATCCCTGGGTGCCCCCAAAACCCCCCCCATCCCCAAACAGCCCCCCAAAACCAACCTGGGAGCCCCCCGAAACCTCCCCATCCCTGAACAGCCCCCCAAAACCAACCTGGGAGCCCCCCGAAACACCCCCATCCCTGAACAGCCCCCCAAAACCAACCTGGGAGCCCCCCGAAACCCCCCATCCCTGAACAGCCCCCCAAAATCCCTGGGAGCCCCCCGAAACCCCCCCATCCCTGAACAGCCCCCCAAAATCCCTGGGAGCCCCCGAAACCCCCCCATCCCTGAACAGCCCCCCAAAAACCAACCTGGGAGCCCCCCGAAACCCCCCATCCCTGAACAGCCCCCCAAAATCCCTTTGGGTCCTGTTGTGTTTTTGATGCCCCAGTTTTGGGGTGCCCCGTTTCTGGGATCCCCCCCGTTTAGAGGTCTCCCCCTTTTCGGGGTCCCCCCTCTTTTTGGGGTGCCCCATTTTTAGGGTTCCCCGGTTTTGGAGTGCCCCCGTTTTGGGATGCACCGATTTTGTGGACCCCTGGTTTTGGGGCACCCCGTTTTTGGGGAGCCCGGGTTTTGGGGTCTCTCAGGTTTTGGGATCCCCACAGCTTAGAGGTCCCCCCATTTTTGGAGTGCCCCAGGTTTTGGGGTGCCCCGTTTTTAGGGTGCCCCGTTTTTGGGGTGCCCCGTTTTTAGGGTGGCCCCATTTTTTAGGGTGCCCCATTTTTTGGGGTGCCCCATTTTTAGGGTGCCCCATTTTTGGGGTGCCCCATTTTTAGGGTGCCCCATTTTGGGGGGTGCCCCATGTTTTAGGGTGCCCCATTTTTAGGGTGCCCCATTTTTTGGGATGCCCCATTTTTGGGGTGCCCAGGTTTTGAGGTCCCCCCGTTTTTGGGGTGCCCACCTTGGCCATGATGCCGGCGTAGGCCATGTACAGGTGATCCTGCTCCAGGTGGCTGCGGGCGGTGAGGGGGGGACACAGGTTGGGGACAGGGACCCCCCAAAAGGGGACCCAGGTGGCCCCAAGTGACCCCAAGGTTTGAGCTGCACCCACCCAAACTGGGGTTTGGGGTGCCCAGGGTGGGGTTTGGGGTGCCCAGGGTGGGGTTTGGGGTGCCCATGGTGGATTTGGGAGTCTCCTCTGTGGGATTTGGGGTGCCCAGGGTGGGGTTTGGGGTGCCCATGGTGGATTTGGGGGTCTCCTCTGTGGGGTTTTGGGGTCCTTGCAGGGGTTTGGGGTGCCCAGGGTGGGGTTTGGGGTGCCCAGGGTGGGATTTGGGGTGCCCAGGGTGGGGTTTGGGGTGCCCACAGTGGGATTTGGGGTGGGGATTTGGGGTCGCACCCAATGGGTTTTGGGGTGCCCAGGGTGGGATTTGGGGTGCCCAGGGTGGGGTTTGGGGTGCCCATGGTGGATTTGGGGTCTGACCCAATGGGATTTGGGGTGCCCGTGGTGGATTTGGGGGTCTCCTCTGTGGGGTTTTGGGCTCCTTGCAGGGATTTGGGGTCCCCTGCAGGATTTGGGGTCCCCCCTCAGGGATTTGGGGTCCCTGCGGGATTTTGGGGTCCCCAGTGTGATTTGGGGTCCTCTCAGCGAGTTGAGATCTCCGAGGGATTTGGGGTCCCCCCAGATTTTGGAGTCCCCTCAGGGATTTGGGGTCCCCAGTGAGATTTAGGTCCCCATTGGGGGTTTTAGGATCCCTTCAGGATTTGGGGTCCCCCCTCAGGGATTTGGGGTTCCCAGTGTGATTTGGGGTCCCCTGCAGGATTTGGGGTCTCTGAGGGATTTGGGGTCTCTGAGGGATTTGGGGTCCCCAGTGTGATTTGGGGTCCCCTCAGGATTTGGTGTCCCCACAGGGATTTGGGGTCCCCTGCAGGATTTAGGGTTTCTGAGGGATTTGGGGTCCCCAGTGTGATTTGGGGTCCCCATCTGAGTTTGGGATCCCTGCAGGATTTGGGGTCCCCCCGGGTTTCGGGGTCTCCGTGGGATTTCGGGTCCCCTCAGGGTTTTGGTTTCCCCACAGGATTTGGGGTCCCCGATGGGATTTGGTGTCTCCTCTGTGGGGTTTTGGGGTCCCCGGCGTGATTTGGTTTCCCCTCAGGGATTTATTTCGAGTCCCCGGCGTGAGTTGGTGTCCCCAGTGTGATTTGGGGTCCCCCCGCTGGGATCTGGGGTCCCCCCGTTGGGTTTGGGGTCCCCCCGTTGGGTTTTGGGGTCCCCCCGTGGGGATTCGGGGTCCCCCTGTTGGGTTTTGGGGTCCCCGTTGGGATTCTGGGTCCCCCCGTTGGGTTTTGGGGTCCCCCCGTTGGGTTTGGGGTTCCCCCGGGTTTTGAGGTCCCCCCCGTTGGGTTTTGGGGTGCCCCCGTTGGGTTTTGGGGTCCCCCCCGTTGGGTTTCGGGGTCCCCCCCATTGGGGTCTGGGGTCCCCCGGGTTTCGGGGTCCCCCCGTTGGGATTCTGGGTCCCCCCGTTGGGTTTTGGGGTCCCCCCGTTGGGTGTTGGGGTCCCCCCGTTGGGTTTCGGGGTCCCCCCAGGTTTTGGGGTCCCCCCGGGTTTTGGGGTCCCCCCGGGTTTCGGGGTCCCCCCGGGTTTTGGGTCCCCCCGTGTTTTGGGGTGCCCCCGTTGGGTTTTGGGGTCCCCCCGGGTTTCGGGGTCCCCCCGTTGGGTTTTGGGGTCCCCCCGTTGGGTTTTGGGGTCCCCCCCATTGGGGTCTGGGGTCCCCCCGGGTTTCGGGGTCCCCCCCGTTGGGTTTTGGGGTCCCCCCGGGTTTTGGGGTCCCCCCGGGTTTTGGGGTCCCCCCGCCGGGCTCGGGGTCACCTCTGCTCGGTGAGCGCGGTGCGGCTGAAGTGCAGGATCAGCTGGTGCAGCGGGTCCGGCCGCGCCTCGGCCTCCTCCTCCTCCTCCTCCTCCTCCCGGCCCGACTTCTGCGCCCCCAAACCCCAACGCGTCAGGGGGGCTCGGGGTGTCCCCAAACCCCAAAGGTGTCCCCAAACCCCAAAGGTGTCCCCAAAGTCCCAATGGATGTCCCCAAACCTTCCAGGGGTGTCCTCGAACCCCAATGCATGTCCCCAAACCCCAGGGATGTCCCCAAACCCCAAAGGTGTCCCCAAAGTCCCAATGGATGTCCCCAAACCCAGGGATGTCCCCAAAGCCCGTCAGGGGGGGCTCGGGGTGTCCCCAAACCCCAAAGGTGTCCCCAAACCCCAAAGGTGTCCCCGAAGTCCCAATGGATGTCCCCAAACCCAGGGATGTCCCCAAAGCCCGTCAGGGGGGCTCGGGGTGTCCCCAAACCCCAAAGGTGTCCCCAAAGTCCCAATGGATGTCCCCAAACCCAGGGATGTCCCCAAAGCCCGTCAGGGGGGCTCGGGGTGTCCCCAAACCCCAAAGGTGTCCCCAAAGTCCCAATGGATGTCCCCAAACCCAGGGATGTCCCCAAAGCCCGTCAGGGGGGGCTCGGGGTGTCCCCAAACCACCCTAGGGTGTCCCCAAACCCCAAAGGTGTCCCCAAATTCCCCGGGGGTGTCCCCAAACACCAAAGGTGTCCCCAAACCCCCCAGGGGTGTCCCCAAACCTTCCAGGGGTGTCCTCGAACCCCAATGCATGTCCCCAAACGCCAGGGATGTCCCCAAACGCCAACAGGTGTCCCCAAACCCCGATAGGTGTCCCCAAACCCCAATGGATGTCCCCAAACCCCTGGAAATCCCCCCAGGGATGTCCCCAACCCCTCGGGGATGTCCCCAACCCCAATGGATGTCCCCAAGCCCCAGGGATGTCCCCAACCCCAATGGATATCCCCAAGCCCAGGGATGTCCCCATGCCCAGGGATGTCCCCAAGCCCCAGGGATGTCCCCAAGCCCTCGGGGATGTCCCCAAGCCCCAGGGATGTCCCCATGCCCAGGGATGTCCCCAAGCCCCAGGGATGTCCCCAAACCCCCGGGAATGTCCCCAACCCCTCGGGGATGTCCCCAAACCCCAGGGATGTCCCCAAACCCCCAGGGACGTCCCCAAACCCCCAGGGATGTCCCCAAACCCCAGGGATGTCCCCAAGCCCCAGGGATGTCCCCAACCCTTTGGGGATGTCCCCAAGCCCAGGGATGTCCCCAAGCCCCAGGGATGTCCCCAACCCCCAGGGATGTCCCCAAGCCCAGGGATGTCCCCAAGCCCCAGGGATGTCCCCAAACCCCAGGGATGTCCCCAAGCCCCGGGATGTCCCCAAGCCCAGGGATGTCCCCAAGCCCAGGGATGTCCCCAAACCCCAGGGATGTCCCCAAGCCCCAGGGATGTCCCCAAACCCCCACGGATGTCCCCAACCCTTTGGGGATGTCCCCAAGCCCAGGGATGTCCCCAAGCCCCGGGGATGTCCCCAAGCCCAGGGATGTCCCCAACCCCTCGGGGATGTCCCCAAGCCCCAGGGATGTCCCCAAACCCCCAGGGATGTCCCAAACCCCTCGGGGATGTCCCCAAACCCCAGGGATGTCCCCAAGCCCCTCGGGGATGTCCCCAAGCCCCGGGGATGTCCCCAAGCCCCAGGGATGTCCCCAAGCCCCGGGATGTCCCCTCTCACCGAGAGGTCGTCGATCATTCGGTCCTCGAAGGGCGGCTGCTCCCGGGCCAGCCACGAGAGCCGGTAGGACTCGAGGAACATGTTACAGGCGCGGTGCCTGGGGACACGCCTGTCACCTGTGTGCCCGCCTGGCACTGCCACCTGTGCCCACCTGGCATCACCTGGCATCACCTGTGCCAGCCTGGGGGCACCTGTGCCAGCCTGGCATCACCTGTGCCCGGCAGGACTCGAGGAACGTGTTACAGGCGCGGTGCCTGGGGACACGCCTGTCACCTGTGTGCCCGCCTGGCACTGCCACCTGTGCCCACCTGGCATCACCTGGCATCACCTGTGCCCACCTGGCATCACCTGGCATCACCTGTGCCAGCCTGGGGGCACCTGTGCCAGCCTGGGGGCACCTGTGCCCGGCAGGACTCGAGGAACATGTTACAGGCCCGGTGCCTGGGGACACGCCTGTCACCTGTGTGCCCACCTGTGTGCCAGCCTGGCACCACCACCTGTGCCAGCCTGGCACCGTCACCTGTGTGCCCACCTAGCACCACCCGGCATCACCTGTGCCCGGCAGGACTCGAGGAACGTGTTACAGGCACGGTGCCTGGGGACACGCCTGTCACCTGTGTGCCAGCCTGGGGGCACCTGTGCCAGCCTGGGGGCAGCTGTGCCCGGCAGGACTCGAGGAACGTGTTACAGGCGCGGTGCCTGGGGACACGCCTGTCACCTGTGTGCCCACCTGTGTGCCAGCCTGTGCCATCCTGGGGGCCCACCCATCCCCACCTGGAGGGTGCCAGGTGTCACCCAGGGGCTCCCAGCTGTCACCCAGGTGTCACCCAGGTGTCATCCCGTGAGTCCCAGGTGTCACCCAGGGGCTCCCAGTTGGCACCCAAGGAATGCCAGGTGTCACCCACCAGGTGCTGGTGTCACCCAGGGAGCCCCAGGTGCCACCCAGGGGTTTCCAGATGCCAGCCAGGGGAGCCAGGTGTCACCCAGGGCTCTCAGGTGTCACCCAGGGAATGCCAGGTGCCACCCAGGGCCCCCCCAGTGCCTCCCAGTGCCCCAAATCCCCTCCCAGTGCCCCCAAATCCCCTCGCAGTGCCCGCAGTGCCCGCAGTGCCCACCTGGGCAGGTTGTACAGGGGCGTCATGCGGAAGCAGGCGACGACGGCGCGGCGGCGCTGCTTGGACAGGAGCTTGTGCCACACGGCCTTCTTGGACTTGTAGGGGTGCTCTGTCTGTGGGGGGGCACCGGGGTCACCCCCAAACCCCCTGGGCACCCCCAACCCCCCTGGGCACCCCCAAACCCCCTGGGCACCCCTGAACCCCCCTGGGCCCCCCCAAACCAGCCCCAAAGCACCCAAAGGGCACCCAAAGGGCACAGAGCACCCCGAGCTTGTGCCACACGGCCACCTTGGACTTGTAGGGGTGCTCTGTCTGTGGGGGGGCACCGGGGTCACCCCCAAACCCCCTGGGCACCCCCAACCCCCCTGGGCACCCCCAAACCCCCTGGGCACCCCTGAACCCCCCTGGGCACCCCCAAACCAGCCCCAAGGCACCCAAAGGGCACCCAAAGGGCACAGAGCACCCCGGGCTTGTGCCACACGGCCACCTTGGACTTGTAGGGGTGCTCTGTCTGTGGGGGGGCACCGGGGTCACCCCCAAACCCCCTGGGCACCCCTGAACCCCCCTGGGCACCCCCAACCCCCCTGGGCACCCCCAAACCAGCCCCAAAGCACCCAAAGGGCACCCAAAGGGCGCACAGCACCCCGAGCTTGTGCCACACGGCCACCTTGGACTGGCAGGGGTGCTCTGTCTGTGGGGGGGCACCGGGGTCACCCCTGAACCCCCCTGAGCATCCCCTGAACCCCCCTGGGCACCCCTGAACCCCCCTGAGCACCCCTGAACCCCCCTGAGCACCCCTGAACCCCCATGGGCACCCAAAGGGCACAGAGCACCCCGAGCTTGTGCCACACGGCCACCTTGGACTTGTAGGGGTGCTCTGTCTGTGGGGGGGTCACTGGGGTCACCCGGTGTCACCTGGGGTCACCCGGGGTCAGCTGGGGTCCCCAAATCCCCCACGCGCCCCCCCCGAGCCCCCAGACCTGCTCGAGGTGGTAGAGCACGGCCGACACCTCCTGCACCCGGCGCACGACCTGCTCGGGGCTGGCGGGGCCCTCGTCCCGGCCGGCCTGGCGCACCAGGGCCATCTGCCAGCGCGCCGAGCCCGTGTTCTCCACCTGGGGACATTGGGGACATTGGGGACATCATTGGGGACATCAGCACCAGGGCCATCTGCCAGCGCGCCGAGCCCGTGTTCTCCACCTGGGGACATTGGGGACATTGGGGACATTGGGGACATCAGCACCAGGGCCATCTGCCAGCGCGCCGAGCCCGTGTTCTCCACCTGGGGACATTGGGGACATTGGGGACATTGGGGACATCAGCACCAGGGCCATCTGCCAGCGCGCCGAGCCCGTGTTCTCCACCTGGGGACATTGGGGACATTGGGGACATTGGGGACATTGGGGACACTGGGGACATCAGCACCAGGGCCACCTGCCAGCGAGCCGCGCCCATGTTCTCCACCTGGGGACATTGGGGACATTGACTGGGGACACTGGGGACATTGGGGACAGCACTGGGGACATTGGGAGCCCCACAAGGGGCTCCTGGGGACACAATGACACCAAGGACACAGTGACACAGGAGTGACACAGGGTGGGGACACAGTGACATTGCAGACAAGGTGACACAGGTGATACAGTGACACAGGTGACACAGGGGACACAGTGACACAGAGAACACAGTGACACAGGTGACACAGGTGACACAGGGCCGTGCCAGCTCACCTTGTCCTGCAGGTGCAGGTTGTTGTGCAGGAACTCCCGAACCTCCTCGTCCGTGTCCTTCTGCAGGGGGGGACACAGGGGACAATCAGCAAGGGTCCCCAAACCCTTGGGGGTGTCCCCAAAGCCTTGGGGGTGTCCCCAGGTGTCCCTGGGCACCCATCAGGGCACAGTGGCCACCCTTGACCAGCTCCATGTCCCCAACCAACCCAGGGCTTTGTCCCTAAATCCAGGGGACATCTGGAGGTTCCAGGGGGGTTCCCACGTGTCCCCAGGTGTCCCCAGGTGTCCCCAGGTGAGCCCAGGTGTGCCCAGGCACCCACCAGGATGCAGCGGCCCTTGGCCAGCGCCATGTCCCCAACCCCAGGGGTTTGTCCCTAAACCCAGGGGACATTTGTGGGTCCCAGGTGTGCCCAGGTGTGCCCGGGTGTGCCCAGGTGGGCACCCACCAGGATGCAGCAGCCCTTGGCCAGCGCCATGTCCCCAACCCCAGGGCTTTGTCTGGGTTTGTCCCTAACCCAGGGGACATTTGTGGGTCCCAGGTGTGCCCAGGTGCCCCCAAGTGTCCTCAGGTGTGCCCAGGTGTCCCCAGGCACCCACCAGGATGCAGCAGCCCTTGGCCAGCGCCATGTCCCCAACCCCAGGGCTTTGTCTGGGTTTGTCCCTAACCCAGGGGACATTTGTGGGTCCCAGGTGTCCCCAGGTGGGCACCCACCAGGGCGTAGCGGCCCTTGGCCAGCGCCATGTCCCAAATCCCAGGGGACATTTGTGGGTGCCAGGTGTCCCCAGGTGGGCACCCACCAGGGCGTAGCGGCCCTTGGCCAGCGCGATCAGCTCCTGGTCGGCCGGCGAGCACATGTTGAGGCCGATGGGCAGCATCTTCTTGAGCGTGGCCACGATGAGCGAGGTGTGCACCGAGTACCTGTCCCCGCGGCGGCGCTTCTTGGAGCGCTCCTGCTCCGAGCCACCTCCCTGAGGGGACAGGGACAGCGTGGGGACAGGGATGGGGACATGGTGACAGCTCCTGCTCCGAGCCACCTCCCTGAGGGGACAGGGACAGCGTGGGGACAGTGACCCCATAACCAGTGACAGCTCCTGCTCCGAGCCACCTCCCTGAGGGGACAGGGACAGCGTGGGGACAGGGATGGGGACATGGTGACAGCTCCTGCTCCGAGCCACCTCCCTGAGGGGACAGGGACAGTGTGGGGACAGTGACCCCATAACCAGTGTCAGCTCCTGCTCCGAGCCACCTCCCTGAGGGGACAGGGACACCGTGGGGACAGTGACCCCATAACCAGTGACAGCTCCTGCTCCGAGCCACCTCCCTGAGGGGACAGGGACACCATGGGGACAGTGACCCCATAACCAGTGACAGCTCCTGCTCAGAGCCACCTCCCTGACGGGACAGGGACAGTGTGGGGACAGGGACCCCATAACCAGTGACAGCTCCTGCTCCGAGCCACCTCCCTGAGGGGACAGGGACAGCGTGGGGACAGTGACCCCATAACCAGTGACAGCTCCTGCTCCGAGCCACCTCCCTGAGGGGACAGGGACAGCTTGGGGACAGGGACAGGGACCCCATAACCAGTGACAGCTCCTGCTCCGAGCCACCTCCCTGAGGGGACAGGGACACCATGGGGACAGGGACAGGGACCCCATAACCAGTGACAGCTCCTGCTCCGAGCCACCTCCCTGAGGGGACAGGGACAGCGTGGGGACAGGGATGGGGACACAGGGTCAGCAGTGACCCCATTACCAGTGTCATCATGGGGACACCATGGGGACAGGGATGGGGACAAAGACACAGTGTCAGCTCCTGCTCAGAGCCACTCCCTTGGGACGGGGACAGGGACACGGGGTCAGCAGGGACCCCACAACCACAGGGACAGGAGCAACCCCATAAGCCGTAAGGACAAGGGGCCCCCGGCCAATGTCACCCCACAGAAGAGGAGTTTTGGGGGTCCCAAGCCTGGTGACTCCCCAGAACAGGAATTTTGGGGTGTCCCAATTGTGGTGACCCCCCAGAACAGGAATTTTGGGGTCCCAGATGTTGTGACCCCACAGAATAGGAATTTTGGGGTCCCAGATGTTGTGGCCCCACAGAACAGGAGTTTTGGGGTGTCCCAATTGTGGTGACCCCCCAGAACAGGAATTTTGGGGTCCCAGATGTTGTGACCCCCCAGAACAGGAATTTTGGGGTCCCAGATGTTGTGACCCCACAGAACAGGAGTTTTGGGGTGTCCCAATTGTCGTGACCCCCCAGAACAGGAATTTTGAGGTCCCAGATGTTGTGACCCCACAGAACAGGAGTTTTGGGGTGTCCCAGCTGTGGTGACCCCCCAGAATAGGAATTTTGGGGTCCCAGATGTTGTGACCCCACAGAACAGGAATTTTGGGGTCCCAGATGTTGTGACCCCACAGAACAGGAGTTTTGAGGTCCCAGATGTTGTGGCCCCACAGAACAGGAATTTTGGGGTCCCAGATGTTGTGACCCCACAGAACAGGAGTTTTGAGGTCCCAGATGTTGTGACCCCACAGAACAGGAGTTTTGGGGTGTCCCAATTGTCGTGACCCCCCAGAACAGGAATTTTGAGGTCCCAGATGTTGTGACCCCACAGAACAGGAGTTTTGGGGTGTCCCAGCTGTGGTGACCCCCCAGAATAGGAATTTTGGGGTCCCAGATGTTGTGACCCCACAGAACAGGAATTTTGGGGTCCCAGATGTTGTGACCCCACAGAACAGGAGTTTTGAGGTCCCAGATGTTGTGGCCCCACAGAACAGGAATTTTGGGGTCCCAGATGTTGTGACCCCACAGAACAGGAGTTTTGAGGTCCCAGATGTTGTGGCCCCACAGAACAGGAGTTTTGGGGTGTCCCAATTGTGGTGACCCCACAGAACAGGAATTTTGGGGGTCCCAGATGTTGTGGCCCCACAGAACAGGAATTTTGGGGGGTCCCAGCTGTGGTGACCCCACCGAGGGTTCCTGGGGACCCCCCTGTGCCCCCCCAGCCCCTCCCCGCTAACCTGTCCATCTCCAGACTGGGAGCAGCACCCGCAGCCGAGGGGAGAGAAGAGAGAGAGTCAGGGACAGTGGGACACCGTTAGGGACAGGGGGACAGCACTGGGGACAGTGGGACACCGTTAGGGACAGGGGGACACCATTAGGGACAGGGGGACACCGTTAGGGACAGGGGGACAGCGTTGGGGACAGTGGGACAGCGTTGGGGACAGTGGGACACCGTTAGGGACAGGGGGACACCGTTAGGGACAGGGGGACAGCGTTGGGGACAGGGGGACACCGTTAGGGACAGGGGGACACCGTTAGGGACAGGGGGACACCGTTAGGGACAGGGGGACAGCGTTGGGGACAGTGGGACAGCGTTGGGGACAGTGGGACACCGTTAGGGACAGGGGGACAGCGTTGGGGACAGTGGGACACCGTTAGGGACACCGTTAGGGACAGGGGGACAGCACTGGGGACAGTGGGACACCGTTAGGGACAGGGGGACAGCGTTGGGCACAGGGGGACAGCACTGGGGACAGTGGGACACCGTTAGGGACAGGGGGACACCGTTAGGGACAGGGGGACAGCGTTGGGCACAGGGGGACAGCACTGGGGACAGTGGGACACCGTTAGGGACAGGGGGACAGCGTTGGGCACAGGGGGACAGCACTGGGGACAGTGGGACACCGTTAGGGACAGGGGGACAGCGTTGGGGACAGTGGGACACCGTTAGGGACAGGGGGACACCGTTAGGGACAGGGGGACAGCGTTGGGGACAGTGGGACACCGTTAGGGACAGGGGGACAGCGTTGGGGACAGTGGGACAGCACTGGGGACAGTGGGACACCGTTAGGGACAGGGGGACAGCATGGGGGACAGGGGGACAGCACTGGGGACACCGTTAGGGACAGGGGGACACCGTTAGGGACAGGGGGACAGCACTGGGGACACTGTTAGGGACATGGGGACAGTGGGACAGCATCGGGGACAGTGGGACACCATTAGGGACAGGGAGACAGCACTGGGAACACTGTTAGGGACATGGGGACACCGTTAGGGACAGGGGGACAGCACTGGGGACACTGTTAGGGACATGGGGACACCGTTAGGGACAGGGGGACAGCACTGGGGACACTGTTAGGGACATGGGGACAGTGCTGGGGACACTGGGACACTGTTAGGGACAAGGGGACAGCGGTGGGGACATGGGGACATCACTGGGGACACTGGGACAGCGTTAGGGACACAGTTAGGGACATGGGGACAAGGATTTTTGGCGGTGAATTAGGAGTCCCAGGTGGGCTTTGGGTGAATCAGGGCTTTGAGGCGGGATTTGGGGTGAATTATGGGTTCAGGGTGGGATTTTGGGGTGAATTAGGGCTTTGAGGCAGGATTTGGGGTGAATTATGAGTTCAGGGTGGGATTTTGGGGTGAATTAGGGCTTTGAGGCGGGATTTGGGGTGAATTATGGGTTCAGGGTGGGATTTTGGGGTGAATTAGGGCTTTGAGGCGGGATTTGGGGTGAATTATGGGTTCAGGGTGGGATTTTGGGGTGAATTAGGGCTTTGAGGCGGGATTTGGGGTGAATTATGGGTTCAGGGTGGGATTTTGGGGTGAATTTGGGCTTTGAGGTGGGATTTGGGGGTGAATTATGGGTTCAGGGTGGGATTTTGGGGTGAATTAGGGCTCCAAGGCAGGATTTGGGGTGAATTATGGGTTCAGGGTGGGATTTTGGGGTGAATTAGGGCTTTGAGGCGGGATTTGGGGTGAATTATGGGTTCAGGGTGGGATTTTGGGGTGAATTAGGGCTTTGAGGCAGGATTTGGGGTGAATTATGGGTTCATGGTGGGATTTTGGGGTGAATTAGGGCTTTGAGGCGGGATTTGGGGTGAATTATGGGTTCAGGGTGGGATTTTGGGGTGAATTAGGGCTTTGAGGTGGGATTTGGGGTGAATTATGGGTTCAGGGTGGGATTTTGGGGTGAATTAGGGCTTTGAGGCGGGATTTGGGGTGAATTATGGGTTCAGGGTGGGATTTTGGGGTGAATTAGGGCTTTGAGGTGGGATTTGGGGTGAATTATGGGTTCAGGGTGGGATTTTGGGGTGAATTAGGGCTTTGAGGTGGGATTTGGGGTGAATTATGGGTTCAGGGTGGGATTTTGGGGTGAATTAGGGCTTTGAGGCGGGATTTGGGGTGAATTATGGGTTCAGGGTGGGATTTTGGGGTGAATTAGGGCTTTGAGGTGGGATTTGGGGTGAATTAGGGGGGTCCCAAGTGGGATCTGGGGCGAATCAGGGGTTTGAGGTGCGTTTGAGGTGGAATTTGGGCTCCAAGATGGTTTTTTGGGCGAATTAAAGGTTTGAGGTTGGGATTTGGGGTGAATTAGGGGTTCCAGGTGAGTTTGGGGTGGTTCCAGGGCTCTGGGGGGGTTGGATGGGATGGAGCCCAGGTGGGCTCAGGTGGGGGTCAGGGGGGTCCTGGTGGGGTCAGGGGGTCCTGGCGGGGGTCAGGGGGTCCTGGTGGGGTCAGGGGGTCCTGGCGGGGGTCAGGGGGGTCCTGGTGGGGTCAGGGGGTCCTGGCGGGGTCAGGGGGTCCTGGCGGGGGTCAGGGGCAGTTTGGGGTGCCCCCAGCCCACCTTGGCCATCTTGCTCTTGCTGTCGGCCGTCAGGAAGGACATGTTGTTGATCTCGTTCTGCACCACAAAGTTCTGCTCCTCACGCTTGAAGTTCTGGGGTGGGGGGACACGGACGGGGGGTCAGGACCCCCAAAAGGTCCCCTGGGACCCCTCAGTGTCCCCCCCTGGACCCCCACTCACGTGGGACTTGGACCAGTAGATGAAGACCTCGCCCACCATGCGGAACAGCTCCTCGGCGTCCTCGTTGGGCTCCGTCAGCCACTTGGCCCTGAGGGGACACCGGGGACACTGGGAGGTCACCGGGGGTCACCACGGGGGAGACGCCATCAGCGGGTCACCACCCCTGTGGCCGCCACCGTTGAGTCCCCACGGCCACCATTTAATGAGTCCCCACGGCCACTGTGGTTGGGTTTCCAAGGCCACCATGGCCACCACCATTGGGTCCCCATGGCCACCATTAATGAGTCCCCCAGTGTTTGGTCCCTGTGGTCACTGTGGTTGGGTTTCCAAGGCCACCACGGTTGGGGTCACCACAGCCGTGTCCCCAAGGCCACCATGGTTGGGGTCACCTCAGCTGTGTCCCCAAGGCCACCACGGTTGGGGTCACCTCAGCTGTGTCCCCAAGGCCACCATGGCTGGCTCACCCTGGCCATGTCCCCAGCCCCCGGCAGTGTCCCCAAACCCCTGGCACTGTCCCCAGCCCCCTGTGACCCTGTCCCCAGCCCCTGGCACTGTCCCCAGCACTGTCCCCAGCCCCTCCTCACCGGCTGTTGTCCACGTAGCGGATGAGCAGCGGGTAGAGCAGCACCCCATGGCACTGTCCCCCCATCCCCACGGCAGTGTCCCCATCCCCACGGCAGTGTCCCCATCCCCATGGCACTGTCCCCATCCCCCTGTGACACTGTCTCCATCCCCATGGCAGTGTCCCCATCCCCATGGCAGTGTCCTCATCCCCATGGCACTGTCCCCATCCCCCTGGCAGTGTCCCCATCCCCATGGCAGTGTCCCCATCCCCCTGTGACACTGTCTCCATCCCCATGGCACTGTCCCCATCCCCATGGCACTGTCCCCATCCCCCTGTGACACTGTCTCCATCCCCATGGCACTGTCCCCAGCCCCATGGCACTGTCCCCAGCACTGTCCCCAGCCCCTGTGTCCCCTGCCCTCACCAGCTGTTGTCCACGTAGCGGATGAGCAGCGGGTAGAGCAGCGCCCCAGCACTGTCCCTAACCCTCATGGCACTGTCCCCAGCCCCCTGGCAGTGTCCCCAGCCCCCTGTGACACTGTCCCCAGCACTGTCCCCATCCCATCCTCACCGGCTGTTGTCCACGTAGCGGATGAGCAGCGGGTAGAGCGCGTAGAGGTCGCGGCAGAGCACCGAGAACTCGTCGCGGATCAGCAGCTCGGCGTCCTCGGCCTCGGCCTTGCCCTCGAGCCGCAGCTGCTCCTCCTCGGCCACCACCTTCCCCGCGCGCTTGCGCAGCCGCCCCAGCGTGGGGATGAAATGGGAGCGCAGCAGCTCCGGCCGCGCCTTGCTCACGATGGGCTGGGCGAAAACTGGGTAAACACGGGGTAAACATGGGGTAAACATGGGGCAAACATGGGGCAAACATGGTCACTGTGAGCCCCGGGGCCACCAAAACATCCCTGGGACCACCAAAACATCCCTGGGGCAGCTCCGGCCGCGCCTTGCTCACGATGGGCTGGGCGAAAACTGGGTAAACACGGGGTAAACATGGGGTAAACATGGGGCAAACATGGGGCAAACATGGGGTAAACATGGGGGTAAACATGGTCACTGTGAGCCCCGGGGCCACCAAAACATCCCTGGGACCACCTTGGGACCATCAGAACATCCCTGGGACCACCAAAATGCTCCCAGGGCCACCAAAACCATCCCAGGGCCACCAGAACACCCCCGGGACAGCCCTGGGACCACCAAAACATCGCCACGTCAGCTCCAGCCATGCCTTGCTCAAGATGGGCTGGACAAACATTGCAACGGGCAACTGTGGCCACCGTGAGCCCCAGGGCCACCAAAACATCCCCAGAGCCACCAGGATGACCTGCAGGACCCAGCCAGGGCCACCAGCACCATCCTGGGACCACCAAAACCCACCCAGGGCCACCAGCACTATCCTGAGACCACCAAAACCCACCCAGGGTCACCAGCACCATCCTGGGACCACCAAAACCCCACCCAGGGTCACCAGCACCATCCTGGGACCACCAAAATCCACCACAATGACCTGCAGCACCCACCCAGGGTCACCAGCACCATCCTGGGACCACTGACACCCACCGAAGGCCACCAGAACGCCCTGCAGGACCCACCCGTGGCCACCCGCCCCTCCGGGCCCCCTCACCCGCCAGCCTCTTCATCCAGGAGGCCTCGTCGATGCCCAGGTTGTTGACCACGATGCGCAGGATGTGGCCCAGCAGCGCGTTGAGGTGGTGCCCGGTGACCTCGGTGGCCCAGGGGCCCTGGGGGGCGGCGTCGGGGCCCGCGCTCCCACCAGCGGGGCAGGTAGTGGCACAGCATGGGCAGCGTCACCTCGATGACGTGCGGCATCTCCGTGTAGCGCGCGCCCGAGTCCGCCAGGCCGCCGATGTCACCCATGAGGCGCTCCAGGTCCGGCAGGTCCGGGCACAGCTCCTCGACGCGGGACGGGAGGCCCAGCACTGAGGGGGACACGGGGACAAGGACATGTTGGGGACATCCCGAGGGGACACAGCTCCTCGACGCAGGACGGGAGGCCCAGCACTGAGGGGGACATGGGGACAAGGACATGTTGGGGACATCCTGAGGGGACACAGCACTGGGGACACGGGGACAGGGGTTGGGGACACAGCTCCTCAACGTGGGACGGGAGGCCCAGCACTGAGGGGGACATGGGGACAGGGTTGGGGACATCCCGAGGGGACACAGCTCCTCGACGCGGGACGGGAGGCCCAGCACTGAGGGGGGACATGGGGACAGGGTTGGGGACATCCCGAGGGGACACAGCTCCTCGACGCGGGACGGGAGGCCCAGCACTGAGGGGGGACACGGGGACAGGGTTGGGGACATCCCGAGGGGACACAGCACTGGGGACACGGGGACAGGGGTTGGGGACACAGCTCCTCGACGCAGGACGGGAGGCCCAGCACTGAGGGGGACACGGGGACAAGGACACATTGGGGACATCCTGAGGGGACACAGCTCCTTGACGCGGGACGGGAGGCCCAGCATTGAGGGGGACATGGGGACAGGGCTGGGGACATCCCGAGGGGACACAGCTCCTCAACGTGGGACGGGAGGCCCAGCACTGAGGGGGACATGGGGACAGGGTTGGGGACATCCTGAGGGGACACAGCTCCTCGACGCGGGACGGGAGGCCCAGCACTGGGGACACACGGGGACAAGGACACATTGGGGACATGGGGACAGGGTTGGGGACATCCCGAGGGGACACAGCTCCTCGACGCGGGACGGGAGGCCCAGCACTGTGGGGGACAGGGTTGGGGACACAGGGACAGGGTTGGGGACACAGGCACAGGGGTTGGGGACACCCTGAGGGGAGCGGGGGACACCCCAAGGGGACAGGACACAGCTCCTCAACCCAGGAGGGGAGACCTAGCACTGGGGACATAGGGACAGGGTTGGGGACGTGAGGACAGGGGTTGCGGACACCCTGAGGGGACATGGGGACAGGGTTGGGGACATGGGGACAGGGTTGGCGACACGGGGACAGAGAGTGGGGACATCCCGAGGGGACACAGCTCCTCCACCCATGATGGGACACCCAGCACTGGGGACAGAGGGAGAGGGGTCGGACACAGGTGACACAGGTGACGCAGAGGTGACACAGAGGTGACACAGATGACCCGTGTGACAGGGAGGTGACACGCACGGGCGCGCTCGCGGGCGCTCTTGGTGCTGTACACGGAGCTGGGGTTCAGGTGGTTCAGCTGCGGCTCCAGGAAGGCCACGGGCATGGCGGCGGCCAGGCGGGCCAGGCACTCGCCCAGGGCCGGCCTCTGCCTGTGGGGACATTGGGGGACATTGGGGACATCGAGGGGTCACCCCATGGACACCCATGGACACCCCAAGGATCCCCATGGCCATGGCCAGGCACTCGCCCAGGGCCGGCCTCTGCCTGTGGGGACATTGGGGACATTGGGGACATCGAGGGGTCACCCCATGGACAACCCAAGGATCCCCATGGCACCCCATGGCGGCGGCCAGGCGGGCCAGGCACTCGCCCAGGGCTGGCCTCTGCCTGTGGGGACATTGGGGACATTGGGGACATCGAGGGGTCACCCCATGGACACCCATGGCACCCCAAGGATCCCCATGGCAGCAGCCAGGCGGGCCAGGCACTCGCCCAGGGCCGGCCTCTGCCTGTGGGGACACCAGGGGACATTGAAGGGTTTTTGGGGTCCCCACTGAGGTTTTGGGGACCCTGCTGGGGTTTCTGGGGTCCCTGCTGGGGTTTTTGGGGTCCCCACTGAGGTTTTTGGGGACCCTGTTGGGGTTTCTGGGGTCCCTGCTGGGGTTTTTGGGGTCCCCACTGAGGTTTTGGGGTCCCCACTGAGGTTTTGGGGTCCCTTCTGGGGTTTTTGGGGTCCCTGCTGGGGTTTTTGGGGTCCCCACCTGTCCACGAGGGGCCCGCGGGCGGTGCCCAGGCTGTAGATGCTGCACAGGATGCGGTAACAGGACACCTGCACGTCGTCCACTGCGGGGACAGCGGTGTCACCGGCTGTCCCCGTGTCCCCAGCATGTCCCCAGCATGTCCCCACTGTGTCCCCATGCCCCTGACCCTCCCAAATGCACCCTCTGTCCCCACCTCCCTTTAATGTCCCCCTATCCCCATGTCCCCAATATGTCCTCCCCACCCACACCCTTTTCCCATGTCCCCAACATGTCCTTGTGTCCCCAAGCCCCCCGGCCCCACCATGTCCCCAGAACCCAATGTGTCCCACTGTCCCCTGTGCTGTCCCCCTGTCCCGCTGTCCCCTTGTTCCCCCTCCATCCCACTGTCCCCATGTCCCTCCCTGCTGTCCTGGTGTCCCCTTGTCCTCCCTGTCCCTCTGTCCCTGCTGTCCCCCCTGTCACCCCCTCCATCCCACTGTCCCCCTGTCCCCTCTGTCCCTGCTGTCCCCCTGTTGCCTTGTCCCCACTGTCCCATTGTCCCCTCTGTCCCCTGATGTCCCCGTCCCCACTGTCCCCTGCCCCCGCTGTCCCCCCCGTCCCCCCTCCATCCCAGTCCCCTCTCCATCCCACTGTCCCCCCATCCCCTCTGTCCCTGCTGTCCCCGTGTCCTTGTCCCTGCTGTCCCATTGTCCCCGTGTCCCTGCTGTCACCCCTGTCCCCTCTGTCCCCGTTCCCACTGTCCCCTGCCCCCGCTGTCCCCTGCCCCCGCTGTCCCCTGTCCCCCCTCCATCCCACTGTCCCCCCCTCCATCCCACTGTCCCCCTGTCCCCTCTGTCCCTGCTGTCCCTCTGTCCCTGCTGTCCCTCTGTCCCTGCTGTCCCCTTGTCCCCGCTGTCCCCCCCGTGTCACTCACAGATGACGTCGTCCCCCGAACTGGTGCTGTGCCAGGTGCTCGAAGAGGGCGGTGAGCACGGGCAGCAGTGCCACCGAGGTGTAGGTGACGTTCTGGGCCACGCCCTTGGTGGGGGGCGCGGGTCGGGGTCCCCCGGCCCAGCCGCAGCTGCTCCCCCAACTTCTCCATGTCCTCGGCCGCCGACTCGAAGAACGAGCGCAGCCCGGCCTTGACGATCTCGGGGCCCGACTTCATCACCGTCCTGGGCACGTTGGGGACAGCGGGGACGTTTGGGGACAGCAGGGACATTGGGGGTATCAGGGACATTGGGGGTATCGTGGGTATGAGGGCACAGGGAGACTGACACCGGGACACGGACACAGGGACACAGCCCGGCCTTGACGATCTCGGGGCCCGACTGCATCACCGTCCTGGGGACGTTGGGGACATCGGGGACGTTTGGGGACAGCAGGGACATTGGGGGTATCAGGGACATGGGCACTGGCACAGGGACACACGGACACAGGGACACAGCCCGGCCTTGACGATCTCGGGGCCCAACTGCATCACCGTCCTGGGGACACTGGGGACATTGGGGACATCGGGGATGTTGGGGACATTGGGGACATCAGGGTCATTGAGGGTATTAGGGTCATGGGGCACTGGCACAGGGACACAGGGACACAGCCCGGCCTTGACGATCTCGGGGCCCGACTGCATCACCGTCCTGGGGACGTTGGGGACAGCGGGGACATTTGGGGACATCGGGGACATTTGGGGGACAGCAGGGACATTGGGGGTATCGTGGGTATGAGGGCACAGGGAGACTGACACCGGGACACGGACACAGGGACACAGCCCGGCCTGGACAATCTCGGGGGCCCGACTGCATCACCGTCCTGGGGACACTGGGGACATTGGGGACATCGGGGATGTTGGGGACATTGGGGACATCAGGGACATTGAGGGTATCAGGTACATGGGCACTGACACAGGGACACAGGGACACAGGGACACAGGGACAACAGCCCGGCCTTGACAATCTCGGGGCCCGACTGCATCACCGTCCTGGGGACACTGGGGACAGCAGGGATGTTGGGGACAGCAGGGACATTGGGGATATTGGAGACATTGGGGATATTGGGGGCATTGGGGACATTCAGGACATTGGGGACATTGGGGACATCGGGGACACGACGACAGACACACACGGACGGACACACGGCCGCGGCGTCCCCGCTGTCCCCACCTGGCGTCCAGGGACCGTGCCAGGATGAGCAGACAGTTCACCACGGCCGGGGCGTCCGTGCCTGGGTGGGGACAGGGACATCAGCTGTGGGGACAGCGCCACCGCTGGCCCCAGTGTGACACCCCCTTGTGCGTCCCAGTGTCCCCCCAGTGTGTCCCAGTGTCCCTCCAGTGTGTCCCAGTGTCCCCACAGTGTGTCCCCAGTGTCCCTCCAGTGTGTCCCAGTGCCCCCACAGTGTGTCTCCAGTGTCTCCACAGTGTCCCCAGTGGCCCTCAATGTCCCCCCCAGTGTCCCCAGTTCCTCCCAGTCCCCCCCAGGGTCCCCACAGTGTCCCCAGTGCCCCTCCAGTGTCACCCCAGTGTTCCCAGTGCCCCCCCAGTGTCCCCAGTCCATCCCAGTGTCCCCAGTGTGTCCCTATGCCCAAGTGTCACCCAAGTGTCCCCATAGTCCCCCCCAGGGTCCCCAGTGTGTCCCTGTGTCCAAGTGTCACCCCAGTGTGTCCCAGTGTCCCCACAGTGTCCCCAGTTCCCCCCAGTGTGTCTCCAGTGTCCCCCACCAGTGCCCCTCCCAGTGTCCCCAGTGCCCCCACAGTGTCCCCCACTCCCAAACAGTGTCCCCCCAGTGTGTCCCAGTGTCCCCGCAGTGTCCCCGCAGTGTCCCCAGTGCCCTCACAGTGTCCCCAGTGTCACCCCAGTGTCACCCCAGTGTGTCCCTGTGTCCAAGTGTCACCCCAGTGTGTCCCAGTGTCCCTGCAGTGTCCCCAGTGTCACCCCAGAGTCCCCACAGTGTCCCCAGTGCCCTCACAGTGTCCCCAGTGTCACCCCAGTGCCCCCCAGTGTCCCCAGTTACCGAACAGGGACACGCTGGTGCCGGACGAGCGCGGCCAGTTTGCAGAACAGGCTGGGGGGGGACACAAGGGGGTCAGGGGGTCCCCCAAAACCCCCCCAGGAGGGACACGAAGGGTCAGGGGGTCCCCAAAACCCAGGGGGGGACACAAGGGGGTCAGGGGGTCCCCAAAACCCAGGGGGGGGACACAAGGGGGTCAGGGGGGTCCCCAAAACCCAGGAGGGACACAAAGGGGTCAGGGGGTCCC
The DNA here is from genome assembly GCA_021963965.1 of Artemisiospiza belli. Lineage (NCBI taxonomy): Eukaryota > Metazoa > Chordata > Aves > Passeriformes > Passerellidae > Artemisiospiza > Artemisiospiza belli. The sequence goes on from JAKDEW010001127.1 coordinate 49,974, forward strand.
CAAAACCCAGGGGGGGGACACAAAGGGGTCAGGGGGGTCCCCAAAACCCCCCCAGGAGGGACACAAAGGGGTCAGGGGGTCCCCAAAACCCCCCCCAGGAGGGACACAAAGGGGTCAGGGGGGTCCCCAAAACCCAGGGGGGGACACAAAGGGGTCAGGGGGTCCCCAAAACCCCAGGGGGGGACACAAAGGGGTCAGGGGGGTCCCCAAAACCCAGGAGGGACACAAAGGGGTCAGGGGGTCCCCAAAACCCCCCCAGGAGGGACACGAAGGGTCAGGGGGGTCCCCAAAACCCCAAACCCCAGGGACCCCAAACTGGAAATGTGGGGGGTTTTGCATGGGGATTTTGGGGTTTGGGGGGATTTTGGGGTTGGGATTTGGGGGGATTTGGGGTTTTGGGGGATTTTGGGGTTTGGGATTTGGGGCTTGGGGGGATTTTGGGTTTGGGGGGATTTTGGGGTTGGGATTTGGGGCTCAGGAGGATTTGGGGTTTGCATGGGGATTTGGGGTTTGGGGGGATTTTGGGGTGGGATTTGGGGCTCAGAGGATTTGGGGTTTGGGGGATTTTGGGGTTGGGATTTGGGGTTTGGGGGGATTTTGGGTTGGGATTTGGGGCTTGGGGGGATTTTGGGGTTGGGATTTGGGGCTTGGGGGATTTTGGGGTTGGGATTTGGGGTTTGGGGGGATTTTGGGGTGGGATTTGGGGCTCGGGAGGATTTGAGGCTTGGTGGGATTTTGTGGTTGAGATTTGGGGCTTGGAGGGGGGTTTTGGAGTGGCTTTTTGGGGGGGGGGGGTTGGGGGGGATTTTGGGGTGGATTTTGGGGGGTTTTGGGGGGATTTTGGGGGTATGGGGGTGGGATTTTGGGGCTCAGGGGGATTTTGGGGTGGGATTTTGGCAGGGGGGTTTGGGGAGAATTTGGGTGGGATTTTGGGGTGATTTTGGGGTGGGATTTTGGGGTGATTTTGGGGTGGGATTTTGGGGGGATTTTGTGGTTGTGATTTGAGGTTTGGAGGGGGTTTGGGGTGGGATTTTGGGGGGATTTTGGGGTTGGGATTTTGGGATGGGGTTCTGGGGTTGGGATTTTGTGGTTGAGATTCTGGGGAAGGGTTTGGGGTTGGGATTTTGGGGAGTTTTGGGGCTGGCATTTGGGGTTTTGGGGGAGTTTTGGGATGGGATTTTGCAGGGGTTTTGTGGGGATTTTGGGGGAGTTTTGGGGGGGGACTTCAGGGTAGGATTTTAGGGGGTTTTGGGGTAGGATTTTGGGGTTGGGATCGTAGGGGGATTTTGGGGGGGTTTTGGGGTTGGGATTTGAGGCTCGGAGGGGTGTTTGGGGTTGGGATTTTGGGAGGATTTTGTGGGGATTTTGTGGGTGGGATTTTAGGGGACTTTGTGGGAATTCAGGGCGATTTTGGGGTCCCACCTGGTGATCATCTCCTTCTCCTTGTTGGAGGCGTGGCCGCCGCTGCCCAGCACCTGGGCCGGGGTGGACAGGAAATAGAGGCAGTGGTTGTGGAAGTACTGGTTGATGAGGGGCAGCAGGATCTGGGGGGGCACCGGGGGGGTCAGCGGGACCCCAAAACCCACAGGGAACCCCAAAAAATGCACAGACACCAAATACCCCACAGAGACATCAAATACCCCACAGAGACCCCAAAGAACCCATAAACACCTCCCAAAACCTGTAAGAGTTGCAAACACCCCACAGAAACCCCAAAATACTCCACAAAAAACCCCAAATACACAACAGAGACACCAAATACCCCCACAGAAACCTCAGATACTCCACAGAAAACCCCAAATACCCCACAAGAAACCCCAAATACTCCACAAAAACCCCAAATACACAACAGAGACACCAAATACCCCACAGAAACCTCAGATACTCCACAGAAACCCCAAATACCCCACAGAAACCCCAAATACTCCACAAAAACCCCAAATAACTCATAAACACCTCCCAAAACCTCTAAAAAACTCCAAATACCCCACAGAAATCCCAAATAACCCATAAAGACCCCAAATACCCCACAAAAAACACAAATACCCCAAAGAAATCCCAAATAACCCGTAAAGACCCCAAATACCCCACAAAAAACCCCAATACCCCACAGAAACCCCAAAATCCCCTGTGCTCCCCCATTTTGAGGGGTTTTTGGGGTGTCCCAGCCCAGTTTTTGGGTTGTCCCATCCCAAATTTTGGGGCGCCTCATCCCCAGTTTTAGGGAGTCCCTCCTCCATTTTTGGGGTCTCCCATCCCAAATTTTGGGGTGTCCCCTCCCCAGTTTTGGGGTCTCCTATCTCTGTTGTTGAGGTATCCCTCCCGTTTTTGGGGTGTCCCCTCCCTGATTTTAGGGTGTCCCTCCCCGTTTCTGGGGTGTTCCCTCCCCCATTTTTGGGGCGTCCCATCCCTGAATTTTGGGTCTCCCATCTCCATTGCTGGGGTGTCCCCCTCCTCAATTTTGGGGTCTCCTGTCCCCGTTTTTGGGGTGTTTCCCCCCCCACCATTTTTGTGGTGTCTCCTCCCCATTTTTGGGGTGTCCCCTCCCCGTTTTTGGGGTGTCCCCTCCCCGTTTTTGGGGTCTCCCCTCCCCGTTTTTGGGGTCCCCCCCGACCTTGGCGAAGAACTTGATCTCCTGCTCGTGGGGGGATTTCTCCACCCTCCCGCTGCTGACCACGGCCTCTGGGGGCAAAAATGGGGGTCAGGGGGTCCCGTGGGATTGGGGTGACCCCCAGGATTTTGGGGTGTCCCCAAGATTCGGGGTCTCACCAAAACGAGCTCCTGGGTGACGTCCAGCCAAGGGAATTCCCAGGGGATTTGGGGGGCTCAGAGGGGTTTGGGAAACTCACAGAGGATTTGGGGAACTCCCATAGGATTTGGGGGGTTCCCTGAGGATTTGGGGGGTATCTGGGGGTGCCCCCCGGGATTTTGGGGGTGCTCCCCAAGGTTTTTGGGGTCTCACCCAGGT
>JAKDEW010001128.1:0-52935 GCA_021963965.1 Artemisiospiza belli
AGGGACATGGCATGAACACTTCAGAAAACAACCAAAAAAGAAAAAAATCTTCCCAAGTCAAAGCCATCAAAAGGCATGGCCTGCCAATCAAGAGCAGGGACATGCACCAAAGATTCCTCTATTGGTCCCCATTGAAATCGCAAGATTCCTTTTCATTTCATTTCAAAGGAATTTCATTTCCTTTCGGGAAGGGAAAAGGAATCTTGCGGATCCCAAAAGAAAGGCTTACAAACACTCTGGAAAGGAGATAGGTCCAAATGAAATGCAATTGAAAAAAGGAGAAAATCGGGAATTTTAGTCTCTACAAAAAATAGGCTGTGAGGAAATCAGCTGCATTGCAAAGGACCAAAAGGTGCCAAAACTAAGCTCACAGATGTTGCAAAAGCAGGGGAAAAAGTCAAGGAGGAAGACACAACTTAGGGGGCAAGATATGAGGGACATGGCATGAATACTTACAATAATAAAAAAAAAAAAAAAAAGAAAAAATCTTTCCCAAAGTCAAAGCCATCAAAATGCAGGCAGGCCATACGCCACCAAGGGCAGGCACATGCAGCAAAGCTTGCCAAAATTGATCCCCACTGAGGGTAAAGCAGAAAAGAAGGACTTACAAACACGCTGGAATGGAGACAGCATCAAAGGAATTGCACTTGGAGGAGAAAAAAAGAAAATTTGGGTAAGTTAGTGATTCTAAGAAAAAGGCCTGGGTTTATATCAGGTGCAGTGCAAAGGACCAAAAGATGCCAAAACTAAGCTCACAGATGTTGCAAAAGCAGGGAAAAAAGTCAAGGAGGAAGACACAACTTAGGGGGCAAGATGTGAGGGACATGGCATGAACACTTCAGAAAACAACCAAAAAAAGAAAAAAATCTTTCCCAAAGTCAAAGCCATCAAAAGGCATGGCCTGCCATCAAGTGCAGGGACATGCACCAAAGATTCCTCTATTGGTCCCCATTGAAATCGCAAGATTCCTTTTCCCTTCCCAAAAGGAAATGAAATTTCCTTTCGGGAAGGGAAAAGGAATCGTGCGAATCCCAAAAGAAAGGCTTACAAACCCTCTGGAAAGGAGATAGGTTCAAATGAAATGCAATTGAAAAAAGCAGAAAATTGGGAATTTTAGTCTCCATCAAAAAATAGGCTGTGAGGAAATCAGCTGCATTGCAAAGGACTAAAAGGTGCCAAAACTAAGCTCACACATGTTGCAAAAGCAGGGGAAAAAGTCAAGGAGGAAGACACAACTTAGGGGGCAAGATATGAGGGACATGGCATGAATACTTAAAAAAATACAAAAAAAAAAAAAAAGAAAAAAATCTTTCCCCAAGTCAAAGCCATCAAAATGCAGGCAGGCCATATGCCACCAAGGGCAGGCACATGCAGCAAAGCTTGCCAAAATTGATCCCCACTGAGGGTAAAGCAAAAAAGAAGGACTTACAAACACGCTGGAATGGAGACAGCATCAAAGGAATTGCAATTGGAGGAGAAAAAAGAAAATTTGGGAAATTTAGTGACTCTTAGAAAGTGGCCTGGGGTTTTATCAGGTGCCGTGCAAAGGACAAAAAGATGCCAAAACTAAGCTCACAGATGTTGCAAAAGCAGGGGAAAAAGTCAAGGAGGAAGACACAACTTAGGGGGGCAAGATATGAGGGACAAGGCAGGAATACTTGAAATATTAAAAAAAAATAAAAAAAAAATCTTTCTCAAAGTCACAGCCATCAAAATGCAGGCAGGCCATACGCCACCAAGGGCAGGCACATGCAGCAAATCTTGCCAAAATTGATCCCCACTGAAGGCCAAAACAGAAAAGAAGGACTTACAAATACGCTGGAATGGAGACAACATCAATGGAATTGGAATAGGAGCAGAAAAAAGAAAATTTGGGTAAGTTAGTGATTCTAAGAAAATGGCCTGGGTTTATATCAGGTGCAGTGCAAAGGACCAAAAGGTGCCAAAACTAAGCTCACAGATGTTGCAAAAGCAGGGGAAAAAGTCAAGGAGGAAGACACAACTTAGGGGGCAAGATATAAGGGACATGGCATGAATACTTAAAATAATAAAAAAAAAAAAAAAAGAAAAAAATCTTTCCCAAAGTAAAAGCCATCAAAATGCAGGCAGGCCATATGCCACCAAGGGCAGGCACATGCAGCAAAGCTTGCCAAAATTGATCCCCACTGAGGGTAAAGCAGAAAAGAAGGACTTACAAACACGCTGGAATGGAGACAGCATCAAAGGAATTGCAATTGGAGGAGAAAAAAAGAAAATTTGGGTAGGTTAGTGATTCTAAGAAAATGGCCTGGGTTTATATCAGGTGCAGTGCAAAGGACCAAAAGATGCCAAAACTAAGCTCACAGATGTTACAAAAGCAGGGGAAAAAAGTCAAGGAGGAAGACACAACTTAGGGGGCAAGATGTGAGGGACATGGCATGAATACTTGAAATAAAAAAAAAAAAAAAAAAGAAAAAATCTTTCCCAAAGTCAAAGCCATCAAAATGCAGGCAGGCCATACGCCAGCAAGTGCAGGCACATGCAGCAAAGCTTGCCAAATTGATCCCCACTGAAGGCCAAAACAGAAAAGAAGGACCTAAAAACACGCTGGAAAGGAGTCAACTTCAAAGGAATTGCAATTGGAGAAGAAAAAAGAAAATTTGGGAAATTTAGTGACTCTTAGAAAGTGGCCTGGGGTTTTATCAGGTGCAGTGCAAAGGACCAAAAGATGCCAAAACTAAGCTCACAGATGTTGCAAAAGCAGGGGAAAAAGTCAAGGAGGAAGACACAACTTAGGGGGCAAGATATGAGGGACATGGCATGAATACGTAAAATAATAAAAAAAAAAAAAAAAGAAAAAAATCTTTCCCAAAGTCAAAGCCATCAAAATGCAGGCAGGCCATATGCCACCAAGGGCAGGCACATGCAGCAAAGCTTGCCAAAATTGATCCTCACAGAAGGCCAAAACAGAAAAGAAGGACTTACAAACAAGCTGGAATGGAGACAACATCAAAGGAATTGAATTTCCATGAGAAAAAAAGAAAATTTGTGTAAGTTAGTGATTCTAGGAAAATGGCCTGGGTTTATATCAGGTGCAGTACAAAGGACCAAAAGATGCCAAAACTAAGCTCACAGATGTTGCAATAGCAGGTGAAAAAGTCAAGGAGGAAGACACAACTTAGGGGGCAAGATGTGAGGGACATGGCATGAATACTTAAAACAAAAAAGAAAAAAAAAAAGAAAAAATCTTTCCCAAAGTCAAAGCCATCAAAATGCAGGCAGGCCATACGCCACCAAGGGCAGGCAGATGCAGCAAAGCTTGCTAAAATTGATCCCCACTGAAGGCCAAAACAGAAAAGAAGAACTTACAAACACGCTGGAATGGAGACAACATCAAAGGAATTGCAATTGGAGGAGAAAAAAAAGAAAATTTGGGAAATTTAGTGACTCTAAGAAAATGGCCTGGGTTTATATCAGGTGCAGTGCAAAGGAACAAAACGTGCCAAAACTAAGCTCACAGATGTTGCAAAAGCAGGGGAAAAAGTCAAGGAGGAAGACACTACTTAGGGGGCAAGATATGAGGGACATGGCATGAACACTTCAGAAAACAACCAAAAAAAGAAAAAAATCTTTCCCAAAGTCAAAGCCATCAAAAGGCATGGCCTGCCATCAAGTGCAGGGACATGCACCAAAGATTCCTCTATTGGTCCGCATTGAAATCGCAAGATTCCTTTTCCCTTCCCAAAAGGAAATGAAATTTCCTTTCGGGAAGGGAAAAGGAATCTTGCGGATCCCAAAAGAAAGGCTTACAAACACTCTGGAAAGGAGATAGGTCCAAATGAAATGCAATTGAAAAAAGGAGAAAATCGGGAATTTTAGTCTCTACAAAAAATAGGCTGTGAGGAAATCTGCAGCATTGCAAAGGACCAAAAGGTACCAAAACTAAGCTCACAGATGTTGCAAAAGCAGGGGAAAAAGTCAAGGAGGAAGACACAACTTAGGGGGCAAGATATGAGGGACATGGCATGAATACTTGAAATATTAAAAAAAAAAAAAAAGAAAAAATCTTTCCCAAAGTCAAAGCCATCAAAATGCAGGCAGGCCATATGCCACCAAGGGCAGGCACATGCAGCAAAGCTTGCCAAAAATTGATCCCCACTGAAGGCCAAAACAGAAAAGAAGGACTTACAAACACGCTGGAATGGAGACAACATCAAAGGAATTGCAATAGGAGCAGAAAAAAGAAAATTTGGGTAAGTTAGTGATTCTAAGAAAATGGCCTGGGTTTATATCAGGTGCAGTGCAAAGGACCAAAAGGTGCCAAAACTAAGCTCACAGATGTTGCAAAAGCAGGGGAAAAAGTCAAGGAGGAAGACACAACTTAGGGGGCAAGATATGAGGGACATGGCATGAATACTTAAAATAATAAAAAAAAAAAAAAAAGAAAAAAATCTTTCCCAAAGTAAAAGCCATCAAAATGCAAGCAGGCCATAGGCCAGCAAGTGCAGGCACATGCAGCAAAGCTTGCCAAAATTGATCCCCACTGAGGGTAAAGCAAAAAAGAAGGACTTACAAACACGCTGGAATGGAGACAGCATCAAAGGAATTGCAATTGGAGGAGAAAAAAAGAAAATTTGGGTAGGTTAGTGATTCTAAGAAAATGGCCTGGGTTTATATCAGGTGCAGTGCAAAGGACCAAAAGATGCCAAAACTAAGCTCACAGATGTTGCAAAAGCAGGGGAAAAAGTCAAGGAGGAAGACACAACTTAGGGGGCAAGATATGAGGGACAAGGCATGAATACTTGAAATATTAAAAAAAAAAAAAAGAAAAAATCTTTCTCAAAGTCACAGCCATCAAAATGCAGGCAGGCCACACGCCACCAAGGGCAGGCACATGCAGCAAATCTTGCCAAAATTGATCCCCACAGAAGGCCAAACAGAAAAGAAGGACTTACAAATACGCTGGAATGGAGACAACATCAATGGAATTGCAATAGGAGCAGAAAAAAGAAAATTTGGGTAAGTTAGTGATTCTAAGAAAATGGCCTGGGATTATATCAGGTGCAGTGCAAAGGACCAAAAGGTGCCAAAACTAAGCTCACAGATGTTGCAAAAGCAGGGGAAAAAGTCAAGGAGGAAGACACAACTTAGGGGGCAAGATATAAGGGACATGGCATGAATACTTAAAATAATAAAAAAAAAAAAAAAAAGAAAAAAATCTTTCCCAAAGTAAAAGCCATCAAAATGCAGGCAGGCCATATGCCACCAAGGGCAGGCACATGCAGCAAAGCTTGCCAAAATTGATCCCCACTGAGGGTAAAAGCAGAAAAGAAGGACTTACAAACACGCTGGAATGGAGACAGCATCAAAGGAATTGCAATTGGAGGAGAAAAAAAGAAAATTTGGGTAGGTTAGTGATTCTAAGAAAATGGCCTGGGTTTATATCAGGTGCAGTGCAAAGGACCAAAAGATGCCAAAACTAAGCTCACAGATGTTGCAAAAGCAGGGGAATAAGTCAAGGAGGAAGACACAACTTAGGGGGCAATATATGAGGGACATGGCATGAATACTTGAAATAATAAAAAAAAAAAAAGAAAAAATCTTTCTCAAAGTCAAAGCCATCAAAATGCAGGCAGGCCATACGCCACCAAGGGCAGGCACATGCAGCAAAGTTTGCCAAAATTGATCCCCACTGAAGGCCAAAACAGAAAAGAAGGACTTGCAAACACGCTGGAATGGAGACAGCATCAAAGGAATTGCAATTGGAGGAGAAAAAAAGAAAATTTGGGTAAGTTAGTGATTCTAAGAAAAAGGCCTGGGTTTATATCAGGTGCAGTGCAAAGGACCAAAAGATGCCAAAACTAAGCTCACAGATGTTGCAAAAGCAGGGGAAAAAGTCAAGGAGGAAGACACAACTTAGGGGGCAAGATATGAGGGACATGGCATGAATACGTAAAATAATAAAAAAAAAAAAAAAAGAAAAAAATCTTTCCCAAAGTCAAAGCCATCAAAATGCAGGCAGGCCATATGCCACCAAGGGCAGGCACATGCAGCAAAGCTTGCCAAAATTGATCCTCACAGAAGGCCAAAACAGAAAAGAAGGACTTACAAACAAGCTGGAATGGAGACAACATGAAAGGAATTGCAATTTCTATGAGAAAAAAAGAAAATTTGGGTAAGTTAGTGATTCTAAGAAAATGGCCTGGGTTTATATCAGGTGCAGTGCAAAGGACCAAAAGATGCCAAAACTAAGCTCACAGATGTTGCAAAAGCAGGGGAAAAAGTCAAGGAGGAAGACACAACTTAGGGGGCAAGATATGAGGGACATGGCATGAACACTTCAGAAAACAACCAAAAAAAGAAAAAAATCTTTCCCAAAGTCAGAGCCATCAAAAGGCATGGCCTGCCATGAAGTGCAGGGTTATGCACCAAAGATTCCTCTCTTGGTCCCCATTGAAATCGCAAGATTCCTTTTCCCTTCCCGAAAGGAAATGAAATTTCCTTTCGGGAAGGGTAAAGGAATCTTGCGGATCCCAAATGAAAGGCTTACAAACCCTCTGGAAAGGAGATAGGTTACAAATGGAATGCAATTGAAAAAAGCAGAAAATTGGGAATTTTAGTCTCTATCAAAAAATAGGCTGTGAGGAAATCAGCTGCATTGCAAAGGACTAAAAGGTGCCAAAACTAAGCTCACAGATGTTGCAAAAGCAGGGGAAAAAGTCAAGGAGGAAGACACAACTTAGGCGGGCAAGATATGAGGGACATGGCATGAATACTTACAATAATAAAAAACAAAAGAAGAAAAAATCTTTCCCAAAGTCAAAGCCATCAAAAAGCAGGCAGGCCATACGCCACCAAGGGCAGGCACATGCAGCAAAGCTTGCCAAAATTGATCCCCACTGAAGGCCAAAACAGAAAAGAAGGACTTGCAAACACACTGGAATGGAGAGACCATCAAAGGAATTGCAATTGGAGGAGAAAAAAAGAAAATTTGGGTAAGTTAGTGATTCTAAGAAAATGGCCTGGGTTTATATCAGGTGCAGTGCAAAGGACAAAAAGATGCCAAAACTAAGCACACAGATGTTGCAAAAGCAGGGGAATAAGTCAAGGAGGAAGACACAACTTAGGGGGCAAGATATGCGGGACATGGCATGAATACTTAAAATAATAAAAAAAAAAAAAAGAAAAAAATCTTTCCCAAAGTCAAAGCCATCAAAATGCAGGCACGCCATAGGCCAGCAAGGGCAGGCACATGCAGCAAAGCTTGCCAAAATTGATCCCCACTGAAGGCCAAAACAGGAAAGAAGGACTTGCAAACACGCTGGAATGGAGACAACATCAAAGGAATTGCAATTGGAGGAGAAAAAAGAAAATTTGGGAAATTTAGTGACTCTAAGAAAATGGCCTGGGTTTATATCAGGTGCAGTGCAAAGGACCAAAAGATGCCAAAACTAAGCTCACAGATGTTGCAAAAGCAGGGGAAAAAGTCAAGGAGGAAGACAGAACTTAGGGAGCAAGATATGAGGGACAAGGCATGAATACTTGAAATATTAAAAAAAAAAAAAAAGAAAAAATCTTTCCCAAAGTCAAAGCCATCAAAATGCAGGCAGGCCATACGCCAGCAAGTGCAGGCACATGCAGCACAGCTTGCCAAAATTGATCCCCACTGAAGGCCAAAACAGAAAAGAAGGACTTGCAAACAGGCTGGAATGGAGACAGCATCAAAGGAATTGCAATTGGAGGAGAAAAAAAGAAAATTTGGGTAAGTTAGTGATTCTAAGAAAATGGCCTGGGTTTATATCAGGTGCAGTGCAAAGGACCAAAAGGTGCCAAAACTAAGCTCACAGATGTTGCAAAAGCAGGGGAATAAGTCAAGGAGGAAGACACAACTTAGGGGGCAAGATATAAGGGACATGGCATGAATACTTAAAATAATAAAAAAAAAAAAAAAAAGAAAAAAATCTTTCCCAAAGTCAAAGCCATCAAAATGCAGGCAGGCCATATGCCACCAAGGGCAGGCACATGCAGCAAAGCTTGCCAAAATTGATCCCCACAGAAGGCCAAAACAGAAAAGAAGGACTTACAAACAAGCTGGAATGGAGACAACATGAAAGGAATTGAATTTCTATGAGAAAAAAAGAAAATTTGGGTAAGTTAGTGATTCTAGGAAAATGGCCTGGGTTTATATCAGGTGCAGTACAAAGGACCAAAAGATGCCAAAACTAAGCTCACAGATGTTGCAAAAGCAGGTGAAAAAGTCAAGGAGGAAGACACAACTTAGGGGGCAAGATTTGAGGGACATGGCATGAATACTTAAAACAAAAAAGAAAAAAAAAAGAAAAAATCTTTCCCAAAGTCAAAGCCATCAAAATGCAGGCAGGCCATATGCCACCAAGGGCAGGCACATGCAGCAAAGCTTGCTAAAATTGATCCCCACTGAAGGCCAAAACAGAAAAGAAGGACTTACAAACACGCTGGAATGGAGACAACATCAAAGGAATTGCAATTGGAGGAGAAAAAAAGAAAATTTGGGAAATTTAGTGACTCTAAGAAAATGGCCTGGGTTTATATCAGGTGCAGTGCAAAGGACCAAAAGATGCCAAAACTAAGCTCACAGATGTTTCAAAAGCAGGGGAAAAAGTCAAGGAGGAAGACACTACTTAGGGGGCAAGATATGAGGGACATGGCATGAACACTTCAGAAAACAACCAAAAAAAGAAAAAAATCTTTCCCAAAGTCAAAGCCATCAAAAGGCATGGCCTGCCATCAAGTGCAGGGACATGCACCAAAGATTCCTCTATTGGTCCGCATTGAAATCGCAAGATTCCTTTTCCCTTCCCAAAAGGAAATGAAATTTCCTTTCGGGAAGGGAAAAGGAATCTTGCGGATCCCAAAAGAAAGGCTTACAAACACTCTGGAAAGGAGATAGGTCCAAATGAAATGCAATTGAAAAAAGGAGAAAATCGGGAATTTTAGTCTCTACAAAAAATAGGCTGTGAGGAAATCTGCAGCATTGCAAAGGACCAAAAGGTACCAAAACTAAGCTCACAGATGTTGCAAAAGCAGGGGAAAAAGTCAAGGAGGAAGACACAACTTAGGGCGCAAGATATGAGGGACATGGCATGAATACTTGAAATATTAAAAAAAAAAAAAAAGAAAAAATCTTTCCCAAAGTCAAAGCCATCAAAATGCAGGCAGGCCATATGCCACCAAGGGCAGGCACATGCAGCAAAGCTTGCCAAAATTGATCCCCACTGAAGGCCAAAACAGAAAATAAGGACTTACAAACACGCTGGAATGGAGACAACATCAAAGGAATTGCAATAGGAGCAGAAAAAAGAAAATTTGGGTAAGTTAGTGATTCTAAGAAAATGGCCTGGGTTTATATCAGGTGCAGTGCAAAGGACCAAAAGGTGCCAAAACTAAGCTCACAGATGTTGCAAAAGCAGGGGAAAAAGTCAAGGAGGAAGACACAACTTAGGGGGCAAGATATGAGGGACATGGCATGAATACTTAAAATAATAAAAAAAAAAAAAAAAGAAAAAAATCTTTCCCAAAGTAAAAGCCATCAAAATGCAAGCAGGCCATAGGCCACCAAGGGCAGGCACATGCAGCAAAGCTTGCCAAAATTGATCCCCACTGAGGGTAAAGCAGAAAAGAAGGACTTACAAACACGCTGGAATGGAGACAGAATCAAAGGAATTGCAATTGGAGGAGAAAAAAAGAAAATTTGGGTAGGTTAGTGATTCTAAGAAAATGGCCTGGGTTTATATCAGGTGCAGTGCAAAGGACCAAAAGATGCCGAAACTAAGCTCACAGATGTTGCAAAAGCAGGGGAAAAAGTCAAGGAGGAAGACACAACTTAGGGGGCAAGATATGAGGGACATGGCATGAATACTTGAAATAATAAAAAAAAAAAAAAGAAAAAATCTTTCTCAAAGTCAAAGCCATCAAAATGCAGGCAGGCCATACGCCACCAAGGGCAGGCACATGCAGCAAAGCTTGCCAAAATTGATCCCCACTGAAGGCCAAAACAGAAAAGAAGGACTTGCAAACACGCTGGAATGGAGAACACATCAAAGGAATTGCAATTGGAGGAGAAAAAAAGAAAATTTGGGTAAGTTAGTGATTCTAAGAAAAAGGCCTGGGTTTATATCAGGTGCAGTGCAAAGGACCAAAAGGTGCCAAAACTAAGCTCACAGATGTTGCAAAAGCAGGGGAATAAGTCAAGGAGGAAGACACAACTTAGGGGGCAAGATGTGAGGGACATGGCATGAATACTTAAAATAATTAAAAAAAAAAAAAAAAGAAAAAATCTTTCCCAAAGTCAAAGCCATCAAAATGCAGGCAGGCCATACGCCAGCAAGTGCAGGCACATGCAGCAAAGCTTGCCAAAATTGATCCCCACTGAAGGCCAAAACAGAAAATAAGGACCTAAAAACACGCTGGAAAGGAGTCAAATTCAAAGGAATTGCAATTGGAGAAGAAAAAAAGAAAATTTGGGAAATTTAGTGACTCTTGGAAAGTGGCCTGGGGTTTTATCAGGTGCAGTGCAAAGGACCAAAAGATGCCAAAACTAAGCTCACAGATGTTGCAAAAGCAGGGGAAAAAGTCAAGGAGGAAGACACAACTTAGGGGGCAAGATATGAGGGACATGGCATGAATACGTAAAATAATAAAAAAAAAAAAAAAAGAAAAAAATCTTTCCCAAAGTCAAAGCCATCAAAATGCAGGCAGGCCATATGCCACCAAGGGCAGGCACATGCAGCAAAGCTTGCCAAAATTGATCCTCACAGAAGGCCAAAACAGAAAAGAAGGACTTACAAACAAGCTGGAATGGAGACAACATGAAAGGAATTGCAATTTCTATGAGAAAAAAAGAAAATTTGGGTAAGTTAGTGATTCTAAGAAAATGGCCTGGGTTTATATCAGGTGCAGTGCAAAGGACCAAAAGATGCCAAAACTAAGCTCACAGATGTTGCAAAAGCAGGGGAAAAAGTCAAGGAGGAAGACACAACTTAGGGGGCAAGATATGAGGGACATGGCATGAACACTTCAGAAAACAACCAAAAAAAGAAAAAAATCTTTCCCAAAGTCAAAGCCATCAAAAGGCATGGCCTGCCATCAAGTGCAGGGACATGCACCAAAGATTCCTCAATTGGCCCCTTAAAATCGCAAGATTCCTTTTCCCTTCCCGAAAGGAAATGAAATTTCCTTTCGGGAAGGGTAAAGGAATCTTGCGGATCCCAAATGAAAGGCTTACAAACACTCTGGAAAGGAGATAGGTTCAAATGGAATGCAATTGAAAAAAGCAGAAAATTGGGAATTTTAGTCTCTATGAAAAAATAGGCTGTGAGGAAATCAGCTGCATTGCAAAGGACTAAAAGGTGCCAAAACTAAGCTCACAGATGTTGCAAAAGCAGGGGAAAAAGTCAAGGAGGAAGACACAACTTAGGGGGCAAGATATGAGGGACATGGCATGAATACTTACAATAATAAAGAACAAAAGAATAAAAAATCTTTCCCAAAGTCAAAGCCATCAAAATGCAGGCAGGCCATACGCCACCAAGGGCAGGCACATGCAGCAAAGCTTGCCAAAATTGATCCCCACTGAAGGCCAAAACAGGAAAGAAGGACTTGCAAACACGCTGGAATGGAGACAACATCAAAGGAATTGCAATTGGAGGAGAAAAAAAGAAAATTTGGGAAATTTAGTGACTCTAAGAAAATGGCCTGGGTTTATATCAGGTGCAGTGCAAAGGACCAAAAGATGCCAAAACTAAGCTCACAGATGTTGCAAAAGCAGGGGAAAAAGTCAAGGAGGAAGACAGAACTTAGGGAGCAAGATATGAGGGACAAGGCATGAATACTTGAAATATTAAAAAAAAAAAAAAAGAAAAAATCTTTCCCAAAGTCAAAGCCATCAAAATGCAGGCAGGCCATATGCCACCAAGGGCAGGCACATGCAGCAAAGCTTGCCAAAATTGATCCCCACTGAAGGCCAAAACAGAAAAGAAGGACTTACAAACACGCTGGAATGGAGACAGCATCAAAGGAATTGCAATTGGAGGAGAAAAAAAGAAAATTTGGGTAGGTTAGTGATTCTAAGAAAATGGCCTGGGTTTATATCAGGTGCAGTGCAAAGGACCAAAAGATGCCGAAACTAAGCTCACAGATGTTGCAAAAGCAGGGGAAAAAGTCAAGGAGGAAGACACAACTTAGGGGGCAAGATATGAGGGACATGGCATGAATACTTGAAATAATAAAAAAAAAAAAAAGAAAAAATCTTTCTCAAAGTCAAAGCCATCAAAATGCAGGCAGGCCATACGCCACCAAGGGCAGGCACATGCAGCAAAGCTTGCCAAAATTGATCCCCACTGAAGGCCAAAACAGAAAAGAAGGACTTGCAAACACGCTGGAATGGAGAACACATCAAAGGAATTGCAATTGGAGGAGAAAAAAAGAAAATTTGGGTAAGTTAGTGATTCTAAGAAAAAGGCCTGGGTTTATATCAGGTGCAGTGCAAAGGACCAAAAGGTGCCAAAACTAAGCTCACAGATGTTGCAAAAGCAGGGGAATAAGTCAAGGAGGAAGACACAACTTAGGGGGCAAGATGTGAGGGACATGGCATGAATACTTAAAATAATTAAAAAAAAAAAAAAAAGAAAAAATCTTTCCCAAAGTCAAAGCCATCAAAATGCAGGCAGGCCATACGCCAGCAAGTGCAGGCACATGCAGCAAAGCTTGCCAAAATTGATCCCCACTGAAGGCCAAAACAGAAAATAAGGACCTAAAAACACGCTGGAAAGGAGTCAAATTCAAAGGAATTGCAATTGGAGAAGAAAAAAAGAAAATTTGGGAAATTTAGTGACTCTTGGAAAGTGGCCTGGGGTTTTATCAGGTGCAGTGCAAAGGACCAAAAGATGCCAAAACTAAGCTCACAGATGTTGCAAAAGCAGGGGAAAAAGTCAAGGAGGAAGACACAACTTAGGGGGCAAGATATGAGGGACATGGCATGAATACGTAAAATAATAAAAAAAAAAAAAAAAGAAAAAAATCTTTCCCAAAGTCAAAGCCATCAAAATGCAGGCAGGCCATATGCCACCAAGGGCAGGCACATGCAGCAAAGCTTGCCAAAATTGATCCTCACAGAAGGCCAAAACAGAAAAGAAGGACTTACAAACAAGCTGGAATGGAGACAACATGAAAGGAATTGCAATTTCTATGAGAAAAAAAGAAAATTTGGGTAAGTTAGTGATTCTAAGAAAATGGCCTGGGTTTATATCAGGTGCAGTGCAAAGGACCAAAAGATGCCAAAACTAAGCTCACAGATGTTGCAAAAGCAGGGGAAAAAGTCAAGGAGGAAGACACAACTTAGGGGGCAAGATATGAGGGACATGGCATGAACACTTCAGAAAACAACCAAAAAAAGAAAAAAATCTTTCCCAAAGTCAAAGCCATCAAAAGGCATGGCCTGCCATCAAGTGCAGGGACATGCACCAAAGATTCCTCAATTGGCCCCTTAAAATCGCAAGATTCCTTTTCCCTTCCCGAAAGGAAATGAAATTTCCTTTCGGGAAGGGTAAAGGAATCTTGCGGATCCCAAATGAAAGGCTTACAAACACTCTGGAAAGGAGATAGGTTCAAATGGAATGCAATTGAAAAAAGCAGAAAATTGGGAATTTTAGTCTCTATGAAAAAATAGGCTGTGAGGAAATCAGCTGCATTGCAAAGGACTAAAAGGTGCCAAAACTAAGCTCACAGATGTTGCAAAAGCAGGGGAAAAAGTCAAGGAGGAAGACACAACTTAGGGGGCAAGATATGAGGGACATGGCATGAATACTTACAATAATAAAGAACAAAAGAATAAAAAATCTTTCCCAAAGTCAAAGCCATCAAAATGCAGGCAGGCCATACGCCACCAAGGGCAGGCACATGCAGCAAAGCTTGCCAAAATTGATCCCCACTGAAGGCCAAAACAGGAAAGAAGGACTTGCAAACACGCTGGAATGGAGACAACATCAAAGGAATTGCAATTGGAGGAGAAAAAAAGAAAATTTGGGAAATTTAGTGACTCTAAGAAAATGGCCTGGGTTTATATCAGGTGCAGTGCAAAGGACCAAAAGATGCCAAAACTAAGCTCACAGATGTTGCAAAAGCAGGGGAAAAAGTCAAGGAGGAAGACAGAACTTAGGGAGCAAGATATGAGGGACAAGGCATGAATACTTGAAATATTAAAAAAAAAAAAAAAGAAAAAATCTTTCCCAAAGTCAAAGCCATCAAAATGCAGGCAGGCCATATGCCACCAAGGGCAGGCACATGCAGCAAAGCTTGCCAAAATTGATCCCCACTGAAGGCCAAAACAGAAAAGAAGGACTTACAAACACGCTGGAATGGAGACAACATCAAAGGAATTGCAATAGGAGCAGAAAAAAGAAAATTTGGGTAAGTTAGTGATTCTAAGAAAATGGCCTGGGTTTATATCAGGTGCAGTGCAAAGGACCAAAAGGTGCCAAAACTAAGCTCACAGATGTTGCAAAAGCAGGGGAAAAAGTCAAGGAGGAAGACACAACTTAGGGGACAAGATATGAGGGACATGGCATGAATACTTAAAATAATAAAAAAAAAAAAAAAGAAAAAAATCTTTCCCAAAGTAAAAGCCATCAAAATGCAGGCAGGCCATAGGCCAGCAAGTGCAGGCACATGCAGCAAAGCTTGCAAAATTGATCCCCACTGAGGGTAAAGCAAAAAAGAAGGACTTACAAACACCCTGGAATGGAGACAGCATCAAAGGAATTGCAATTGGAGGAGAAAAAAAGAAAATTTGGGTAGGTTAGTGATTCTAAGAAAATGGCCTGGGTTTATATCAGGTGCAGTGCAAAGGACCAAAAGATGCCAAAACTAAGCTCACAGATGTTGCAAGAGCAGGGGAATAAGTCAAGGAGGAAGACACAACTTAGGGGGCAAGATATGAGGGACAAGGCAGGAATACTTGAAATATTAAAAAAAAAAAAAAAAGAAAAAATCTTTCTCAAAGTCACAGCCATCAAAATGCAGGCAGGCCATACGCCACCAAGGGCAGGCACATGCAGCAAATCTTGCCAAAATTGATCCCCACTGAAGGCCAAAACAGAAAAGAAGGACTTACAAATACGCTGGAATGGAGACAACATCAAAGGAATTGCAATAGGAGCAGAAAAAAGAAAATTTGGGTAAGTTAGTGATTCTAAGAAAATGGCCTGGGTTTATAGCAGGTGCAGTGCAAAGGACCAAAAGATGCCAAAACTAAGCTCACAGATGTTGCAAAAGCAGGGGAAAAAGTCAAGGAGGAAGACAGAACTTAGGGGGCAAGATATGAGGGACATGGCATGAACACTTCAGAAAACAACCAAAAAAAGAAAAAAATCTTTCCCAAAGTCAGAGCCATCAAAAGGCATGGCCTGCCATGAAGTGCAGGGTTATGCACCAAAGATTCCTCTCTTGGTCCCCATTGAAATCGCAAGATTCCTTTTCCCTTCCCGAAAGGAAATGAAATTTCCTTTCGGGAAGGGTAAAGGAATCTTGTGGATCCCAAAAGAAAGGCTTACAAACACTCTGGAAAGGAGATAGGTTCAAATGGAATGCAATTGAAAAAAGCAGAAAATTGGGAATTTTAGTCTCTATCAAAAAATAGGCTGTGAGGAAATCAGCTGCATTGCAAAGGACTAAAAGGTGCCAAAACTAAGCTCACAGATGTTGCAAAAGCAGGGGAAAAAGTCAAGGAGGAAGACACAACTTAGGGGGCAAGATATGAGGGTCATGGCATGAATACTTACATTAATAAAAAACAAAAGAAGAAAAAAATCTTTCCCAAAGTCAAAGCCATCAAAATGCAGGCAGGCCATACGCCACCAAGGGCAGGCACATGCAGAAAAGCTTGCCAAAATTGATCCCCACTGAAGGCCAAAACAGAAAAGAAGGACTTGCAAACACGCTGGAATGGAGAGACCATCAAAGGAATTGCAATTGGAGGAGAAAAAAAGAAAATTTGTGTAAGTTAGTGATTCTAAGAAAATGGCCTGGGTTTATATCAGGTGCAGTGCAAAGGACAAAAAGATGCCAAAACTAAGCACACAGATGTTGCAAAAGCAGGGGAATAAGTCAAGGAGGAAGACACAACTTAGGGGGCAAGATATGCGGGACATGGCATGAATACTTAAAATAATAAAAAAAAAAAAAAAAGAAAAAATCTTTCCCAAAGTCAAAGCCATCAAAATGCAGGCACGCCATACGCCAGCAAGGGCAGGCACATGCAGCAAAGCTTGCCAAAATTGATCCCAACTGAAGGCCAAAACAGGAAAGAAGGACTTGCAAACACGCTGGAATGTAGACAACATCAAAGGAATTGCAATTGGAGGAGAAAAAAAGAAAATTTGGGAAATTTAGTGACTCTAAGAAAATGGCCTGGGTTTATATCAGGTGCAGTGCAAAGGACCAAAAGATGCCAAAACTAAGCTCACAGATGTTGCAAAAGCAGGGGAAAAAGTCAAGGAGGAAGACACAGCTTAGGGGGCAAGATATAAGGGACATGGCATGAATACTTAAAATAATAAAAAAAAAAAAAAATAGAAAAAATCTTTCCCAAAGCCAAAACCATCAAAATGCAGGCAGGCCATATGCCACCAAGGGCAGGCACATGCAGCAAAGCTTGCCAAAATTGATCCCCACAGAAGGCCAAAACAGAAAAGAAGGACTTACAAACAAGCTGGAATGGAGACAACATGAAAGGAATTGAATTTCTATGAGAAAAAAAGAAAATTTGGGTAAGTTAGTGATTCTAAGAAAATGGCCTGGGTTTATATCAGGTGCAGTGCAAAGGACCAAAACGTGCCAAAACTAAGCTCACAGATGTTTCAAAAGCAGGGGAAAAAGTCAAGGAGGAAGACACAACTTAGGGGGCAAGATATGAGGGACATGGCATGAACACTTCAGAAAACAACCAAAAAAAGAAAAAAATCTTTCCCAAAGTCAAAGCCATCAAAAGGCATGGCCTGCCATCAAGTGCAGGGACATGCACCAAAGATTCCTCTATTGGTCCGCATTGACATCGCAAGATTCCTTTTCCCTTCCCGAAAGGAAATGAAATTTCCTTTCAGGAAGGGAAAAGGAATCTTGCGGATCCCAAAAGAAAGGCTTACAAACACTCTGGAAAGGAGATAGGTCCAAATGAAATGCAATTGAAAAAAGGAGAAAATCGGGAATTTTAGTCTCTACAAAAAATAGGCTGTGAGGAAATCAGCTGCATTGCAAAGGACCAAAAGGTGCCAAAACTAAGCTCACAGAGATTGCAAAAGCAGGGCAAAAAGTCAAGGAGGAAGACACAACTTAGGGGGCAAGATAGGAGGGACATGGCATGAATACTTACAATAATAAAAAAAAAAAAAAAAAGAAAAAATCTTTCCCAAAGTCAAAGCCATCAAAATGCAGGCAGGCCATACGCCACCAAGGGCAGGCACATGCAGCAAAGCTGCCCAAAATTGATCCCCAATGAGGGTAAAGCAGAAAAGAAGGACTTACAAACACGCTGGAATGGAGACAGCATCAAAGGAATTGCACTTGGAGGAGAAAAAAAGAAAATTTGGGTAAGTTAGTGATTCTAAGAAAAAGGCCTGGGTTTATATCAGGTGCAGTGCAAAGGACCAAAAGATGCCAAAACTAAGCTCACAGATGTTGCAAAAGCAGGGAAAAAAGTCAAGGAGGAAGACACAACTTAGGGGGCAAGATGTGAGGGACATGGCATGAACACTTCAGAAAACAACCAAAAAAAGAAAAAAATCTTTCCCAAAGTCAAAGCCATCAAAAGGCATGGCCTGCCATCAAGTGCAGGGACATGCACCAAAGATTCCTCTATTGGTCCCCATTGAAATCGCAAGATTCCTTTTCCCTTCCCAAAAGGAAATGAAATTTCCTTTCGGGAAGGGAAAAGGAATCTTGCGAATCCCAAAAGAAAGGCTTACAAACACTCTGGAAAGGAGATAGGTTCAAATGAAATGCAATTGAAAAAAGCAGAAAATTGGGAATTTTAGTCTCTATCAAAAAATAGGCTGTGAGGAAATCAGCTGCATTGCAAAGGACTAAAAGGTGCCAAAACTAAGCTCACACATGTTGCAAAAGCAGGGGAAAAAGTCAAGGAGGAAGACACAACTTAGGGGGCAAGGTATGCGGGACATGGCATGAAAACTTAAAATAATAAAAAAAAAAAAATGAAAAAATCTTTCCCAAAGTCAAAGCCATCAAAATGCAGGCAGGCCATACGCCACCAATGGCAGGCACATGAAGCAAAGATTGCCAACATTGATCCCCACTGAAAGCCAAAACAGAAAAGAAGGACTTACAAACATGCTGGAATGGAGACACCATCAAAGGAATTGCAATTGGAGGAGAAAAAAAGAAAATTTGTGTAAGTTAGTGATTCTAAGAAAATGGCCTGGGTTTATATCAGGTGCAGTGCAAAGGACCAAAAGATGCCAAAACTAAGCTCACAGATGTTGCAAAAGCAGGGGAAAAAGTCAAGGAGGATGACACAACTTAGGGGGCAAGATATGAGGGACATGGCATGAATACTTAAAATAATAAAAAAAAAAAAAAAGAAAAAATCTTTCCCAATGTCAAAGCCATCAAAATGCAGGCAGGCCATACGCCACCAAGGGCAGGCACATGCAGCAAAGCTTGCCAAAATTGATCCCCACTGAGGGTAAAGCACAAAAGAAGGACTTGCAAACACGCTGGAATGGAGACAACATCAAAGGAATTGCAATTGGAGAAGAAAAAAAGAAAATTTGGGAAATTTAGTGACTCTAAGAAAATGGCCTGGGTTTATATCAGGTGCAGTGCAAAGGACCAAAAGGTGCCAAAACTAAGCTCACAGATGTTGCAAAAGCAGGGGAAAAAGTCAAGGAGGAAGACACAACTTAGGGGGCAAGATATGAGGGACATGGCATGAATACTTAAAATAATAAAAAAAAAAAAAAAAGAAAAAATCTTTCCCAATGTCAAAGCCATCAAAATGCAGGCAGGCCATACGCCACCAAGGGCAGGCACATGCAGCAAAGCTTGCCAAAATTGATCCCCACTGAGGGTAAAGCAGAAAAGAAGGACTTACAAACACGCTGGAATGGAGACAGCATCAAAGGAATTGCAATTGGAGGAGAAAAAAAGAAAATTTGGGTAGGTTAGTGATTCTAAGAAAAAGGCCTGGGTTTATATCAGGTGCAGTGCAAAGGACCAAAAGATGCCAAAACTAAGCTCAGAGATGTTGCAAAAGCAGGGGAATAAGTCAAGGAGGAAGACACAACTTAGGGGGCAAGATATGAGGGACATGGCATGAATACTTAAAATAATGAAAAAAAAAAAAAAGAAAAAATCTTTCTCAAAGTCAAAGCCATCAAAATGCAGGCAGGCCATACGCCAGCAAGTGCAGGCACATGCAGCAAAGCTTGCCAAAATTGATCCCCACTGAAGGCCAAAACAGAAAAGAAGGACTTGCAAACACGCTGGAATGGAGACAACATCAAAGGAATTGCAATTGGAGGAGAAAAAAAGAAAATTTGGGTAAGTTAGTGATTCTAAGAAAAAGGCCTGGGTTTATATCAGGTGCAGTGCAAAGGACCAAAAGATGCCAAAACTAAGATCACAGATGTTGCAAAAGCAGGGGAATAAGTCAAGGAGGAAGACAAAACTTAGGGGGCAAGATATGAGGGACATGGCATGAACACTTCAGAAAACAACCAAAAAAAGAAAAAAATCTTTCCCAAAGTCAAAGCCACCAAAAGGCATGGCCTGCCATCAAGTGCAGGGACGTGCACCAAAGATTCCTCTATTGGTCCCGATTGAAATCGCAAGATTCCTTTTCCCTTCCCGAAAGGAAATGAAATTTCCTTTCGGGAAGGGAAAAGGAATCTTGAGAATCCCAAAAGAAAAGCTTACAAACACTCTGGAAAGGAGATAGGTTCAAATGAAATGCAATTGAAAAAAGCAGAAAATCTGGAATTTTAGTCTCTTCAAATAATAGGCTGTGAGGAAATCAGCTGCATTGCAAAGGATCAAAAGATGCCAAAACTAAGCTCACAGATGTTGCAAAAGCAGGGGAAAAAGTGAAGGAGGAAGACACAACTTAGGGAGCAAGATATGAGAGACATGGCATGAATACTTAAAATAATAAAAAAAATAAAAAAGAAAAAATCTTTCCCAAAGTCAAAGCCATCAAAATGCAGGCAGGCCATACGCCAGCAAGGGCAGGCACATGCAGCAAAGCTTGCCAAAATTGATCCCCACTGAAGGCCAAAACAGAAAAGAAGGACTTACAAACACGCTGGAAAGGAGTCAACTTCAAAGGAATTGCAATTGGAGGAGAAAAAAAGAAAATTTGGGAAATTTAGTGACTCTAAGAAAATGGCCTGGGTTTATATCAGGTGCAGTGCAAAGGACCAAAAGATGCCAAAACTAAGCTCACAGATGTTGCAAAAGCAGGGGAAAAAGTCAAGGAGGAAGACACAACTTAGGGCGCAAGATATGAGGGACATGGCATGAATACTTAAAATAATAAAAAAAAAAAAAAGAAAAAATCTTTCCCAAAGTCAAAGCCATCAAAATGCAGGCAGGCCATACGCCAGCAAGTGCAGGCACATGCAGCAAAGCTTGCCAAAATTGATCCCCACTGAAGGCCAAAACAGAAAAGAAGGACCTACAAACACGCTGGAAAGGAGTCAACATCAAAGGAATTGCAATTGGAGAAGAAAAAAAGAAAATTTGGGAAATTTAGTGACTCTTAGAAAGTGGCCTGGGGTTTTATCAGGTGCAGTGCAAAGGACCAAAAGATGCCAAAACTAAGCTCACAGATGTTGCAAAAGCAGGGGAAAAAGTCAAGGAGGAAGACACAACTTAGGGGGCAAGATATGAGGGACATGGCATGAATGCTTAAAATAATAAAAAAAAAAAAAAAAGAAAAAAATCTTTCCCAAAGTCAAAGCCATCAAAATGCAGGCAGGCCATATGCAACCAAGGGCAGGCACATGCAGCAAAGCTTGCCAAAATTGATCCTCACAGAAGGCCAAAACCGAAAAGAAGGAGTTACAAACAAGCTGGAATGGAGACAACATGAAAGGAATTGAATTTCTATGAGAAAAAAAGAAAATTTGGGAAATTTAGTGACTCTAAGAAAATGGCCTGGGTTTATAGCAGGTGCAGTGCAAAGGACTAAAAGGTGCCAAAACTAAGCTCACAGATGTTGCAAAAGCAGGGGAAAAAGTCAAGGAGGAAGACACAACTTAGGGGGAAAGATATGAGGGACATGGAATGAATACTTAAAATAATAAAAAAAAAAAGAAAAAATCTTTCCCAAAGTCAAAGCCATCAAAATGCAGGTAGGCCATACACCAGCAAGGGCAGGCACATGCAGCAAAGCTTTCCAAAATTAATCCCCACTGAAGGCAAAACAGAAAGGAAGGACTTACAAACACACTGGAAAGGTGTCAACATCAAAGGAATTGCAATTGGAGGAGAAAAAATGAAAATTTTGGAAATTTAGTGACTCTAAGAAAATGGCCTGGGGTTTTATCAGGTGCAGTGCAAAGGACCAAAAGATGCCAAAACTAAGCTCACAGATGTTGCAAAAGCAGGGGAAAAAGTCAAGGAGGAAGACACAACTTAGGGTGCAAGATATGAGGGACATGGCATGAACACTTCAGAAAACAACCAAAAAAAGAAAAAAATCTTTCCCAAGGTCAGAGCCATCAAAAGGCATGGCCTGCCATCAAGTGCAGGGACATGCACCAAAGATTCCTCTATTGGTCCCCATTGAAATCGCAAGATTCCTTTTCCCTTCCCGAAAGGAAATGAAATTTCCTTTCGGGAAGGGAAAAGGAATCTTGCGGATCCCAAAAGAAAGGCTTACAAACGCTCTGGAAAGGAGATAGGTTCAAATGGAATGCAATTGAAAAAAGCAGAAAATTGGGAATTTTAGTCTCTATCAAAAAATAGGCTGTGAGGAAATCAGCTGCATTGCAAAGGACTAAAAGGTGCCAAAACTAAGCTCACAGATGTTGCAAAAGCAGGGGAAAAAGTCAAGGAGGAAGACACAACTTAGCGGGCAAGATATGCGGGACATGGCATGAATACTTAAAATATTAAAAAAAAAAAAAAGAAAAAATCTTTCCCAAAGTCAAAGCCATCAAAATGCAGGCAGGCCATACGCCACCAAGAGCAGGCACATGAAGCAAAGATTGCCAAAATTGATCCCCACTGAAGGCCAAAACAGAAAAGAAGGACTTACAAACACGCTGGAATGGAGACACCATCAAAGGAATTGCAATTGGACGAGAAAAAAAGAAAATTTGGGTAAGTTAGTGATTCTAAGAAAATGGCCTGGGTTTATATCAGGTGCAGTGCAAAGGACCAAAAGATGCCAAAACTAAGCTCACAGATGTTGCAAAAGCAGGGGAAAAAGTCAAGGAGGAAGACACAACTTAGAGGGCAAGATATGAGGGACATGGCATGAATACTTAAAATAATAAAAATGAAAAAAAGAAAAAATCTTTCCCAAAGTGAAAGCCATCAAAATGCAGGCAGGCCATACGCCAGCAAGTGCAGGCACATGCAGCAAAGCTTGCCAAAATTGATCCCCACTGAAGGCCAAAACAGGAAAGAAGGACTTGCAAACACGCTGGAATGGAGACAACATCAAAGGAATTGCAATTGTAGGAGAAAAAAAGAAAATTTGGGAAATTTAGTGACTCTAAGAAAATGGCCTGGGTGTATATGAGGTGCAGTGCAAAGGACCAAAAGATGCCAAAACTAAGCTCACAGATGTTGCAAAAGCAGGGGAAAAAGTCAAGGAGGAAGACAGAACTTAGGGAGCAAGATATGAGGGACAAGGCAGGAATACTTGAAATATTAAAAAAAAAAAAAAGAAAAAATCTTTCCCAAAGTCAAAGCCATCAAAATGCAGGCAGGCCATACGCCAGCAAGTGCAGGCACATGCAGCAAAGCTTGCCAAAATTGATCCCCACTGAAGGCCAAAGCAGAAAAGAAGGACTTACAAACACGCTGGAATGGAGACAGCATCAAAGGAAGTGCAATTGGAGGAGAAAAAAAGGAAATTTGGCTAGGTTAGTGATTCTAAGGAAATGGCCTGGGTTAATATCAGGTGCAGTGCAAAGGACCAAAAGATGCCAAAACTAAGCTCACAGATGTTGCAAAAGCAGGGGAATAAGTCAAGGAGGAAGACACAACTTAGGGGGCAAGATATGAGGGACATGGCATGAATACTTAAAATTATAAAAAAAAAAAAAGAAAAAATCTTTCCCAAAGTCAAAGCCATCAAAATGCAGGCAGGCCATATGCCACCAAGGGCAGGCACATGCAGCAAAGCTTGCCAAAATTGATCCCCACTGAAGGCCAAAACAGAAAAGAAGGACTTGCAAACACGCTGGAATGGAGACAACATCAAAGGAATTGCAATTGGAGGAGAAAAAAAGAAAATTTGGGTAAGTTAGTGATTCTAAGAAAATGGCCTGGGTTTATATCAGGTGCAGTGCAAAGGACCAAAAGGTGCCAAAACTAAGCTCACAGATGTTGCAAAAGCAGGGGAAAAAGTCAAGGAGGAAGACAAAACTTAGGGGGCAAGATATGAGGGACATGGCATGAACACTTCAGAAAACAACCAAAAAAAGAAAAAAATCTTTCCCAAAGTCAAAGCCATCAAAAGGCATGGCCTGCCATCAAGTGCAGGGACGTGCACCAAAGATTCCTCTATTGGTCCCCATTGAAATCGCAAGATTCCTTTTCCCTTCCCGAAAGGAAATTTCATTTCCTTTCGGGAAGGGAAAAGGAATCTTGCGGATCCCAAAAGAAAGGCTTACAAACACTCTGGAAAGGAGATAGGTTCAAATGGAATGCAATTGAAAAAAGCAGAAAATTGGGAATTTTAGTCTCTATCAAAAAATAGGCTGTGAGGAAATCAGCTGCATTGCAAAGGACCAAAAGGTGCCAAAACTAAGCTCACAGATGTTGCAAAAGCAGGGGAAAAAGACGCAACTTAGGGGGCAAGATATGAGGGACATGGCATGAATACTTAAAATATTAAAAAAAAAAAAAAAGAAAAAATCTTTCCCAAAGTCAAAGCCATCAAAATGCAGGCAGGCCATACGCCACCAAGTGTAGGAACATGCAGCAAAGTTTGCCAGAATTGATCCCCACTGAGGGTAAAGCAGAAAAGAAGGACCTACAAACACGCTGGAATGGAGACAGCATCAAAGGAATTGCAATTGGAGGAGAAAAAAAGAAAATTTGGGAAATTTAGTGACTCTAAGAAAATGGCCTGGGTTTATACCGGGTGCATGGTAAAGGACCAAAAGATGCCAAAACTAAGCTCACAAATGTTGCAAAAGCAGGGGAAAAAGTCTAGGAGGAAGACACAACTTAGGGGGCAAGATATGAGGGACATGGCATGAATACTTAAAATAATAAAAAAAAAAAAAAAATAGAAAAAATCTTTCCCAAAGTCAAAGCCATCAAAATGCAGGCAGGCCATACGCCAGCAAGGGCAGGCACATGCAGCAAAGCTTGCCAAAATTGATCCCCACTGAAGGCGAAACAGAAAAGAAGGACTTACAAACACGCTGGAATGGAGACAACATCAAAGGAATTTAATTTCTATGAGAAAATAAGAAAATTTGGGTAAGTTAGTGATTCTAAGAAAATGGCCTGGGTTTATATCAGGTGCAGTACAAAGGACCAAAAGATGCCAAAACTAAGCTCACAGATGTTGCAAAAGCAGGGGAAAAAGTCAAGGAGGAAGACAGAACTTAGGGGGCAAGATATGAGGGACATGGCATGAATACTTAAAACAAAAATGAAAAAAAAAATAGAAAAAATCTTTCCCAAAGTCAAAGCCATCAAAATGCAGGCAGGCAATACGCCAGCAAGTGCAGGCACATGCAGCAAAGCTTGCCAAAATTGATCCCCACTGAAGGCCAAAACAGAAAAGAAGAACTTACAAACACGCTGGAATGGAGACAGCATCAAAGGAATTGCAATTGGAGGAGAAAAAAAGAAAATTTGGGAAATTTAGTGATTCTAAGAAAATGGCCTGGGTTTATATCAGGTGCAGTGCAAAGGACCAAAAGATGCCAAAACTAAGCTCACAGATGTTGCAAAAGCAGGGGAAAAAGTCAAGGAGGAAGACAGAACTTAGGGGGCAAGATATGAGGGACATGGCATGAATACTTCAGAAAACAACCAAAAAAAGAAAAAAATCTTTGCCAAAGTCAAAGTCATCAAAAGGCATGGCCTGCCATCAAGTGCAGGGACATGCACCAAAGATTCCTCTATTGGTCCCTATTGAAATCACAAGATTCCTTTTCCCTTCCCGAAAGGAAATGAAATTTCCTTTCAGGAAGGGAAAAGGAATCTTGCGGATCCCAAAAGAAAGGCTTACAAACACTCTGGAAAGGAGATAGGTTCAAATAAAATGCAATTGGAAAAAGCAGAAAATTGGGAATTTTAGTCTCTATCAAAAAATAGGCTGTGAGGAAATCAGCTGCATTGCAAAGGATCAAAAGATGCCAAAACTAAGCTCACAGATGTTGCAAAAGCAGGGGAAAAAGTCAAGGAGGAAGACACAACTTAGGGCGCGAGATATGAGGGACATGGCATGAATACTTAAAATAATAAAAAAAAAAAAAGAAAAAATCTTTCCCAAAGTCAAAGCCATCAAAATGCAGGCAGGCCATACGCCACCAAGGGCAGGCACATGCAGCAAAGCTTGCCAAAATTGATCCCCACTGAAGGCCAAAACAGAAAACAAGGACCTACAAACACGCTGGAATGGAGACAGCATCAAAGGAATTGCAATTGGAGGAGAAAAAAAGAAAATTTGGGTAAGTTAGTGATTCTAAAAAATGGCCTGGGTTTATATCAGGAGCAGTGCAAAGGACCAAAAGGTGCCAAAACTAAGCTCACAGGTGTTGCAAAAGCAGGGGAAAAAGACACAACTTAGGGGGCAAGATATGAGGGACATGGCATGAATACGTAAAATAATAAAAAAAAAAAAAAGAAAAAATCTTTCCCAAAGACAAAGCCATCAAAATGCAGGCAGAACATACGCCACCAAGGGCAGGAACATGCAGCAAAGTTGGCCAAAATTGATCCGCACTGAAAGCCAAAACAGAAAAGAAGGTCCTACAAACACGCTGGAATGGAGACAACATCAAAGGAATTGCAATTGGAGGAGAAAAAATGAAAATTTGGGAAATTTAGTGACTCTAAGAAAATGGCCTGGGTTTATATCAGGTGCATTGCAAAGGACCAAAAGATGCCAAAACCAAGCTCACAGATGTTGCAAAAGCAGGGGAAAAAGTCAAGGAGGAAGACACAACTTAGGGAGCAAGATATGAGGGACATGGCATGAATACTTAAAACAAAACTCAAAAAAAAAAGAAAAAATCTATCCCAAAGTCAAAGCCATCAAAATGCAGGCAGGCCATACGCCACCAAGGGCAGGCACATGCAGCAAAGCTTGCCAACATTGATCCCCACTGAAGGCCAAAACAGAAAAGAAGGACTTACAAACATTCTGGAATGGAGACAACATCAAAGCAATTGCAATTGGAGGAGAAAAAAAGAAAATTTGGGAAAGTTAGTGATTCTAAGAAAATGGCCTGGGTTTATATCAGGTGCAGTACAAAGAACCAAAAGATGCCAAAACTAAGCTCACAGATGTTGCAAAAGCAGGGGAAAAAGTCAAGGAGGAAGACAGAACTTAGGGGGGAAAGATATGAGGGACATGGCATGAATACTTAAAACAAAAATGAAAAAAAAAAGAAAAAATCTTTCCCAAAGTCAAAGCCATCAAAATGCAGGCAGGCCATACGCCAGCAAGTGCAGGCACATGCAGCAAAGCTTGCCAAAATTGATCCCCACTGAAGGCCAAAACAGAAAAGAAGGACATACAAACACGCTGGAATGGAGACAACATGAAAGGAATTGAATTTCTATGAGAAAAAAAGAAAATTTGGGTAAGTTAGTGATTCTAAGAAAATGGCCTGGGTTTATATCAGGTGCAGTACAAAGGACCAAAAGATGCCAAAACTAAGCTCACAGATGTTGCAAAAGCAGGGGAAAAAGTCAAGGAGGAAGACACAACTTAGGGGGCAAGATATGAGGGACATGGCATGAACACTTCAGAAAACAACCATAAAAAGAAAAAAATCTTTCTCAAAGTCAAAGCCATCAAAAGGCATGGCCTGCCATCAAGTGCAGGGACATGCACCAAAGATTCCTCTATTGGTCCCCATTGAAATCGCAAGATTCCTTTTCCCTTCCCGAAAGGAAATGAAATTTCCTTTCGGGAAGGGAAAAGGAATCTTGCGAATCCCAAAAGAAAGGCTTACAAACACTCTGGAAAGGAGATAGGTTCAAATGAAATGCAATTGAACAAATTAGAAAATCGGGACTTATCGTCTCTTCAAAAAATAGGCTGTGAGGAAATCAGCTGCATTGCAAAGGACCAAAAGGTGCCAAAACTAAGCTCACCGATGTTGCAAAAGCAGGGGAAAAAGTCAAGGAGGAAGACACAACTTAGGGGGCAAGATGTGAGGGACATGGCATGAACACTTAAAATAATAAAAAAAAAAAAAGAAAAAATCTTTCCCAAAGTCAAAGCCATCAAAATGCAGGCAGGCCATACGCCAGCACGTGCAGGCACTTGCAGCAAAGCTCGCCAGAATTGATCCCCACTGAAGGCCAAAACAGAAAAAAAGACCTACAAACACGCTGGAATGGAGACAACATCAAAGGAATTGCAATTGCAGGAGTAAAAAGATAATTTGGGAAATTTATTGACTCTAAGAAAATAGCCCGTGGTTTTATCAGGTGCAGTGCAAAGGACCAAAAGGTGCCAAAACTAAGCTCACAGATGTTGCAAAAGCAGGGGAAAAAGTCAAGGAGGAAGACAGAACTTAGGGGGGAAAGATATGAGGGACATGGCATGAATACTTAAAACAAAAATGAAAAAAAAAAGAAAAAATCTTTCCCAAAGTCAAAGCCATCAAAATGCAGGCAGGCCATACGCCAGCAAGTGCAGGCACATGCAGCAAAGTTTGCCAAAATTGATCCCCACTGAAGGCCAAAACAGAAAAGAAGGACATACAAACACGCTGGAATGGAGACAACATGAAAGGAATTCAATTTCTATGAGAAAAAAAGAAAATTTGGGTAAGTTAGTGATTCTAAGAAAATGGCCTGGGTTTATATCAGGTGCAGTACAAAGGACCAAAAGATGCCAAAACTAAGCTCACAGATGTTGCAAAAGCAGGGGAAAAAGTCAAGGAGGAAGACACAACTTAGGGGGCAAGATATGAGGGACATGGCATGAACACTTCAGAAAACAACCAAAAAAAGAAAAAAATCTTTCTCAAAGTCAAAGCCATCAAAAGGCATGGCCTGCCATCAAGTGCAGGGACATGCACCAAAGATTCCTCTATTGGTCCCCATTGAAATCGCAAGATTCCTTTTCCCTTCTCGAAAGGAAATGAAATTTCCTTTCGGGAAGGGAAAAGGAATCTTACGGATCCCAAAAGAAAGGCTTACAAACACTCTGGAAAGGAGATAAGTTCAAATGAAATGCAATTGAAAAAAGCAGAAAATTGGGAATTTTAGTCTCTTCCAAAAATAAGCTGTGAGGAAATCAGCTGCATTGCAAAGGACTAAAAGGTGCCAAAACTAAGCTCACAGATGTTGCAAAAGCAGGGGAAAAAGGCAAGGAGGAAGACACAACTTAGGGGGCAAGATATGAGGGACATGGCATGAATACTTAAAATAATCAAAAAAAAAAAAAAAAAAAAAATCTTTCCCAACGTCAAAGCCATCAAAATGCAGGCAGGCCATACGCCAGCAAGGGCAGGCACATGCAGCAAAGCTTGCCAAAATTGATCCCCACTGAAGGCCAAAACAGAAAAGAAGGACCAACAAACACGCTGGAATTGAGACAGCATCAAAGGAATTGCAATTGGAGGAGAAAAAAAGAAAATTTGGGAAATTTAGTGAGTCGAAGAAAATGGCCTGGGTTTATATCAGGTGCAGTGCAAAGGACCAAAAGGTGCCAAAACTAAGCTCACAGATGTTGCAAAAGCAGGGGAAAAAGTCAAGGAGGAAGACACAACTTAGGGGGCAAGATATGAGGGACATGGCATGAATACTTAAAACAAAAAACAAAAAAAAAAAGAAAAAATCTTTCCCAAAGTCAAAGCCATCAAAATGCAGGCAGGCCATATGCCAGCAAGGGCAGGCACATGCAGCAAAGCTTGCAAAAATTGATCCCCACTGAAGGCCAAAACAGAAAAGAAGGACTTGCAAACACGCTGGAATGGAGACAACATCAAAGGAATTGCAATTGGAGGAGAAAAAAAAAAAAATTTGGGAAATTTAGAGACTCTAAGAAAATGGCCTGGCAGTATATCATGTGCAGTGGAAAGGACCAAAGATGCCAAAACTAAGCTCACAGATGTTGCAAAAGCAGGGGAAAAAGTCAAGGAGGAAGACAGAACTTAGGGGGCAAGATATGAGGGACATGGCATGAACACTTCAGAAAACAACCAAAAAAAGAAAAAAATCTTTCCCAAAGTCAAAGCCATCAAAAGGCATGGCCTGCCATCAAGTCCAAGGACATGCACCAAAGATTCCTCTATTGGTCGCCAATGAAATCGCAAGATTCCTTTTCACTTCCCGAAAGGAAATGAAATTTCCTTTCGGTAAGGGAAAAGGGATCTTGCCGATCCCAAAAGAAAGGCTTACAAACACTCTGGAAAAGAGATAGGTTCAAATGAAATGCAATTGAAAAAAGCAGAAAATCGGGACTTATCGTCTCTTCAAAAAATAGGCTGTGAGGAAATGATCTGCATTGCAAAGGACCAAAAGGTGCCAAAACTAAGCTCACAGATGTTGCAAAAGCAGGGGAAAAAGTCAAGGAGGAAGACACAACTTAGGGGGCAAGATGTGAGGGACATGGCATGAACACTTAAAATAATAAAAAAAAAAAAAAAGAAAAAATCTTTCCCAAAGTCAAAGCCATCAAAATGCAGGCAGGCAATACGCCAGCAAGGGAAGGCACATGCAGCAAAGCTTGCCAACATTGATCCCCACTGAAGGCCAAAACAGAAAAAACGACCTACAAACACGCTGGAATGGAGACAACATCAAAGGAATTGCAATTGCAGGAGTAAAAAGAAAATTTGGGAAATTTAGTGACTCTAAGAAAATGGCCCGTGGTATTATCATGTGCAGTGCAAAGGACCAAAAGGTGCCAAAACTAAGCTCACAGATGTTGCAAAAGCAGGGGAAAAAGTCAAGGAGGAAGACACAACTTAGGGGGCAAGATATGAGGGACATGGCATGAATACTTAAAATAATAAAAAAAAAAAAAAGAAAAAATCTTTCCCAAAGTCAAAGCCATCAAAATGCAGGCAGGCCATACGCCAGCAAGGGCAGGCACATGCAGCAAAGCTTGCCAAAATTGATCCCCACTGAAGGCCAAAACAGAAAAGAAGGACCTACAAACACGCTGGAATGGAGACAACATCAAAGGAATTGCAATTGCAGGAGTAAAAAGAAAATTTGGGAAATTTAGTGACTCTTAGAAAATGGCCCGGGATTTTATCAGGTGCATTGCAAAGGACTAAAAGGTGCCAAAACTCAGCTCACAGATGTTGCAAAAGCAGGGGAAAAAGTCAAGGAGGAAGACACAACTTAGGGGGCAAGATATGAAGGACATGGCATGAATACTTAAAACAAACAAAAAAAAAAAAAAAGAAAAAATCTTTCCCAAAGTCAAAGCCATCAAAATGCAGGCAGGCCATACGCCACCAAGGGCAGGCACATGCAGCAAAGCTTGCCAAAATTGATCCCCACTGAAGGCCAAAACAGAAAAGAAGGACCTACAAACACGCTGGAAAGGAGTCAACATCAAAGGAATTGCAATAGGAGGAGAAAAAAAGAAAATTTGGGAAAATTAGTGACTCTAAGAAAATGGCCTGGGTTTATATCAGGTGCAGTGCAAAGGACCAAAAGATGCCAAAACTAAGCTCACAGATGTTGCAAAAGCAGGGGAAAAAGTCAAGGAGGAAGACACAACTTCGGGGGCAAGATGTGAGGGACGTGGCATGAATACTTAAAACAAACAAAAAAAAAAATAGAAAAAATCTTTCCCAAAGTCAAAGCCATCAAAATGCAGGCAGGCCATACGCCACCAAGGGCAGGCACATGCAGCAAAGCTTGCCAAAATTGATCCCCACTGAAGGCCAAAACAGAAAAGAAGGACCTACAAACACGCTGGAAAGGAGTCAACATCAAAGGAATTGCAATTGGAGAAGAAAAAAATAAAATTTGGGAAATTAAGTGTCTATAAGAAAATGGCCTGGGTTTATATCAGGTGCAGTGCAAAGGACCAAAAGGTGCCAAAACTAAGCTCACAGATGTTGCAAAAGCAGGGGAAAAAGTCAAGGAGGAAGACACAACTTAGGGAGCAAGATGTGAGGGACATGGCATGAATACTTAAAACAAAAAAGAAAAAAATAAGAAAAAATCTTTCCCAAAGTCAAAGCCATCAAAATGCAGGCAGGCCATAGGCCAGCAAGGGCAGGCACATGCAGCAAAGCTTGCCAAAATTGATCCCCACTGAAGGCCAAAACAGAAAACAAGGACCTACAAACACGCTGGAATGGAGACTACATCAAAGGAATTGCAATTGGAGGAGAAAAAAAGAAAATTTGGGAAATTTAGTGACTCTAAGAAAATGGCCTGGCAGTATATCATGTGCAGTGCAAAGGACCAAAGATGCCAAAACTAAGCTCACAGATGTTGCAAAAGCAGGGGAAAAAGTCAAGGAGGAAGACAGAACTTAGGGGGCAAGATATGAGGGACATGGCATGAACACTTCAGAAAACAACCAAAAAAAGAAAAAAATCTTTCCCAAAGTCAAAGCCATCAAAAGGCATGGCCTGCCATCAAGTGCAGGGACATGCACCAAAGATTCCTCTATTGGTCCGCATTGAAATCGCAAGATTCCTTTTCCCTTCCCGAAAGGAAATTTCATTTCCTTTTGGGAAGGGAAAAGGAATCTTGCGGATCCCAAAAGAAAGGCTTACAAAGACTCTGGAAAGGAGATAGGATCAAATGAAATGCAATTGACAAAAGCCGAAAATCGGGAATTTTAGTCTCTTAAAAAATAGGCTGTGAGGAAATCAGCTGCATTGCAAAGGACCAAAAGGTGCCAAAACTAAGCTCACAGATGTTGCAAAAGCAGGGGAAAAAGTCAAGGAGGAAGACACAACTTAGGGGGCAAGATATGAGGGACATGGCATGAATACTTAAAACAAAAAAGAAAAAAAAAGAAAAAACCTTTCCCAAAGTCAAAGCCATCAAAATGCAGGCAGGCCATATGCCAGCAAGGGCAGGCACATGCAGCAAAGCTTGCCAAAATTGATCCCCACTGAAGGTCAAAACAGAAAAGAAGGACCAACAAACACGCTGGAATGGAGACTACATCAAAGGAATTGCAATTGGAGGAGAAAAAAACAAATTTGGGAAATTTAGTGACTCTAAGAAAATGGCCTGGCAGTATATCATGTGCAGTGCAAAGGACCAAAGATGCCAAAACTAAGCTCACAGATGTTGCAAAAGCAGGGGAAAAAGTCAAGGAGGAAGACAGAACTTAGGGGGA
The DNA here is from genome assembly GCA_021963965.1 of Artemisiospiza belli. Taxonomy (NCBI): domain Eukaryota; kingdom Metazoa; phylum Chordata; class Aves; order Passeriformes; family Passerellidae; genus Artemisiospiza; species Artemisiospiza belli. Next base: position 32,732 of record JAKDEW010001128.1, read on the forward strand.
GGGATATGAGGGACATGGCTTGAACACTTCAGAAAACAACCAAAAAAAGTAAAAAATCTTTCCCAAAGTCAAAGCCATCAAAAGGCATGGCCTGCCATCAAGAGCAGGGACATGCACCAAAGATTCCTCTATTGGTCCCCATTGAAATCGCAAGATTCCTTTTCACTTCCCGAAAGGAAATGAAATTTCCTTTCGGGAAGGGAAAAGGGATCTTGCGGATCCCAAAAGAAAGGCTTACAAACACTCTGGAAAAGAGATAGGTTCAAATGAAATGCAATTGAAAAAAGCAGAAAATCGGGACTTATCGTCTCTTCAAAAAATAGGCTGTGAGGAAATCAGCTGCATTGCAAAGGACCAAAAGGTGCCAAACCTAAGCTCACAGATGTTGCAAAAGCAGGGGAAAAAGTCAAGGAGGAAGACACAACTTAGGGGGCAAGATGTGAGGGACATGGCATGAACAGTTAAAATAATAAAAAAAAAAAAAAGAAAAAATCTTTCCCAAAGTCAAAGCCATCAAAATGCAGGCAGGCCATACGCCACCAAGGGCAGGCACTTGCAGCAAAGCTCGCCAGAAGTGATCCCCACTGAAGGCCAAAACAGAAAAAACGACCTACAAACACGCTGGAATGGAGACAACATCAAAGGAATTGTAATTGCAGGAGTAAAAAGAAAATTTGGGAAATTTAGTGACTCTAAGAAAATGGCCCGTGGTATTATCAGGTACAGTGCAAAGGACCAAAAGGTGCCAAAACTAAGCTCACAGATGTTGCAAAAGCAGGGGAAAAAGTCAAGGAGGAAGACACAACTTAGCGGGCAAGATATGAGGGACATGGCATGAATACTTAAAATAATAAAAAAAAAAAAAAAGAAAAAATCTTTCCCAAAGTCAAAGCCATCAAAATGCAGGCAGGCCATACGCCACCAAGGGCAGGCACATGCAGCAAAGCTTGCCAAAATTGATCCCCACTGAAGGCCAAAACAGAAAAGAAGGACCTACAAACACGCTGGAAAGGAGTCAACATCAAAGGAATTGCAATTGGAGGAGAAAAATAGAAAATTTGGGAAATTTAGTGACTCTAAGAAAATGGCCTGGCAGTATATCATGTGCAGTGCAAAGGACCAAAGATGCCAAAACTAAGCTCACAGATGTTGCAAAAGCAGGGGAAAAAGTCAAGGAGGAAGACACAACTTAGGGGGCAAGATATGAAGGACATGGCATAAATACTTAAAACAAACAAAAAAAAAAAATAGAAAAAATCTTTCCCAAAGCCAAAACCATCAAAATGCAGGCAGGCCATACGCCAGCAAGTGCAGGCACATGCAGCAAAGCTTGCCAAAATTGATCCCCACTGAAGTCCAAAACAGAAAAGAAGGACCTACAAACACGCTGGAATGGAGACAACATCAAAGGAATTGCAATTGGAGGAGAAAAATGAAAATTTGGGAAATTGAGTGACTCTTAGAAAATGGCCCGTGGTTTTATCAGGTGCAGTGCAAAGGACCAAAATGTGCCAAAACTAAGCTCACAGATGTTGCAAAAGCAGGGGAAAAAGTCAAGGAGGAAGACACAACTTAGGGGGCAAGATGTGAGGGACATGGCATGAATACTTAAAATAATAAAAAAAAAGAAAAGAAAAAATCTTTCCCAAAGTCAAAGCCATCAAAATGCAGGCAGGCCATACGCCACCAAGGGCAGGCACATGCAGCAAAGCTTGCCAAAATTGATCCCCACTGAAAGCCAAAACATAAAAGAAGGACCTACAAACACGCTGGAATGGAGACAACATCAAAGGAATTGCAATTGGAGGAGAAAAAAAGAAAATTTGGGAAATTTAGTGACTCTTAGAAAATGGCCTGGCAGTATGTCATGTGCAGTGCAAAGGACCAAAGATGCCAAAACTAAGCTCACAGATGTTGCAAAAGCAGGGGAAAAAGTCAAGGAGGAAGACAGAACTTAGGGGGCAAGATATGAGGGACATGGCATGAACACTTCAGAAAACAACCAAAAAAAGAAAAAAATCTTTCCCAAAGTCAAAGCCATCAAAAGGCATGGCCTGCTATCAAGAGCAGGGACATGCACCAAAGATTCCTCTATTGGTCCCCATTGAAATCGCAAGATTCCTTTTCCCTTCCCGAAAGGAAATGAAATTTCCTTTCGGGAAGGGAAAAGGAATCTTGCGGATCCCAAAAGAAAGGCTTACAAAGACTCTGGAAAGGAGATAGGTTCAAATAAAATGCAATTCAAAAAAGCAGAAAATCGGGAATTTTAGTCTCCTAAAAAATAGGCTGTGAGGAAATCAGCTGCATTGCAAAGGACCAAAAGGTGCCAAAACTAAGCTCACAGATGTTGCAAAAGCAGGGGAAAAAGTCAAGGAGGAAGACACAACTTAGGGGGCAAGATGTGAGGGACAAGGCATGAATACTTAAAATAAAAAAGAAAAAAAAAGAAAAAATCTCTCCCAAAGCCAAAGCCATCAAAATGCAGGCAGGCCATACGCCACCAAGGGCAGGCACATGCAGCAAAGCTTGCCAAAATTGATCCCCACTGAAGGCCAAAACAGAAAAGAAGGATCTACAAACACACTGGAAAGGAGTCAACATTAAAAGGAATTGCAAAAGGAGGAGAAAAAAAGAAAATTTGGGAAATTTAGTGACTCTTAGAAAATGGCCCGGGATTTTATCAGGTGCAGTGCAAAGGACCAAAAGATGCCAAAACTAAGCTCACAGATGTTGCAAAAGCAGGGGAAAAAAGTCAAGGAGGAAGACAGAACTTAGGGGTCAAGATGTGAGGGACATGGCATGAATACTTAAAATAATAAAAAAAATAAACAAGAAAAAAATCTTTCCCAAAGTCAAAGCCATCAAAATGCAGGCAGGCCATACGCCACCAAGGGCAGGCACATGCAGCAAAGCTTGCCAAAATTGATCCCCACTGAAGGCCAAAACAGAAAAGAAGGACCTACAAACACGCTGGAAAGGAGTCAACATCAAAGGAATTGCAATTGGAGGAGAAAAAAAGAAAATTTGGGTAAGTTAGTGATTCTAAGAAAATGGCCTGGGTTTATATCAGGTGCAGTGCAAAGGACCAAAAGGTTGCAAAACTAAGCTCACAAATGTTGCAAAAGCAGGGGAAAAAGTCAAGGAGGAAGACAGAACTTAGGGGGCAAGATATGAGGGACATGGCATGAACACTTCAGAAAACAACCAAAAAAAGAAAAAAATCTTTCCCCAAGTCAAAGCCATCAAAAGGCATGGCCTGCCATCAAGTGCAGGGACATGCACCAAAGATTCCTCTATTGGTCCCCATTGAAATCGCAAGATTCCTTTTCCCTTCCCGAAAGGAAATGAAATTTCCTTTCAGGAAGGGAAAAGGAATCTTGCGAATCCCAAAAGAAAGGCTTACAAACACTCTGGAAAGGAGATAGGATCAAATGAAATGCAATTGAAAAAAGCAGAAAATCGGGGACTTATCGTCTCTTCAAAAAATAGGCTGTGAGGAAATCAGCTGCATTGCAAAGGACCAAAAGGTGCCAAAAAAAAGCTCACAGATGTTGCAAAAGCAGGGGAAAAAGTCAAGGAGGAAGACACAACTTAGGGGACAATATATGAGGGACATGGCATGAATACTTAAAATAATAAAAAAAATAAAAAAGAAAAAATCTTTCCCAAAGTCAAAGCCATCAAAATGCAGGCAGGCCATACGCCACCAAGGGCAGGCACATGCAGCAAAGCTTGCCAAAATTGATCCCCACTGAAGGCAAAACAGAAAAGAAGGACTTGCAAACACGCTGGAATGGAGACAACATCAAAGGAATTGCAATTGGAGGAGAAAATAGAAAATTTGGGAAATTTAGTGACTATTAGAAAATGGGCTGGGATGTTATCAGGTGCAGTGCAAAGGGACAAAAGGTGCCAAAACTAAGCTCACAGATGTTGCAAAAGCAGGGGAAAAAGTCAAGGAGGAAGACACAACTTAGGGGGCAAGATATGAAGGACATGGCATGAATACTTAAACAAACAAAAAAAAAAAATAGAAAAAATATTTCCCAAAGCCAAAACCATCAAAATGCAGGCAGGCCATACGCCAGCAAGTGCAGGCACATGCAGCAAAGCTTGCCAAAATTGATCCCCACAGAAGGCCAAAACAGAAAAGAAGGACCTACAAACACGCTGGAATGGAGACAACATCAAAGGAATTGCAATTGCAGGAGAAAAATGAAAATTTGGGAAATTTAGTGACTCTAAGAAAATGGCCCGTGGTTTTATCAGGTGCAGTGCAAAGGACCAAAAGGTGCCAAAACTAAGCTCACAGATGTTGCAAAAGCAGGGGAAAAAGTCAAGGAGGAAGACACAACTTAGGGGGCAAGATATGAAGGACATGGCATGAATACTTAAAATAATAAAAAAAAAGAAAAGAAAAAATCTTTCCCAAAGTCAAAGCCATCAAAATGCAGGCAGGCCATACGCCACCAAGGGCAGGCACATGCAGCAAAGCTTGCCAAAATTCATCCCCACTGAAGGCCAAAACATAAAAGAAGGACTTGCAAACACGCTGGAATGGAGACAACATCAAAGGAATTGCAATTGGAGGAGAAAAAAAGAAAATTTGGGAAATTTAGTGACTCTAAGAAAATGGCCTGGCAGTATGTCATGTGCAGTGCAAAGGACCAAAGATGCCAAAACTAAGCTCACAGATGTTGCAAAAGCAGGGGAAAAAGTCAAGGAGGAAGACACAACTTAGGGGGCAAGATATGAGGGACATGGCATGAACACTTCAGAAAACAACCAAAAAAAGAAAAAAATCTTTCCCAAAGTCAAAGCCATCAAAAGGCATGGCCTGCCATCAAGAGCAGGGACATGCACCAAAGATTCCTCTATTGGTCCCCATTGAAATCGCAAGATTCCTTTTCCCTTCCCGAAAGGAAATGAAATTTCCTTTCGGGAAGGGAAAAGGAATCTTGCGAATCCCAAAAGAAAGGCTTACAAACACTCTGGAAAGGAGATAGGTTCAAATGAAATGGAATTGAAAAAAGCAGAAAATCGGGAATTTTAGTCTCTTAAAAAATAGGCTGTGAGGAAATCAGCTGCATTGCAAAGGACCAAAAGGTGCCAAAAAAAAGCTCACAGATGTTGCAAAAGCAGGGGAAAAAGTCAAGGAGGAAGACACAACTTAGGGGGCAAGATGTGAGGGACATGGCATGAATACCTAAAATAAAAAAGAAAAAAAAAAGAAAAAATCTTTCCCAAAGTCAAAGCCATCAAAATGCAGGCAGGCCATACGCCACCAAGGGCAGGCACATGCAGCAAAGCTTTCCAAAATTGATCCCCACAGAAGGCCAAAACAGAAAAGAAGGACCTACAAACACGCTGGAAAGGAGTCAACATCAAAGGAATTGCAATTGGAGAAGAAAAAAAGAAAATTTTGGAAATTTAGTGACTCTAAGAAAATGGCCTGGGTTTATATCAGGTGCAGTGCAAAGGACCAAAAGATGCCAAAACTAAGCTCACAGATGTTGCAAAAGCAGGGGAAAAAGTCAAGGAGGAAGACACAACTTAGGGGGCAAGATATGAGGGACATGGCATGAATACTTAAAATAATAAAAAAAATAAAAAAGAAAAAATCTTTCCCAAAGTCAAAGCCATCAAAATGCAGGCAGGCCATACGCCACCAAGGGCAGGCACATGCAGCAAAGCTTGCCAAAATTGATCCCCACTGAAGGCAAAACAGAAAAGAAGGACTTGCAAACACGCTGGAATGGAGACAACATCAGAGAAATTGCAATTGGAGGAGAAAAAAAGAAAATTTGGGAAATTTAGTGACTCTTAGAAAATGGCCCGGGATTTTAACAGGTCCAGTGCAAAGGACAAAAATGTGCCAAAACTAAGCTCACAGATGTTGCAAAAGCAGGGGAAAAAGTCAAGGAGGAAGACAGAACTTAAGGGGCAAGATATGAGGGACATGGCATGAATACTTAAAACAAACAAAAAAAAAAAATAGAAAAAATCTTTCCCAAAGCCAAAACCATCAAAATGCCGGCAGGCCATACGCCAGCAAGTGCAGGCACATGCAGCAAAGCTTGCCAAAATTGATCCCCACTGAAGGCCAAAACAGAAAAGAAGGACCTACAAACACGCTGGAAAGGAGTCAACATCAAAGGAATTGCAATTGGAGGAGAAAAAAAGAAAATTTGGGAAATTAAGTGTCTATAAGAAAATGGCCTGGGTTTATATCAGGTGCAGTGCAAAGGACCAAAAGGTGCCAAAACTAAGCTCACAAATGTTGCAAAAGCAGGGGAAAAAGTCAAGGAGGAAGACAGAACTTAGGGGGCAAGATATGAGGGACATGGCATGAACACTTCAGAAAACAACCAAAAAAAGAAAAAAATCTTTCCCCAAGTCAAAGCCATCAAAAGGCATGGCCTGCCATCAAGTGCAGGGACATGCACCAAAGATTCCTCTATTGGTCCCCATTGAAATCGCAAGATTCCTTTTCCCTTCCCGAAAGGAAATGAAATTTCCTTTCGGGAAGGGAAAACGAATCTTGCGGATGCTAAAAGAAAGGCTTACAAACACTCTGGAAAGGAGATAGGTTCAAATGAAATGCAATTGAAAAAAGCAGAAAATCGGGACTTATCGTCTCTTCAAAAAATAGGCTGTGAGGAAATCAGCTGCATTGCAAAGGACCAAAAGGTGCCAAAAAAAAGCTCACAGATGTTGCAAAAGCAGGGGAAAAAGTCAAGGAGGAAGACACAACTTAGGGGGCAAGATATGAGGGACATGGCATGAATACTTAAAATAATAAAAAAAATTAAAAAGAAAAAATCTTTCCCAAAGTCAAAGCCATCAAAATGCAGGCAGGCCATACGCCACCAAGGGCAGGCACATGCAGCAAAGCTTGCCAAAATTGATCCCCACTGAAGGCCAAAACACAAAAGAAGGACTTGCAAACACACTGGAATGGAGACAACATCAAAGGAATTGCAATTGGAGGAGAAAAAAAGAAAATTTGGGAAATTTAGTGACTCTTAGAAAATGGCCTGGGTTTATATCAGGTGCAGTGCAAAGGACCAAAATGTGCCAAAACTAAGCTCACAGATGTTGCAAAAGCAGGGGAAAAAGTCAAGGAGGAAGACACAACTTAGGGGGCACGATGTGAGGGACATGGCATGAATACTTAAAACAAAAAAAAAAAAAAAAAGAAAAAATCTTTCCCAAAGTCAAAGCCATCAAAATGCAGGCAGGCCATACGCCACCAAGGGCAGGCACATGCAGCAAAGTTTACCAAAATTGATCCCCACTGAAGGCCAAAACAGAAAAGAAGGACCTACAAACATGCTGGAAAGGTGTCAACATCAAAGGAATTGCAATTGGAGGAGAAAAAAAGAAAATTTGGGAAATTTAGTGACTCTAAGAAAATGACCTGGCAGTATATCATGTGCAGTGCAAAGGACCAAAGATGCCAAAACTAAGCTCACAGATGTTGCAAAAGCAGGGGAAAAAGTCAAGGAGGAAGACACAACTTAGGGGGCAAGATGTGAGGGACATGGCATGAACACTTCAGAAAACAACCAAAAAAAGAAAAAAATCTTTCCCCAAGTCAAAGCCATCAAAAGGCATGGCCTGCCATCAAGTGCAGGGACGTGCACCAAAGATTCCTCTATTGGTCCCCATTGAAATCGCAAGATTCCTTTTCCCTTCCCGAAAGGAAATGAAATTTCCTTTCGGGAAGGGAAAAGGAATCTTGCGAATCCCAAAAGAAAGGCTTACAAAGACTCTGGAAAGGAGATAGGTTCAAATGGAATGCAATTGAAAAAAGCAGAAAATCGGGAATTTTAGTCTCTTAAAAAATAGGCTGTGAGGAAATCAGCTGCATTGCAAAGGACCAAAAGGTGCCAAAACTAAGCTCACAGATGTTGCAAAAGCAGGGGAAAAAGTCAAGGAGGAAGACACAACTTAGGGGGCAAGATGTGAGGGACATGGCATGAATACCTAAAATAAAAAAGAAAAAAAAAAGAAAAAATCTTTCCCAAAGTCAAAGCCATCAAAATGCAGGCAGGCCATACGCCACCAAGGGCAGGCACATGCAGCAAAGCTTGCCAAAATTGATCCCCACAGAAGGCCAAAACAGAAAAGAAGGACCTACAAACACGCTGGAAAGGAGTCAACATCAAAAGAATTGCAATTGGAGGAGAAAAAGAGAAAATTTTGGAAATTTAGTGACTCTAAGAAAATGGCCTGGGTTTATATCAGGTGCAGTGCAAAGGACCAAAAGATGCCAAAACTAAGCTCACAGATGTTGCAAAAGCAGGGGAAAAAGTCAAGGAGGAAGACACAACTTAGGGGGCAAGATATGAGGGACATGGCATGAATACTTAAAATAATAAAAAAAATAAAAAAGAAAAAATCTTTCCCAAAGTCAAAGCCATCAAAATGCAGGCAGGCCATACGCCACCAAGGGCAGGCACATGCAGCAAAGCTTGCCAAAATTGATCCCCACTGAAGGCAAAACAGAAAAGAAGGACTTGCAAACACGCTGGAATGGAGACAACATCAAAGGAATTGCAATTGGAGGAGAAAAATGAAAATTTGGGAAATTTAGTGACTCTAAGAAAATGGCCCGTGGTTTTATCAGGTGCAGTGCAAAGGACCAAAAGGTGCCAAAACTAAGCTCACAGATGTTGCAAAAGCAGGGGAAAAAGTCAAGGAGGAAGACAGAACTTAAGGGGCAAGATATGAGGGACATGGCATGAATACTTAAAACAAACAAAAAAAAAAAATAGAAAAAATCTTTCCCAAAGCCAAAACCATCAAAATGCCCGCAGGCCATACGCCAGCAAGTGCAGGCACATGCAGCAAAGCTTGCCAAAATTGATCCCCACTGAAGGCCAAAACAGAAAAGAAGGACCTACAAACACGCTGGAAAGGAGTCAACATCAAAGGAATTGCAATTGGAGGAGAAAAAAAGAAAATTTGGGAAATTAAGTGTCTATAAGAAAATGGCCTGGGTTTATATCAGGTGCAGTGCAAAGGACCAAAAGGTTGCAAAACTAAGCTCACAAATGTTGCAAAAGCAGGGGAAAAAGTCAAGGAGGAAGACAGAACTTAGGGGGCAAGATATGAGGGACATGGCATGAACACTTCAGAAAACAACCAAAAAAAGAAAAAAATCTTTCCCCAAGTCAAAGCCATCAAAAGGCATGGCCTGCCATCAAGTGCAGGGACATGCACCAAAGATTCCTCTATTGGTCCCCATTGAAATCGCAAGATTCCTTTTCCCTTCCCGAAAGGAAATGAAATTTCCTTTCGGGAAGGGAAAACGAATCTTGCGGATGCTAAAAGAAAGGCTTACAAACACTCTGGAAAGGAGATAGGTTCAAATGAAATGCAATTGAAAAAAGCAGAAAATCGGGACTTATCGTCTCTTCAAAAAATAGGCTGTGAGGAAATCAGCTGCATTGCAAAGGACCAAAAGGTGCCAAAACTAAGCTCACAGATGTTGCAAAAGCAGGGGAAAAAGTCAAGGAGGAAGACACAACTTAGGGGGCAAGATATGAGGGACATGGCATGAATACTTAAAATAATAAAAAAAATTAAAAAGAAAAAATCTTTCCCAAAGTCAAAGCCATCAAAATGCAGGCAGGCCATACGCCACCAAGGGCAGGCACATGCAGCAAAGCTTGCCAAAATTGATCCCCACTGAAGGCCAAAACACAAAAGAAGGACTTGCAAACACACTGGAATGGAGACAACATCAAAGGAATTGCAATTGGAGGAGAAAAAAAGAAAATTTGGGAAATTTAGTGACTCTTAGAAAATGGCCTGGGTTTATATCAGGTGCAGTGCAAAGGACCAAAATGTGCCAAAACTAAGCTCACAGATGTTGCAAAAGCAGGGGAAAAAGTCAAGGAGGAAGACACAACTTAGGGGGCACGATGTGAGGGACATGGCATGAATACTTAAAACAAAAAAAAAAAAAAAAAGAAAAAATCTTTCCCAAAGTCAAAGCCATCAAAATGCAGGCAGGCCATACGCCACCAAGGGCAGGCACATGCAGCAAAGTTTACCAAAATTGATCCCCACTGAAGGCCAAAACAGAAAAGAAGGACCTACAAACATGCTGGAAAGGTGTCAACATCAATGGAATTGCAATTGGAGGAGAAAAAAAGAAAATTTGGGAAATTTAGTGACTCTAAGAAAATGACCTGGCAGTATATCATGTGCAGTGCAAAGGACCAAAGATGCCAAAACTAAGCTCACAGATGTTGCAAAAGCAGGGGAAAAAGTCAAGGAGGAAGACACAACTTAGGGGGCAAGATGTGAGGGACATGGCATGAACACTTCAGAAAACAACCAAAAAAAGAAAAAAATCTTTCCCCAAGTCAAAGCCATCAAAAGGCATGGCCTGCCATCAAGTGCAGGGACGTGCACCAAAGATTCCTCTATTGGTCCCCATTGAAATCGCAAGATTCCTTTTCCCTTCCCGAAAGGATATGAAATTTCCTTTCGGGAAGGGAAAAGGAATCTTGCGAATCCCAAAAGAAAGGCTTACAAAGACTCTGGAAAGGAGATAGGTTCAAATGGAATGCAATTGAAAAAAGCAGAAAATCGGGAATTTTAGTCTCTTAAAAAATAGGCTGTGAGGAAATCAGCTGCATTGCAAAGGACCAAAAGGTGCCAAAACTAAGCTCACAGATGTTGCAAAAGCAGGGGAAAAAGTCAAGGAGGAAGACACAACTTAGGGGGCAAGATGTGAGGGACATGGCATGAATACCTAAAATAAAAAAGAAAAAAAAAAGAAAAAATCTTTCCCAAAGTCAAAGCCATCAAAATGCAGGCAGGCCATACGCCACCAAGGGCAGGCACATGCAGCAAAGCTTGCCAAAATTGATCCCCACAGAAGGCCAAAACAGAAAAGAAGGACCTACAAACACGCTGGAAAGGAGTCAACATCAAAGGAATTGCAATTGGAGGAGAAAAAGAGAAAATTTTGGAAATTTAGTGACTCTAAGAAAATGGCCTGGGTTTATATCAGGTGCAGTGCAAAGGACCAAAAGATGCCAAAACTAAGCTCACAGATGTTGCAAAAGCAGGGGAAAAAGTCAAGGAGGAAGACACAACTTAGGGGGCAAGATATGAGGGACATGGCATGAATACTTAAAATAATAAAAAAAATAAAAAAGAAAAAATCTTTCCCAAAGTCAAAGCCATCAAAATGCAGGCAGGCCATACGCCACCAAGGGCAGGCACATGCAGCAAAGCTTGGCCAAAATTGATCCCCACTGAAGGCAAAACAGAAAAGAAGGACTTGCAAACACGCTGGAATGGAGACAACATCAAAGGAATTGCAATTGGAGGAGAAAAAAAGAAAATTTGGGAAATTTAGTGACTCTTAGAAAATGGCCGGGATTTTAACAGGTCCAGGTGCAAAGGACAAAAATGTGCCAAAACTAAGCTCACAGATGTTGCAAAAGCAGGGGAAAAAGTCAAGGAGGAAGACAGAACTTAAGGGGCAAGATATGAGGGACATGGCATGAATACTTAAAACAAACAAAAAAAAAAAAGATAGAAAAAATCTTTCCCAAAGCCAAAACCATCAAAATGCCGGCAGGCCATACGCCAGCAAGTGCAGGCACATGCAGCAAAGCTTGCCAAAATTGATCCCCACTGAAGGCCAAAACAGAAAAGAAGGACCTACAAACACGCTGGAAAGGAGTCAACATCAAAGGAATTGCAATTGGAGGAGAAAAAAAGAAAATTTGGGAAATTAAGTGTCTATAAGAAAATGGCCTGGGTTTATATCAGGTGCAGTGCAAAGGACCAAAAGGTTGCAAAACTAAGCTCACAAATGTTGCAAAAGCAGGGGAAAAAGTCAAGGAGGAAGACAGAACTTAGGGGGCAAGATATGAGGGACATGGCATGAACCACTTCAGAAAACAACCAAAAAAAGAAAAAAATCTTTCCCCAAGTCAAAGCCATCAAAAGGCATGGCCCTGCCATCAAGTGCAGGGACATGCACCAAAGATTCCTCTATTGGTCCCCATTGAAATCGCAAGATTCCTTTTCCCTTCCCGAAAGGAAATGAAATTTCCTTTCGGGAAGGGAAAACGAATCTTGCGGATGCTAAAAGAAAGGCTTACAAACACTCTGGAAAGGAGATAGGTTCAAATGAAATGCAATTGAAAAAAGCAGAAAATCGGGACTTATCGTCTCTTCAAAAAATAGGCTGTGAGGAAATCAGCTGCATTGCAAAGGACCAAAAGGTGCCAAAACTAAGCTCACAGATGTTGCAAAAGCAGGGGAAAAAGTCAAGGAGGAAGACACAACTTAGGGGGCAAGATATGAGGGACATGGCATGAATACTTAAATATATAAAAAAAAATTAAAAAGAAAAAATCTTTCCCAAAGTCAAAGCCATCAAAATGCAGGCAGGCCATACGCCACCAAGGGCAGGCACATGCAGCAAAGCTTGCCAAAATTGATCCCCACTGAAGGCCAAAACACAAAAGAAGGACTTGCAAACACACTGGAATGGAGACAACATCAAAGGAATTGCAATTGGAGGAGAAAAAAAAGAAAATTTGGGAAATTTAGTGACTCTTAGAAAATGGCCTGGGTTTATATCAGGTGCAGTGCAAAGGACCAAAATGTGCCAAAACTAAGCTCACAGATGTTGCAAAAGCAGGGGAAAAAGTCAAGGAGGAAGACACAACTTAGGGGGCACGATGTGAGGGACATGGCATGAATACTTAAAACAAAAAAAAAAAAAAAAAGAAAAAATCTTTCCCAAAGTCAAAGCCATCAAAATGCAGGCAGGCCATACGCCACCAAGGGCAGGCACATGCAGCAAAGTTTACCAAAATTGATCCCCACTGAAGGCCAAAACAGAAAAGAAGGACCTACAAACATGCTGGAAAGGTGTCAACATCAAAGGAATTGCAATTGGAGGAGAAAAAAAGAAAATTTGGGAAATTTAGTGACTCTAAGAAAATGACCTGGCAGTATATCATGTGCAGTGCAAAGGACCAAAGATGCCAAAACTAAGCTCACAGATGTTGCAAAAGCAGGGGAAAAAGTCAAGGAGGAAGACACAACTTAGGGGGCAAGAAGTGAGGGACATGGCATGAACACTTCAGAAAACAACCAAAAAAAGAAAAAAATCTTTCCCCAAGTCAAAGCCATCAAAAGGCATGGCCTGCCATCAAGTGCAGGGACGTGCACCAAAGATTCCTCTATTGGTCCCCATTGAAATCGCAAGATTCCTTTTCCCTTCCCGAAAGGAAATGAAATTTCCTTTCGGGAAGGGAAAAGGGAATCTTGCGAATCCCAAAAGAAAGGCTTACAAAGACTCTGGAAAGGAGATAGGTTCAAATGGAATGCAATTGAAAAAAGCAGAAAATCGGGAATTTTAGTCTCTTAAAAAATAGGCTGTGAGGAAATCAGCTGCATTGCAAAGGACCAAAAAATGCCAAAACTAAGCTCACAGATGTTGCAAAAGCAGGGGAAAAAGTCAAGGAGGAAGACACAACTTAGGGGGCAAGATGTGAGGGACATGGCATGAATACCTAAAATAAAAAAAGAAAAAAAAAAGAAAAAATCTTTCCCAAAGTCAAAGCCATCAAAATGCAGGCAGGCCATACGCCACCAAGGGCAGGCACATGCAGCAAAGCTTGCCAAAATTGATCCCCACAGAAGGCCAAAACAGAAAAGAAGGACCTACAAACACGCTGGAAAGGAGGTCAACATCAAAGGAATTGCAATTGGAGGAGAAAAAAGAGAAAATTTTGGAAATTTAGTGACTCTAAGAAAATGGCCTGGGTTTATATCAGGTGCAGTGCAAAGGACCAAAAGATGCCAAAACTAAGCTCACAGATGTTGCAAAAGCAGGGGAAAAAGTCAAGGAGGAAGACACAACTTAGGGGGCAAGATATGAGGGACATGGCATGAATACTTAAAATAATAAAAAAAATAAAAAAGAAAAAATCTTTCCCAAAGTCAAAGCCATCAAAATGCAGGCAGGCCATACGCCACCAAGGGCAGGCACATGCAGCAAAGCTTGCCAAAATTGATCCCACTGAAGGGCAAAACAGAAAAGAAGGACTTGCAAACACGCTGGAATGGAGACAACATCAAAGGAATTGCAATTGGAGGAGAAAAAAAGAAAATTTGGGAAATTTAGTGACTCTTAGAAAATGGCCCGGGATTTTAACAGGTCCAGTGCAAAGGACAAAAATGTGCCAATAACTAAGCTCACAGATGTTGCAAAAGCAGGGGAAAAAGTCAAGGAGGAAGACAGAACTTAAGGGGCAAGATATGAGGGACATGGCATGAATACTTAAAACAAACAAAAAAAAAAAATAGAAAAAATCTTTCCCAAAGCCAGAAACACATCAAAATGCCGGCAGGCCATACGCCAGCAAGTGCAGGCACATGCAGCAAAGCTTGCCAAAATTGATCCCCACTGAAGGCCAAAACAGAAAAGAAGGACCTACAAACACGCTGGAAAGGAGTCAACATCAAAGGAATTGCAATTGGAGGAGAAAAAAAGAAAATTTGGGAAATTAAAGTGTCTATAAGAAAATGGCCTGGGTTTATATCAGGTGCAGTGCAAAGGACCAAAGGTTGCAAAACTAAGCTCACAAATGTTGCAAAAGCAGGGGAAAAAGTCAAGGAGGAAGACAGAACTTAGGGGGCAAGATATGAGGGACATGAGCATGAACACTTCAGAAAACAACCAAAAAAAGAAAAAAATCTTTCCCCAAGTCAAAGCCATCAAAAGGCATGGCCCTGCCATCAAGTGCAGGGACATGCACCAAAGATTCCTCTATTGGTCCCCATTGAAATCGCAAGATTCCTTTTCCCTTCCCGAAAGGAAATGAAATTTCCTTTCGGGAAGGGAAAACGAATCTTGCGGATGCTAAAAGAAAGGCTTACAAACACTCTGGAAAGGAGATAGGTTCAAATGAAATGCAATTGAAAAAAGCAGAAAATCGGGACTTATCGTCTCTTCAAAAAATAGGCTGTGAGGAAATCAGCTGCATTGCAAAGGACCAAAGGTGCCAAAACTAAGCTCACAGATGTTGCAAAAGCAGGGGAAAAAGTCAAGGAGGAAGACACAACTTAGGGGGCAAGATATGAGGGACATGGCATGAATACTTAAAATAATAAAAAAAATTAAAAAGAAAAAATCTTTCCCAAAGTCAAAGCCATCAAAATGCAGGCAGGCCATACGCCACCAAGGGCAGGCACATGCAGCAAAGCTTGCCAAAATTGATCCCACTGAAGGCCAAAACACAAAAGAAGGACTTGCAAACACACTGGAATGGAGACAACATCAAAGGAATTGCAATTGGAGGAGAAAAAAAGAAAATTTGGGAAATTTAGTGACTCTTAGAAATGGCCTGGGTTTATATCAGGTGCAGTGCAAAGGACCAAAAGATGCCAAAACTAAGCTCACAGATGTTGCAAAAGCAGGGGAAAAAGTCAAGGAGGAAGACACAACTTAGGGGGCAAGATGTGAGGGACATGGCATGAACACTTCAGAAAACAACCAAAAAAAGGAAAACAATCTTTCCCCAAGTCAAAGCCATCAAAAGGCATGGCCTGCCATCAAGTGCAGGGACGTGCACCAAAGATTCCTCTATTGGTCCCCATTGAAATCGCAAGATTCCTTTTCCCTTCCCGAAAGGAAATGAAATTTCCTTTCGGGAAGGGAAAAGGAATCTTGCGAATCCCAAAAGAAAGGCTTACAAAGACTCTGGAAAGGAGATAGGTTCAAATGAAATGCAATTGAAAAAAGCAGAAAAATCGGAATTTTAGTCTCTTAAAAAATAGGCTGTGAGGAAATCAGCTGCATTGCAAAGGACCAAAAGGTGCCAAAACTAAGCTCACAGATGTTGCAAAAGCAGGGGAAAAAGTCAAGGAGGAAGACACAACTTAGGGGGCAAGATGTGAGGGACATGGCATGAATACTTAAAATAATAAAAAAAAAAAAAAGAAAAAATCTTTCCCAAAGTCAAAGCCATCAAAATGCAGGCAGGCCATACGCCAGCAAGTGCAGGCACTTGCAGCAAAGCTTGCCAAAATTGATCCCCACTGAAGGCCAAAACAGAAAAGAAGGACCTACAAACACGCTGGAATGGAGACATCATCTAAGGAATTGCAATTGGAGGAGAAAAAAGAAAATTTGGAAAATTTAGTGACTCTAAGAAAATGGCCTGGGGTTTTATCAGGTGCAGTGCAAAGGACCAAAAGATGCCAAAACTAAGCTCACAGATGTTGCAAAAGCAGGGGAAAAAGTCTAGGAGAAGACACAACTTAGGGGGCAAGATGTGAGGGACATGGCATGAATAATTACAATAATAAAAAAAAAAAAAAAGAAAAAAATCTTTCCCAAAGTCAAAGCCATCAAAATGCAGGCAGGCCATACGCCACCAAGGGGCAGGCACATGCAGCAAAGCTTGCCAAAATTGATCCCCACTGAAGGCCAAAACAGAAAAGAAGGACCTACAAACACGCTGGAATGGAGTCAAAATCAAAGGAATTGCAATTGGAGGAGAAAAAAAGAAAATTTGGGAAATTTAGTGACTCTAAGAAAATGGCCTGGCAGTATATCATGTGCAGTACAAAGGACCAAAAGATGCCGAAACTAAGCTCACAGATGTTGCAAAAGCAGGGGAAAAAGTCAAGGAGGAAGACACAACTTAGGGGGCAAGATGTGAGGGACATGGCATGAATACTTAAAATAATAAAAAAAAAAAAAGAAAAAATCTTTCCCAAAGTCAAAGCCATCAAAGTGCAGGCAGGCCATACGCCACCAAGGGCAGGCACATGCAGCAAATCTTGCCAAAATTGATCCCCACTGAGGCCAAAACAGAAAAGAAGGACCTACAAACACGCTGGAATGGAGACAACATCAAAGGAATTGCAGTTGGAGGAGAAAAAAGAAAATTTTGGAAATTTAGTGACTCTAAGAAAATGGCCCGGGGTTTTAATCAGGTGCAGTGCAAAGGACCAAAAGATGCCAAAACTAAGCTCACAGATGTTGCAAAAGCAGGGGGAAAATGTCAAGGAGGAAGACACAACTTAGGGGGCAAGATATGAGGGACATGGCATGAATAATTACAATATTAAAAAAAAAAAAAAGAAAAAATCTTTCCCAAAGTCAAAGCCATCAAAATGCAGGCAGGCCATACGCCACCAAGGGCAGGCACATGCAGCAAAGCTTGCCAAAATTGATCCCCACTGAAGGCCAAAAACACAAAAGAAGGACTTGCAAACACACTGGAATGGAGACAACATCAAAGGAATTGCAATTGGAGGAGAAAAAAAGAAAATTTGGGAATTTAGTGACTCTTAGAAAATGGGCCTGGGTTTATATCAGGTGCAGTGCAAAGGACCAAAATGTGCCAAAACTAAGCTCACAGATGTTGCAAAAGCAGGGGAAAAAAGTCAAGGAGGAAGACACAACTTAGGGGGCACGATGTGAGGGACATGGCATGAATACTTAAAACAAAAAAAAAAAAAAAAGAAAAAATCTTTCCCAAAGTCAAAGCCATCAAAATGCAGGCAGGCCATACGCCACCAAGGGCAGGCACATGCAGCAAAGTTTACCAAAATTGATCCCCACTGAAGGCCAAAACAGAAAAGAAGGACCTACAAACATGCTGGAAAGGTGTCAACATCAATTGCAATTGGAGGAGAAAAAAAGAAAATTTGGGAAATTTAGTGACTCTAAGAAAATGACCTGGCAGTATATCATGTGCAGTGCAAAGGACCAAAGATGCCAAAACTAAGCTCACAGATGTTGCAAAAGCAGGGGAAAAAGTCAAGGAGGAAGACACAACTTAGGGGGCAAGATGTGAGGGACATGGCATGAACACTTCAGAAAACAACCAAAAAAAGAAAAAAATCTTTCCCCAAGTCAAAGCCATCAAAAGGCATGGCCTGCCATCAAGTGCAGGGACGTGCACCAAAGATTCCTCTATTGGTCCCCCATTGAAATCGCAAGATTCCTTTTCCCTTCCCGAAAGGAAATGAAATTTCCTTTCGGGAAGGGAAAAGGAATCTTGCGAATCCCAAAAGAAAGGCTTACAAAGACTCTGGAAAGGAGATAGGTTCAAATGGAATGCAATTGAAAAAAGCAGAAAATCGGGAATTTTAGTCTCTTAAAAAATAGGCTGTGAGGAAATCAGCTGCATTGCAAAGGACCAAAAGGTGCCAAAACTAAGCTCACAGATGTTGCAAAAGCAGGGGAAAAAGTCAAGGAGGAAGACACAACTTAGGGGGCAAGATGTGAGGGACATGGCATGAATACCTAAAATAAAAAAGAAAAAAAAAAGAAAAAATCTTTCCCAAAGTCAAAGCCATCAAAATGCAGGCAGGCCATACGCCACCAAGGGCAGGCACATGCAGCAAAGCTTGCCAAAATTGATCCCCACAGAAGGCCAAAACAGAAAAGAAGGACCTACAAACACGCTGGAAAGGAGTCAACATCAAAGGAATTGCAATTGGAGGAGAAAAAGAGAAAATTTTGGAAATTTAGTGACTCTAAGAAAATGGCCTGGGTTTATATCAGGTGCAGTGCAAAGGACCAAAAGATGCCAAAACTAAGCACACAGATGTTGCAAAAGCAGGGGAATAAGTCAAGGAGGAAGACACAACTTAGGGGGCAAGATATGCGGGACATGGCATGAATACTTAAAATAATAAAAAAAAAAAAAAAAAGAAAAAATCTTTCCCAAAGTCAAAGCCATCAAAATGCAGGCACGCCATAGGCCAGCAAGGGCAGGCACATGCAGCAAAGCTTGCCAAAATTGATCCCCACAGAAGGCCAAAACAGAAAAGAAGGACCTACAAACACGCTGGAAAGGAGTCAACATCAAAGGAATTGCAATTGGAGGAGAAAAAAAGAAAATTTTGGAATTTAGTGACTCTAAGAAAATGGCCTGGGTTTATATCAGGTGCAGTGCAAAGGACCAAAAGATGCCAAAACTAAGCTCACAGATGTTGCAAAAGCAGGGGAAAAAGTCAAGGAGGAAGACACAACTTAGGGGGCAAGATATGAGGGACATGGCATGAATACTTAAAATAATAAAAAAAATAAAAAAGAAAAAATCTTTCCCAAAGTCAAAGCCATCAAAATGCAGGCAGGCCATACGCCACCAAGGGCAGGCACATGCAGCAAAGCTTGCCAAAATTGATCCCCACTGAAGGCAAAACAGAAAAGAAGGACTTGCAAACACGCTGGAATGGAGACAACATCAGAGGAATTGCAATTGGAGGAGAAAAAAAGAAAATTTGGGAAATTTAGTGACTCTTAGAAAATGGCCCGGGATTTTAACAGGTCCAGTGCAAAGGACAAAAATGTGCCAAAACTAAGCTCACAGATGTTGCAAAAGCAGGGGAAAAAGTCAAGGAGGAAGACACAACTTAAGGGGCAAGATATGAGGGACATGGCATGAATACTTAAAACAAACAAAAAAAAAAAATAGAAAAAATCTTTCCCAAAGCCAAAACCATCAAAATGCCGGCAGGCCATACGCCAGCAAGTGCAGGCACATGCAGCAAAGCTTGCCAAAATTGATCCCCACTGAAGGCCAAAACAGAAAAGAAGGACCTACAAACACGCTGGAAAGGAGTCAACATCAAAGGAATTGCAATTGGAAGAGAAAAAAAGAAAATTTGGGAAATTAAGTGTCTATAAGAAAATGGCCTGGGTTTATATCAGGTGCAGTGCAAAGGACCAAAAGGTGCCAAAACTAAGCTCACAAATGTTGCAAAAGCAGGGGAAAAAGTCAAGGAGGAAGACAGAACTTAGGGGGCAAGATATGAGGGACATGGCATGAACACTTCAGAAAACAACCAAAAAAAGAAAAAAATCTTTCCCCAAGTCAAAGCCATCAAAAGGCATGGCCTGCCATCAAGTGCAGGGACATGCACCAAAGATTCCTCTATTGGTCCCCATTGAAATCGCAAGATTCCTTTTCCCTTCCCGAAAGGAAATGAAATTTCCTTTCGGGAAGGGAAAACGAATCTTGCGGATGCTAAAAGAAAGGCTTACAAACACTCTGGAAAGGAGATAGGTTCAAATGAAATGCAATTGAAAAAAGCAGAAAATCGGGACTTATCGTCTCTTCAAAAAATAGGCTGTGAGGAAATCAGCTGCATTGCAAAGGACCAAAAGGTGCCAAAAAAAAGCTCACAGA
>JAKDEW010001129.1:0-52551 GCA_021963965.1 Artemisiospiza belli
TGCATGTGCCTGCACTTGCTGGCGTATGGCCTGCCTGCATTTTGAAGGCTTTGACTTTGGGAACGATTTTTTCTTGTTTTTCTTTTTTCTTGTTTTAAATATTCATGCCATGTCCCTCATATCTTGCCCCCTAAGTTGTGTTTTCCTCCTTGACTTTTTCCGCTGCTTTTGAAATATCTGTGAGCTTTGTTTTGGCATCATTTAGTCCTTCGCACTGCACCTGACATAATCCCGGGCCATTTTCTTACAGTCACTAAATTTACCAAATTTACATTTTTACTTTTCCTAATGCAATATTTCCGATGCTGTCTCCATCCACCGCCCCTCACTGCCTGAAGCCCTACCCCTCACACAGGGAGCCCCAGCCATGACTGCCTAGTGCCCCGCCCCGCACTGACTGGATCCCCACCCCCTGAAAGCCTGGAACCCCGCGCCTCACTCATGGGGCCTTGCCCTTCATAATTGGAGCCCCGCCCCTCAAATATGGAGCCTTGCCCCTGACTGCATGGAGCCCTGCCCATCCCTCATGGATCCCCGCCCATCACTGGCTGGAGCCCTGCCCCATAAACATGGAGCCCTTTCCCTCACACATGGAGCCTTGCCCCTCTCTGGCTGGAGCCCTGCCACTAACACAAAGAGCCCCGGCCATCACTGCCCTGAGCCCCGCCCCTCACTGACTGGATCCCCACCCCTGAAAGCCTGGAACCCCGGCCTTCACTCATGGGGCCTTGCCCTTCATATTTGAAGCCCTGCCCCTCAAATATGGAGCCCTATCCCTCACTGCATGGAGCCCTGCCCATCCCACATGGAGCCCCGCCCATCACTGGCTGGAGCCCCGCCCCACACACATGGAGCCTTTTCCCTCACACATGGAGCCCTGCCCCTCTCTGGCTGCAGCCCTAACCCTAACACATGGAGCCTCGGCAATCACTGCCTAGAGCCCCACCCCTCACTGACTGGATCCCCACCCCTCACAGCCCGGAACCCCGCCCCTCACGCATGGAACCCCTTCCCTCACTCATGGAGCCCTGCCCATCCCACATGGAGCTCCGCCCATCACTGGCTGGAGCCCTGCCCCACACACATGGAGCCGCTTCCGTCACACATAGAGCACCGCCCCTCACTGCCTGAAGCCCTGCCCCTCACACATGGAGCCCCCGCATTTGGAGGTCCTTCTTTTCGGTTTTGGCCTTCAGTGGGGATCAATTTTGGCAAGCTTTGCTGCATGTGTCTGCACTTGCTGGCGTATGGCCTGCCTGCATTTTGATGGCTTTGACTTTGGGAAAGATTTTTTCTTGGTTTTTTTTTTTTGTTTAACTGTTCATGCCATGTCCCTCATATCTTGCCCCGTAAGTTGTGTCTTCCTCCTTGACTATTTCCCCTGATTTTGCAACATCTCTTAGCTTAATTTTTGCATCTTTTGGTCCTTCGCACTGCACCTCATATAATCCCGGGCCATTTTCTTAGAGTAACTAGATTTCCCAAATTTCCTTTTTTTCTCCTCCAATTGCAATTCCTTTGATGGAGTCTCCGTTCCAGTGTGTTTGTAGGTCCTTCTTTTCTGTTTGGGCCTTCAGTTGGGATCAATTTTGGCAAGCTTTGCTGCATGTGCCTGGACTTGCTGGTGTATGGCCTGCCTGCATTTTGATGGCTTTGACTTTGGAAAAATTTTTTTTTTTCGTTGTTTTGTGAAGTGTCCATGCCATGTCCCTCATATCTTGCCCCCTAAGTTGTGTCTTCCTCCTTGACTTCTTCCCCTGCTTTTGCAACATCTGTGAGCCTATTTTTTGCATGTTTTGGTCCTTTGCAATGCAGCTGATTTCCTCACAGCCTATTTTTTGAAGACATTAAAATTACTGATTTTCTGCTTTTTTCAATTGCATTTCATTTGAACTTATCTCCTTTCCAGAGTGTTTGCAAGCCTTTCTTTTGGGATTCACAAGATTCCTTTTCCCTTCCCAAAAGGAAATTTCATTTCCTTTCGGGAAGGGAAAAGAAATCTTGTGATTTCAATGGGGACGAATCAAAGAATCATTGGTGCATTTCCCTGCACTTGATGGCATGCCATGCCTTTTGGTGGCTTTGACTTGGGGAAAGATTTTTTTCATTTTTTGGTTGATTTCTGAAGTGTCCATGCCATGTCCCTCATATCTTGCCACCTAAGTTGTGTCTTCCTCCTTGACTTTTTTCCCCTGCTTTTGCAACATCTGTGAGCTTAGTTTTTGCATCTTTTGGTCCTTCGCACTGCACCTGATATTATCCCGGGCCATTTTCTTACAGTCACTAAATTTCCCAAATTTTCTTTTTTTCTCCTCCAATTACAATTCCTTTGATGGTGTCTCCGCTCCAGCCTGTTTGTAGGCCCTTATTTTCTCTTTTGGCCTTCAGTGGGGATCAGATTTGGCAAGCTTTGCTGCATGTGCCTGCACTTGCTGGCGTATGGCCTGCCTGCATTTTGAAGGCTTTGACTTTGGGAACGATTTTTTCTTGTTTTTCTTTTTTCTTGTTTTAAATATTCATGCCATGTCCCTCATATCTTGCCCCCTAAGTTGTGTTTTCCTCCTTGACTTTTTCCGCTGCTTTTGAAATATCTGTGAGCTTTGTTTTGGCATCAATTTAGTCCTTCGCACTGCACCTGACATAATCCCGGGCCATTTTCTTACAGTCACTAAATTTACCAAATTTACATTTTTACTTTTCCTAATGCAATATTTCCGATGCTGTCTCCATCCACCGCCCCTCACTGCCTGAAGCCCTGCCCCTCACACAGGGAGCCCCAGCCATGACTGCCTAGTGCCCCGCCCCCGCACTGACTGGATCCCCACCCCTGAAAGCCTGGAACCCCGCGCCTCACTCATGGGGCCTTGCCCTTCATAATTGGAGCCCCGCCCCTCAAATATGGAGCCTTGCCCCTGACTGCATGGAGCCCTGCCCATCCCTCATGGATCCCCGCCCATCACTGGCTGGAGCCCTGCCCCACAAACATGGAGCCCTTTCCCTCACACATGGAGCCTTGCCCCTCTCTGGCTGGAGCCCTGCCACTAACACAAAGAGCCCCGGCCATCACTGCCCTGAGCCCCGCCCCTCACTGACTGGATCCCCACCCCTGAAATCCTGGAACCCCGCGCCTCACTCATGGGGCCTTGCCCTTCATACTGGAAGCCCCGCCCCTCAAATATGGAGCCCTATCCCTCACTGCATGGAGCCCTGCCCATCCCACATGGAGCCCCGCCCATCACTGGCTGGAGCCCTGCCCCACACACATGGAGCCTTTTCCCTCACACATGGAGCCCTGCCCCTCTCTGGCTGCAGCCCTAACCCTAACACATGGAGCCTCGGCAATCACTGCCTAGAGCCCCACCCCTCACTGACTGGATCCCCACCCCTCACAGCCCGGAACCCCGCCCCTCACGCATGGAACCCCTTCCCTCACTCATGGAGCCCTGCCCATCCCACATGGAGCCCCGCCCATCACTGGCTGGAGCCCTGCCCCACACACATGGAGCCGCTTCCGTCACACATAGAGCACCGCCCCTCACTGCCTGAAGCCCTGCCCCTCACACATGGAGCCCCGCGTTTGTAGGTCCTTCTTTTCGGTTTTGGCCTTCAGTGGGGATCAATTTTGGCAAGCTTTGCTGCATGTGTCTGCACTTGCTGGCGTATGGCCTGCCTGCATTTTGATGGCTTTGACTTTGGGAAAGATTTTTTCTTGTTTTTTTTTTTTGTTTAACTGTTCATGCCATGTCCCTCATATCTTGCCCCGTAAGTTGTGTCTTCCTCCTTGACTATTTCCCCTGATTTTGCAACATCTCTTAGCTTAATTTTTGCATCTTTTGGTCCTTCGCACTGCACCTCATATAATCCCGGGCCATTTTCTTAGAGTAACTAGATTTCCCAAATTTCCTTTTTTTCTCCTCCAATTGCAATTCCTTTGATGGAGTCTCCGTTCCAGTGTGTTTGTAGGTCCTTCTTTTCTGTTTGGGCCTTCAGTGGGGATCAATTTTGGCAAGCTTTGCTGCATGTGCCTGGACTTGCTGGTGTATGGCCTGCCTGCATTTTGATGGCTTTGACTTTGGAAAAATTTTTTTTTTTCGTTGTTTTGTGAAGTGTCCATGCCATGTCCCTCATATCTTGCCCCCTAAGTTGTGTCTTCCTCCTTGACTTTTTCCCCTGCTTTTGCAACATCTGTGAGCCTATTTTTTGCATGTTTTGGTCCTTTGCAATGCAGCTGATTTCCTCACAGCCTATTTTATGAAGACATTAAAATTACTGATTTTCTGCTTTTTTCAATTGCATTTCATTTGAACTTATCTCCTTTCCAGAGTGTTTGCAAGCCTTTCTTTTGGGATTCACAAGATTCCTTTTCCCTTCCCGAAAGGAAATGAAATTTCCTTTCGGGAAGGGAAAAGAAATCTTGTGATTTCAATGGGGACGAATCGAAGAATCATTGGTGCATTTCCCTGCACTTGATGGCATGCCATGCCTTTTGGTGGCTTTGACTTGGGGAAAGATTTTTTTCATTTTTTGGTTGATTTCTGAAGTGTCCATGCCATGTCCTCATATCTTGCCACCTAAGTTGTGTCTTCCTCCTTGACTTTTTCCCCTGCTTTTGCAACATCTGTGAGCTTAGTTTTTGCATCTTTTGGTCCTTCGCACTGCACCTGATATTATCCCGGGCCATTTTCTTACAGTCACTAAATTTCCCAAATTTTCTTTTTTTCTCCTCCAATTACAATTCCTTTGATGGTGTCTCCGCTCCAGCCTGTTTGTAGGCCCTTATTTTCTGTTTTGGCCTTCAGTGGGGATCAGATTTGGCAAGCTTTGCTGCATGTGCCTGCACTTGCTGGCGTATGGCCTGCCTGCATTTTGAAGGCTTTGA
This sequence comes from Artemisiospiza belli, assembly GCA_021963965.1. NCBI lineage: Eukaryota > Metazoa > Chordata > Aves > Passeriformes > Passerellidae > Artemisiospiza > Artemisiospiza belli. The sequence continues at coordinate 4,880 of JAKDEW010001129.1, forward strand.
CTTTGGGAACGATTTTTTCTTGTTTTTCTTTTTTTCTTGTTTTAAATATTCATGCCATGTCCCTCATATCTTGCCCCCTAAGTTGTCTTTTCCTCCTTGACTTTTTCCGCTGCTTTTGAAATATCTGTGAGCTTTGTTTTGGCATCATTTAGTCCTTCGCACTGCACCTGACATAATCCCGGGCCATTTTCTTACAGTCACTAAATTTACCAAATTTACATTTTTACTTTTCCTAATGCAATATTTCCGATGCTGTCTCCATCCACCGCCCCTCACTGCCTGAAGCCCTACCCCTCACACAGGGAGCCCCAGCCATGACTGCCTAGTGCCCCGCCCCGCACTGACTGGATCCCCACCCCTGAAAGCCTGGAACCCCCGCGCCTCACTCATGGGGCCTTGCCCTTCATAATTGGAGCCCCGCCCCTCAAATATGGAGCCTTGCCCCTGACTGCATGGAGCCCTGCCCATCCCTCATGGATCCCCGCCCATCACTGGCTGGAGCCCTGCCCCATAAACATGGAGCCCTTTCCCTCACACATGGAGCCTTGCCCCTCTCTGGCTGGAGCCCTGCCACTAACACAAAGAGCCCCGGCCATCACTGCCCTGAGCCCCGCCCCTCACTGACTGGATCCCCACCCCTGAAAGCCTGGAACCCCCGGCCTTCACTCATGGGGCCTTGCCCTTCATATTTGAAGCCCCGCCCCTCAAATATGGAGCCCTATCCCTCACTGCATGGAGCCCTGCCCATCCCACATGGAGCCCCGCCCATCACTGGCTGGAGCCCCGCCCCACACACATGGAGCCTTTTCCCTCACACATGGAGCCCTGCCCCTCTCTGGCTGCAGCCCTAACCCTAACACATGGAGCCTCGGCAATCACTGCCTAGAGCCCCACCCCTCACTGACTGGATCCCCACCCCTCACAGCCCGGAACCCCCGCCCCTCACGCATGGAATCCCTTCCCTCACTCATGGAGCCCTGCCCATCCCACATGGAGCCCCGCCCATCACTGGCTGGAGCCCTGCCCCACACACATGGAGCCGCTTCCGTCACACATAGAGCACCGCCCCTCACTGCCTGAAGCCCTGCCCCTCACACATGGAGCCCCGCCTTTGTAGGTCCTTCTTTTCGGTTTTGGCCTTCAGTGGGGATCAATTTTGGCAAGCTTTGCTGCATGTGTCTGCACTTGCTGGCGTATGGCCTGCCTGCATTTTGATGGCTTTGACTTTGGGAAAGATTTTTTCTTGGTTTTTTTTTTTTGTTTAACTGTTCATGCCATGTCCCTCATATCTTGCCCCGTAAGTTGTGTCTTCCTCCTTGACTATTTTCCTGATTTTGCAACATCTCTTAGCTTAATTTTTGCATCTTTTGGTCCTTCGCACTGCACCTCATATAATCCCGGGCCATTTTCTTAGAGTCACTAGATTTCCCAAATTTCCTTTTTTTCTCCTCCAATTGCAATTCCTTTGATGGAGTCTCCGTTCCAGTGTGTTTGTAGGTCCTTCTTTTCTGTTTGGGCATTCAGTGGGGATCAATTTTGGCAAGCTTTGCTGCATGTGCCTGGACTTGCTGGTGTATGGCCTGCCTGCATTTTGATGGCTTTGACTTTGGAAAAATTTTTTTTTTTCGTTGTTTTGTGAAGTGTCCATGCCATGTCCCTCATATCTTGCCCCCTAAGTTGTGTCTTCCTCCTTGACTTTTTCCCCTGCTTTTGCAACATCTGTGAGCCTATTTTTTGCATCTTTTGGTCCTTTGCAATGCAGCTGATTTCCTCACAGCCTATTTTTTGAAGACATTAAAATTACTGATTTTCTGCTTTTTTCAATTGCAATTCATTTGAACTTATCTCCTTTCCAGAGTGTTTGCAAGCCTTTCTTTTGGGATTCACAAGATTCCTTTTCCCTTCCCGAAAGGAAATTTCATTTCCTTTCGGGAAGGGAAAAGAAATCTTGTGATTTCAATGGGGACGAATCAAAGAATCATTGGTGCATTTCCCTGCCCTTGATGGCATGCCATGCCTTTTGGTGGCTTTGACTTGGGGAAAGATTTTTTTCATTTTTTGGTTGATTTCTGAAGTGTCCATGCCATGTCCTCATATCTTGCCACCTAAGTTGTGTCTTCCTCCTTGACTTTTTCCCCTGCTTTTGCAACATCTGTGAGCTTAGTTTTTGCATCTTTTGGTCCTTCGCACTGCACCTGATATTATCCCGGGCCATTTCCTTACAGTCACTAAATTTCCCAAATTTTCTTTTTTTCTCCTCCAATTGCAATTCCTTTGATGGTGTCTCCGCTCCAGCCTGTTTGTAGGCCCTTATTTTCTGTTTTGGCCTTCAGTGGGGATCAGATTTGGCAAGCTTTGCTGCATGTGCCTGCACTTGCTGGCGTATGGCCTGCCTGCATTTTGAAGGCTTTGACTTTGGGAACGATTTTTTCTTGTTTTTCTTTTTTCTTGTTTTAAATATTCATGCCATGTCCCTCATATCTTGCCCCCTAAGTTGTGTTTTCCTCCTTGACTTTTTCCGCTGCTTTTGAAATATCTGTGAGCTTTGTTTTGGCATCATTTAGTCCTTCGCACTGCACCTGACATAATCCCGGGCCATTTTCTTACAGTCACTAAATTTACCAAATTTACATTTTTACTTTTCCTAATGCAATATTTCCGATGCTGTCTCCATCCACCGCCCCTCACTGCCTGAAGCCCTACCCCTCACACAGGGAGCCCCAGCCATGACTGCCTAGTGCCCCCGCCCCGCACTGACTGGATCCCCACCCCTGAAAGCCTGGAACCCCGCGCCTCACTCATGGGGCCTTGCCCTTCATAATTGGAGCCCCGCCCCTCAAATATGGAGCCTTGCCCCTGACTGCATGGAGCCCTGCCCATCCCTCATGGATCCCCGCCCATCACTGGCTGGAGCCCTGCCCCATAAACATGGAGCCCTTTCCCTCACACATGGAGCCTTGCCCCTCTCTGGCTGGAGCCCTGCCACTAACACAAAGAGCCCCGGCCATCACTGCCCTGAGCCCCGCCCCTCACTGACTGGATCCCCACCCCTGAAAGCCTGGAACCCCGGCCTTCACTCATGGGGCCTTGCCCTTCATATTTGAAGCCCTGCCCCTCAAATATGGAGCCCTATCCCTCACTGCATGGAGCCCTGCCCATCCCACATGGAGCCCCGCCCATCACTGGCTGGAGCCCCGCCCCACACACATGGAGCCTTTTCCCTCACACATGGAGCCCTGCCCCTCTCTGGCTGCAGCCCTAACCCTAACACATGGAGCCTCGGCAATCACTGCCTAGAGCCCCCACCCCTCACTGACTGGATCCCCACCCCTCACAGCCCGGAACCCCGCCCCTCACGCATGGAACCCCTTCCCTCACTCATGGAGCCCTGCCCATCCCACATGGAGCTCCGCCCATCACTGGCTGGAGCCCTGCCCCACACACATGGAGCCGCTTCCGTCACACATAGAGCACCGCCCCTCACTGCCTGAAGCCCTGCCCCTCACACATGGAGCCCCGCATTTGGAGGTCCTTCTTTTCGGTTTTGGCCTTCAGTGGGGATCAATTTTGGCAAGCTTTGCTGCATGTGTCTGCACTTGCTGGCGTATGGCCTGCCTGCATTTTGATGGCTTTGACTTTGGGAAAGATTTTTTCTTGGTTTTTTTTTTTTTGTTTAACTGTTCATGCCATGTCCCTCATATCTTGCCCCGTAAGTTGTGTCTTCCTCCTTGACTATTTCCCCTGATTTTGCAACATCTCTTAGCTTAATTTTTGCATCTTTTGGTCCTTCGCACTGCACCTCATATAATCCCGGGCCATTTTCTTAGAGTAACTAGATTTCCCAAATTTCCTTTTTTTCTCCTCCAATTGCAATTCCTTTGATGGAGTCTCCGTTCCAGTGTGTTTGTAGGTCCTTCTTTTCTGTTTGGGCCTTCAGTTGGGATCAATTTTGGCAAGCTTTGCTGCATGTGCCTGGACTTGCTGGTGTATGGCCTGCCTGCATTTTGATGGCTTTGACTTTGGAAAAATTTTTTTTTTTCGTTGTTTTGTGAAGTGTCCATGCCATGTCCCTCATATCTTGCCCCCTAAGTTGTGTCTTCCTCCTTGACTTCTTCCCCTGCTTTTGCAACATCTGTGAGCCTATTTTTTGCATGTTTTGGTCCTTTGCAATGCAGCTGATTTCCTCACAGCCTATTTTTTGAAGACATTAAAATTACTGATTTTCTGCTTTTTTCAATTGCATTTCATTTGAACTTATCTCCTTTCCAGAGTGTTTGCAAGCCTTTCTTTTGGGATTCACAAGATTCCTTTTCCCTTCCCAAAAGGAAATTTCATTTCCTTTCGGGAAGGGAAAAGAAATCTTGTGATTTCAATGGGGACGAATCAAAGAATCATTGGTGCATTTCCCTGCCCTTGATGGCATGCCATGCCTTTTGGTGGCTTTGACTTGGGGAAAGATTTTTTTCATTTTTTGGTTGATTTCTGAAGTGTCCATGCCATGTCCCTCATATCTTGCCACCTAAGTTGTGTCTTCCTCCTTGACTTTTTCCCCTGCTTTTGCAACATCTGTGAGCTTAGTTTTTGCATCTTTTGGTCCTTCGCACTGCACCTGATATTATCCCGGGCCATTTTCTTACAGTCACTAAATTTCCCAAATTTTCTTTTTTTCTCCTCCAATTACAATTCCTTTGATGGTGTCTCCGCTCCAGCCTGTTTGTAGGCCCTTATTTTCTCTTTTGGCCTTCAGTGGGGATCAGATTTGGCAAGCTTTGCTGCATGTGCCTGCACTTGCTGGCGTATGGCCTGCCTGCATTTTGAAGGCTTTGACTTTGGGAACGATTTTTTCTTGTTTTTCTTTTTTCTTGTTTTAAATATTCATGCCATGTCCCTCATATCTTGCCCCCTAAGTTGTCTTTTCCTCCTTGACTTTTTCCGCTGCTTTTGAAATATCTGTGAGCTTTGTTTTGGCATCATTTAGTCCTTCGCACTGCACCTGACATAATCCCGGGCCATTTTCTTACAGTCACTAAATTTACCAAATTTACATTTTTACTTTTCCTAATGCAATATTTCCGATGCTGTCTCCATCCACCGCCCCTCACTGCCTGAAGCCCTGCCCCTCACACAGGGAGCCCCAGCCATGACTGCCTAGTGCCCCGCCCCGCACTGACTGGATCCCCACCCCTGAAAGCCTGGAACCCCGCGCCTCACTCATGGGGCCTTGCCCTTCATAATTGGAGCCCCGCCCCTCAAAGATGGAGCCTTGCCCCTGACTGCATGGAGCCCTGCCCATCCCTCATGGATCCCCGCCCATCACTGGCTGGAGCCCTGCCCCACAAACATGGAGCCCTTTCCCTCACACATGGAGCCTTGCCCCTCTCTGGCTGGAGCCCTGCCACTAACACAAAGAGCCCCGGCCATCACTGCCCTGAGCCCCGCCCCTCACTGACTGGATCCCCACCCCTGAAATCCTGGAACCCCCGCGCCTCACTCATGGGGCCTTGCCCTTCATACTGGAAGCCCCGCCCCTCAAATATGGAGCCCTATCCCTCACTGCATGGAGCCCTGCCCATCCCACATGGAGCCCCGCCCATCACTGGCTGGAGCCCTGCCCCACACACATGGAGCCTTTTCCCTCACACATGGAGCCCTGCCCCTCTCTGGCTGCAGCCCTAACCCTAACACATGGAGCCTCGGCAATCACTGCCTAGAGCCCCACCCCTCACTGACTGGATCCCCACCCCTCACAGCCCGGAACCCCCGCCCCTCACGCATGGAACCCCTTCCCTCACTCATGGAGCCCTGCCCATCCCACATGGAGCCCCGCCCATCACTGGCTGGAGCCCTGCCCCACACACATGGAGCCGCTTCCGTCACACATAGAGCACCGCCCCTCACTGCCTGAAGCCCTGCCCCTCACACATGGAGCCCCGCCTTTGTAGGTCCTTCTTTTCGGTTTTGGCCTTCAGTGGGGATCAATTTTGGCAAGCTTTGCTGCATGTGTCTGCACTTGCTGGCGTATGGCCTGCCTGCATTTTGATGGCTTTGACTTTGGGAAAGATTTTTTCTTGTTTTTTTTTTTTTGTTTAACTGTTCATGCCATGTCCCTCATATCTTGCCCCGTAAGTTGTGTCTTCCTCCTTGACTATTTCCCCTGATTTTGCAACATCTCTTAGCTTAATTTTTGCATCTTTTGGTCCTTCGCACTGCACCTCATATAATCCCGGGCCATTTTCATAGAGTAACTAGATTTCCCAAATTTCCTTTTTTTCTCCCCCAATTGCAATTCCTTAGATGTTGTCTCCATTCCAGTGTGTTTGTAGGTCCTTCTTTTCTGTTTGGGCCTTCAGTGGGGATCAGATTTGGCAAGATTTGCTGCATGTGCCTGGACTTTATGGTGTATGGCCTGCCTGCATTTTGATGGCTTTGACTTTGGAAAAATCTTTTTTTTTCGTTGTTTTGTGAAGTGTCCATGCCATGTCCCTCATATCTTGCCCCCTAAGTTGTGTCTTCCTCCTTGACTTTTTCCCCTGCTTTTGCAACATCTGTGAGCCTATTTTTTGCATGTTTTGGTCCTTTGCAATGCAGCTGATTTCCTCACAGCCTATTTTTTGAAGACATTAAAATTACTGATTTTCTGCTTTTTTCAATTGCATTTCATTTGAACTTATCTCCTTTCCAGAGTGTTTGCAAGCCTTTCTTTTGGGATTCACAAGATTCCTTTTCCCTTCCCGAAAGGAAATTTCATTTCCTTTCGGGAAGGGAAAAGAAATCTTGTGATTTCAATGGGGACGAATCGAAGAATCATTGGTGCATTTCCCTGCCCTTGATGGCATGCCATGCCTTTTGGTGGCTTTGACTTGGGGAAAGATTTTTTTCATTTTTTGGTTGATTTCTGAAGTGTCCATGCCATGTCCCTCATATCTTGCCACCTAAGTTGTGTCTTCCTCCTTGACTTTTTCCCCTGCTTTTGCAACATCTGTGAGCTTAGTTTTTGCATCTTTTGGTCCTTCGCACTGCACCTGATATTATCCCGGGCCATTTTCTTACAGTCACTAAATTTCCCAAATTTTCTTTTTTTCTCCTCCAATTACAATTCCTTTGATGGTGTCTCCGCTCCAGCCTGTTTGTAGGCCCTTATTTTCTGTTTTGGCCTTCAGTGGGGATCAGATTTGGCAAGCTTTGCTGCATGTGCCTGCACTTGCTGGCGTATGGCCTGCCTGCATTTTGAAGGCTTTGACTTTGGGAACGATTTTTTCTTGTTTTTCTATTTTCTTGTTTTAAATATTCATGCCATGTCCCTCATATCTTGCCCCCTAAGTTGTGTTTTCCTCCTTGACTTTTTCCGCTGCTTTTGAAATATCTGTGAGCTTTGTTTTGGCATCATTTAGTCCTTCGCACTGCACCTGACATAATCCCGGGCCATTTTCTTACAGTCACTAAATTTACCAAATTTACATTTTTACTTTTCCTAATGCAATATTTCCGATGCTGTCTCCATCCACCGCCCCTCACTGCCTGAAGCCCTGCCCCTCACACAGGGAGCCCCAGCCATGACTGCCTAGTGCCCCGCCCCGCACTGACTGGATCCCCACCCCTGAAAGCCTGGAACCCCGCGCCTCACTCATGGGGCCTTGCCCTTCATCATTGGAGCCCCGCCCCTCAAATATGGAGCCTTGCCCCTGACTGCATGGAGCCCTGCCCATCCCTCATGGATCCCCGCCCATCACTGGCTGGAGCCCTGCCCCACAAACATGGAGCCCTTTCCCTCACACATGGAGCCTTGCCCCTCTCTGGCTGGAGCCCTGCCACTAACACAAAGAGCCCCGGCCATCACTGCCCTGAGCCCCGCCCCTCACTGACTGGATCCCCACCCCTGAAAGCCTGGAACCCCGGCCTTCACTCATGGGGCCTTGCCCTTCATAGTTGAAGCCCCGCCCCTCAAATATGGAGCCCTATCCCTCACTGCATGGAGCCCTGCCCATCCCACATGGAGCCCCGCCCATCACTGGCTGGAGCCCCGCCCCACACACATGGAGCCTTTTCCCTCACACATGGAGCCCTGCCCCTCTCTGGCTGCAGCCCTAACCCTAACACATGGAGCCTCGGCAATCACTGCCTAGAGCCCCACCCCTCACTGACTGGATCCCCACCCCTCACAGCCCGGAACCCCGCCCCTGACGCATGGAACCCCTTCCCTCACTCATGGAGCCCTGCCCATCCCACATGGAGCCCCGCCCATCACTGGCTGGAGCCCTGCCCCACACACATGGAGCCGCTTCCGTCACACATAGAGCACCGCCCCTCACTGCCTGAAGCCCTGCCCCTCACACATGGAGCCCCGCGTTTGTAGGTCCTTCTTTTCGGTTTTGGCCTTCAGTGGGGATCAATTTTGGCAAGCTTTGCTGCATGTGTCTGCACTTGCTGGCGTATGGCCTGCCTGCATTTTGATGGCTTTGACTTTGGGAAAGATTTTTTCTTGTTTTTTTTTTTTTGTTTAACTGTTGATACCATGTCCCTCATATCTTGCCCCGTAAGTTGTGTCTTCCTCCTTGACTATTTCCCCTGATTTTGCAACATCTCTTAGCTTAATTTTTGCATCTTTTGGTCCTTCGCACTGCACCTCATATAATCCCGGGCCATTTTCTTAGAGTAACTAGATTTCCCAAATTTCCTTTTTTTCTCCTCCAATTGCAATTCCTTTGATGGAGTCTCCGTTCCAGTGTGTTTGTAGGTCCTTCTTTTCTGTTTGGGCCTTCAGTTGGGATCAATTTTGGCAAGCTTTGCTGCATGTGCCTGGACTTGCTGGTGTATGGCCTGCCTGCATTTTGATGGCTTTGACTTTGGAAAAATTTTTTTTTTTTCGTTGTTTTGTGAAGTGTCCATGCCATGTCCCTCATATCTTGCCCCCTAAGTTGTGTCTTCCTCCTTGACTTTTTCCCCTGCTTTTTCAACATCTGTGAGCCTATTTTTTGCATGTTTTGGTCCTTTGCAATGCAGCTGATTTCCTCACAGCCTATTTTTTGAAGACATTAAAATTACTGATTTTCTGCTTTTTTCAATTGCATTTCATTTGAACTTATCTCCTTTCCAGAGTGTTTGCAAGCCTTTCTTTTGGGATTCACAAGATTCCTTTTCCCTTCCCAAAAGGAAATTTCATTTCCTTTCGGGAAGGGAAAAGAAATCTTGTGATTTCAATGGGGACGAATCAAAGAATCATTGGTGCATTTCCCTGCACTTGATGGCATGCCATGCCTTTTGGTGGCTTTGACTTGGGGAAAGATTTTTTTCATTTTTTGGTTGATTTCTGAAGTGTCCATGCCATGTCCCTCATATCTTGCCACCTAAGTTGTGTCTTCCTCCTTGACTTTTTCCCCTGCTTTTGCAACATCTGTGAGCTTAGTTTTTGCATCTTTTGGTCCTTCGCACTGCACCTGATATTATCCCGGGCCATTTCCTTACAGTCACTAAATTTCCCAAATTTTCTTTTTTTCTCCTCCAATTACAATTCCTTTGATGGTGTCTCCGCTCCAGCCTGTTTGTAGGCCCTTATTTTCTCTTTTGGCCTTCAGTGGGGATCAGATTTGGCAAGCTTTGCTGCATGTGCCTGCACTTGCTGGCGTATGGCCTGCCTGCATTTTGAAGGCTTTGACTTTGGGAACGATTTTTTCTTGTTTTTCTTTTTTCTTGTTTTAAATATTCATGCCATGTCCCTCATATCTTGCCCCCTAAGTTGTGTTTTCCTCCTTGACTTTTTCCGCTGCTTTGGAAATATCTGTGAGCTTTGTTTTGGCATCATTTAGTCCTTCGCACTGCACCTGACATAATCCCGGGCCATTTTCTTACAGTCACTAAATTTACCAAATTTACATTTTTACTTTTCCTAATGCAATATTTCCGATGCTGTCTCCATCCACCGCCCCTCACTGCCTGAAGCCCTGCCCCTCACACAGGGAGCCCCAGCCATGACTGCCTAGTGCCCCGCCCCGCACTGACTGGATCCCCACCCCTGAAAGCCTGGAACCCCGCGCCTCACTCATGGGGCCTTGCCCTTCATCATTGGAGCCCCGCCCCTCAAATATGGAGCCTTGCCCCTGACTGCATGGAGCCCTGCCCATCCCTCATGGATCCCCGCCCATCACTGGCTGGAGCCCTGCCCCACAAACATGGAGCCCTTTCCCTCACACATGGAGCCTTGCCCCTCTCTGGCTGGAGCCCTGCCACTAACACAAAGAGCCCCGGCCATCACTGCCCTGAGCCCCGCCCCTCACTGACTGGATCCCCACCCCTGAAAGCCTGGAACCCCGGCCTTCACTCATGGGGCCTTGCCCTTCATATTTGAAGCCCCGCCCCTCAAATATGGAGCCCTATCCCTCACTGCATGGAGCCCTGCCCATCCCACATGGAGCCCCGCCCATCACTGGCTGGAGCCCCGCCCCACACACATGGAGCCTTTTCCCTCACACATGGAGCCCTGCCCCTCTCTGGCTGCAGCCCTAACCCTAACACATGGAGCCTCGGCAATCACTGCCTAGAGCCCCACCCCTCACTGACTGGATCCCCACCCCTCACAGCCCGGAACCCCGCCCCTCACGCATGGAACCCCTTCCCTCACTCATGGAGCCCTGCCCATCCCACATGGAGCCCCGCCCATCACTGGCTGGAGCCCTGCCCCACACACATGGAGCCGCTTCCGTCACACATAGAGCACCGCCCCTCACTGCCTGAAGCCCTGCCCCTCACACATGGAGCCCCGCCTTTGTAGGTCCTTCTTTTCGGTTTTGGCCTTCAGTGGGGATCAATTTTGGCAAGCTTTGCTGCATGTGTCTGCACTTGCTGGCGTATGGCCTGCCTGCATTTTGATGGCTTTGACTTTGGGAAAGATTTTTTCTTGTTTTTTTTTTTTTGTTTAACTGTTCATGCCATGTCCCTCATATCTTGCCCCGTAAGTTGTGTCTTCCTCCTTGACTATTTCCCCTGATTTTGCAACATCTCTTAGCTTAATTTTTGCATCGTTTGGTCCTTCGCACTGCACCTCATATAATCCCGGGCCATTTTCATAGAGTAACTAGATTTCCCAAATTTCCTTTTTTTCTCCCCCAATTGCAATTCCTTAGATGTTGTCTCCATTTCAGTGTGTTTGTAGGTCCTTCTTTTCTGTTTGGGCCTTCAGTGGGGATCAGATTTGGCAAGCTTTGCTGCATGTGCCTGGACTTGCTGGTGTATGGCCTGCCTGCATTTTGATGGCTTTGACTTTGGAAAAATTTTTTTTTTTTCGTTGTTTTGTGAAGTGTCCATGCCATGTCCCTCATATCTTGCCCCCTAAGTTGTGTCTTCCTCCTTGACTTTTTCCCCTGCTTTTGCAACATCTGTGAGCCTATTTTTTGCATCTTTTGGTCCTTTGCAATGCAGCTGATTTCCTCACAGCCTATTTTTTGAAGACATTGAAATTACTGATTTTCTGCTTTTTTCAATTGCATTTCATTTGAACTTATCTCCTTTCCAGAGTGTTTGCAAGCCTTTCTTTTGGGATTCACAAGATTCCTTTTCCCTTCCCGAAAGGAAATTTCATTTCCTTTCGGGAAGGCAAAAGAAATCTTGTGATTTCAATGGGGACGAATCGAAGAATCATTGGTGCATTTCCCTGCCCTTGATGGCATGCCATGCCTTTTGGTGGCTTTGACTTGGGGAAAGATTTTTTTCATTTTTTGGTTGATTTCTGAAGTGTCCATGCCATGTCCCTCATATCTTGCCACCTAAGTTGTGTCTTCCTCCTTGACTTTTTCCCCTGCTTTTGCAACATCTGTGAGCTTAGTTTTTGCATCTTTTGGTCCTTCGCACTGCACCTGATATTATCCCGGGCCATTTCCTTACAGTCACTAAATTTCCCAAATTTTCTTTTTTTCTCCTCCAATTACAATTCCTTTGATGGTGTCTCCGCTCCAGCCTGTTTGTAGGCCCTTATTTTCTCTTTTGGCCTTCAGTGGGGATCAGATTTGGCAAGCTTTGCTGCATGTGCCTGCACTTGCTGGCGTATGGCCTGCCTGCATTTTGAAGGCTTTGACTTTGGGAACGATTTTTTCTTGTTTTTCTTTTTTCTTGTTTTAAATATTCATGCCATGTCCCTCATATCTTGCCCCCTAAGTTGTGTTTTCCTCCTTGACTTTTTCCGCTGCTTTTGAAATATCTGTGAGCTTTGTTTTGGCATCATTTAGTCCTTCGCACTGCACCTGACATAATCCCGGGCCATTTTCTTACAGTCACTAAATTTACCAAATTTACATTTTTACTTTTCCTAATGCAATATTTCCGATGCTGTCTCCATCCACCGCCCCTCACTGCCTGAAGACCTGCCCCTCACACAGGGAGCCCCAGCCATGACTGCCTAGTGCCCCGCCCCGCACTGACTGGATCCCCACCCCTGAAAGCCTGGAACCCCGCGCCTCACTCATGGGGCCTTGCCCTTCATAATTGGAGCCCCGCCCCTCAAAGATGGAGCCTTGCCCCTGACTGCATGGAGCCCTGCCCATCCCTCATGGATCCCCGCCCATCACTGGCTGGAGCCCTGCCCCACAAACATGGAGCCCTTTCCCTCACACATGGAGCCTTGCCCCTCTCTGGCTGGAGCCCTGCCACTAACACAAAGAGCCCCGGCCATCACTGCCCTGAGCCCCGCCCCTCACTGACTGGATCCCCACCCCTGAAAGCCTGGAACCCCGCGCCTCACTCATGGGGCCTTGCCCTTCATATTTGAAGCCCCGCCCCTCAAATATGGAGCCCTATCCCTCACTGCATGGAGCCCTGCCCATCCCACATGGAGCCCCGCCCATCACTGGCTGGAGCCCCGCCCCACACACATGGAGCCTTTTCCCTCACACATGGAGCCCTGCCCCTCTCTGGCTGCAGCCCTAACCCTAACACATGGAGCCTCGGCAATCACTGCCTAGAGCCCCACCCCTCACTGACTGGATCCCCACCCCTCACAGCCCGGAACCCCGCCCCTCACGCATGGAACCCCTTCCCTCACTCATGGAGCCCTGCCCATCCCACATGGAGCCCCGCCCATCACTGGCTGGAGCCCTGCCCCACACACATGGAGCCGCTTCCGTCACACATAGAGCACCGCCCCTCACTGCCTGAAGCCCTGCCCCTCACACATGGAGCCCCGCCTTTGTAGGTCCTTCTTTTCGGTTTTGGCCTTCAGTGGGGATCAATTTTGGCAAGCTTTGCTGCATGTGTCTGCACTTGCTGGCGTATGGCCTGCCTGCATTTTGATGGCTTTGACTTTGGGAAAGATTTTTTCTTGTTTTTTTTTTTTTGTTTAACTGTTCATGCCATGTCCCTCATATCTTGCCCCGTAAGTTGTGTCTTCCTCCTTGACTATTTCCCCTGATTTTGCAACATCTCTTAGCTTAATTTTTGCATCGTTTGGTCCTTCGCACTGCACCTCATATAATCCCGGGCCATTTTCATAGAGTAACTAGATTTCCCAAATTTCCTTTTTTTCTCCCCCAATTGCAATTCCTTAGATGTTGTCTCCATTTCAGTGTGTTTGTAGGTCCTTCTTTCCTGTTTGGGCCTTCAGTGGGGATCAGATTTGGCAAGCTTTGCTGCATGTGCCTGGACTTGCTGGTGTATGGCCTGCCTGCATTTTGATGGCTTTGACTTTGGAAAAATTTTTTTTTTTTCGTTGTTTTGTGAAGTGTCCATGCCATGTCCCTCATATCTTGCCCCCTAAGTTGTGTCTTCCTCCTTGACTTTTTCCCCTGCTTTTGCAACATCTGTGAGCCTATTTTTTGCATCTTTTGGTCCTTTGCAATGCAGCTGATTTCCTCACAGCCTATTTTTTGAAGACATTGAAATTACTGATTTTCTGCTTTTTTCAATTGCATTTCATTTGAACTTATCTCCTTTCCAGAGTGTTTGCAAGCCTTTCTTTTGGGATTCACAAGATTCCTTTTCCCTTCCCGAAAGGAAATTTCATTTCCTTTCGGGAAGGCAAAAGAAATCTTGTGATTTCAATGGGGACGAATCGAAGAATCATTGGTGCATTTCCCTGCCCTTGATGGCATGCCATGCCTTTTGGTGGCTTTGACTTGGGGAAAGATTTTTTTCATTTTTTGGTTGATTTCTGAAGTGTCCATGCCATGTCCTCATATCTTGCCACCTAAGTTGTGTCTTCCTCCTTGACTTTTTCCCCTGCTTTTGCAACATCTGTGAGCTTAGTTTTTGCATCTTTTGGTCCTTCGCACTGCACCTGATATTATCCCGGGCCATTTCCTTACAGTCACTAAATTTCCCAAATTGTCTTTTTTTCTCCTCCAATTACAATTCCTTTGATGGTGTCTCCGCTCCAGCCTGTTTGTAGGCCCTTATTTTCTGTTTTGGCCTTCAGTGGGGATCAGATTTGGCAAGCTTTGCTGCATGTGCCTGCACTTGCTGGCGTATGGCCTGCCTGCATTTTGAAGGCTTTGACTTTGGGAACGATTTTTTCTTGTTTTTCTATTTTCTTGTTTTAAATATTCATGCCATGTCCCTCATATCTTGCCCCCTAAGTTGTGTTTTCCTCCTTGACTTTTTCCGCTGCTTTTGAAATATCTGTGAGCTTTGTTTTGGCATCATTTAGTCCTTCGCACTGCACCTGACATAATCCCGGGCCATTTTCTTACAGTCACTAAATTTACCAAATTTACATTTTTACTTTTCCTAATGCAATATTTCCGATGCTGTCTCCATCCACCGCCCCTCACTGCCTGAAGCCCTGCCCCTCACACAGGGAGCCCCAGCCATGACTGCCTAGTGCCCCGCCCCGCACTGACTGGATCCCCACCCCTGAAAGCCTGGAACCCCGCGCCTCACTCATGGGGCCTTGCCCTTCATAATTGGAGCCCCGCCCCTCAAATATGGAGCCTTGCCCCTGACTGCATGGAGCCCTGCCCATCCCTCATGGATCCCCGCCCATCACTGGCTGGAGCCCTGCCCCACAAACATGGAGCCCTTTCCCTCACACATGGAGCCTTGCCCCTCTCTGGCTGGAGCCCTACAGCTAACACAAAGAGCCCCGGCCATCACTGCCCTGAGCCCCGCCCCTCACTGACTGGATCCCCACCCCTGAAAGCCTGGAACCCCGGCCTTCACTCATGGGGCCTTGCCCTTCATATTTGAAGCCCCGCCCCTCAAATATGGAGCCCTATCCCTCACTGCATGGAGCCCTGCCCATCCCACATGGAGCCCCGCCCATCACTGGCTGGAGCCCCGCCCCACACACATGGAGCCTTTTCCCTCACACATGGAGCCCTGCCCCTCTCTGGCTGCAGCCCTAACCCTAACACATGGAGCCTCGGCAATCACTGCCTAGAGCCCCACCCCTCACTGACTGGATCCCCACCCCTCACAGCCCGGAACCCCGCCCCTCACGCATGGAACCCCTTCCCTCACTCATGGAGCCCTGCCCATCCCACATGGAGCCCCGCCCATCACTGGCTGGAGCCCTGCCCCACACACATGGAGCCGCTTCCGTCACACATAGAGCACCGCCCCTCACTGCCTGAAGCCCTGCCCCTCACACATGGAGCCCCGCGTTTGTAGGTCCTTCTTTTCGGTTTTGGCCTTCAGTGGGGATCAATTTTGGCAAGCTTTGCTGCATGTGTCTGCACTTGCTGGCGTATGGCCTGCCTGCATTTTGATGGCTTTGACTTTGGAAAAGATTTTTTCTTGCTTTTTTTTTGGTTTAACTGTTCATGCCATGTCCCTCATATCTTGCCCCGTAAGTTGTGTCTTCCTCCTTGACTATTTCCCCTGATTTTGCAACATCTCTTAGCTTAATTTTTGCATCTTTTGGTCCTTCGCACTGCACCTCATATAATCCCGGGCCATTTTCTTAGAGTAACTAGATTTCCCAAATTTCCTTTTTTTCTCCTCCAATTGCAATTCCTTTGATGGAGTCTCCGTTCCAGTGTGTTTGTAGGTCCTTCTTTTCTGTTTGGGCCTTCAGTGGGGATGAATTTTGGCAAGCTTTGCTGCATGTGCCTGGACTTGCTGGTGTATGGCCTGCCTGCATTTTGATGGCTTTGAGTTTGGAAAAATTTTTTTTTTTCGTTGTTTTGTGAAGTGTCCATGCCATGTCCCTCATATCTTGCCCCCTAAGTTGTGTCTTCCTCCTTGACTTTTTCCCCTGCTTTTGCAACATCTGTGAGCCTATTTTTTGCATGTTTTGGTCCTTTGCAATGCAGCTGATTTCCTCACAGCCTATTTTTTGAAGACATTAAAATTACTGATTTTCTGCTTTTTTCAATTGCATTTCATTTGAACTTATCTCCTTTCCAGAGTGTTTGCAAGCCTTTCTTTTGGGATTCACAAGATTCCTTTTCCCTTCCCGAAAGGAAATTTCATTTCCTTTCAGGAAGGGAAAAGAAATCTTGTGATTTCAATGGGGACGAATCGAAGAATCATTGGTGCATTTCCCTGCCCTTGATGGCATGCCATGCCTTTTGGTGGCTTTGACTTGGGGAAAGATTTTTTTCATTTTTTGGTTGATTTCTGAAGTGTCCATGCCATGTCCTCATATCTTGCCACCTAAGTTGTGTCTTCCTCCTTGACTTTTTCCCCTGCTTTTGCAACATCTGTGAGCTTAGTTTTTGCATCTTTTGGTCCTTCGCACTGCACCTGATATTATCCCGGGCCATTTCCTTACAGTCACTAAATTTCCCAAATTGTCTTTTTTTCTCCTCCAATTACAATTCCTTTGATGGTGTCTCCGCTCCAGCCTGTTTGTAGGCCCTTATTTTCTGTTTTGGCCTTCAGTGGGGATCAGATTTGGCAAGCTTTGCTGCATGTGCCTGCACTTGCTGGCGTATGGCCTGCCTGCATTTTGAAGGCTTTGACTTTGGGAACGATTTTTTCTTGTTTTTCTTTTTTCTTGTTTTAAATATTCATGCCATGTCCCTCATATCTTGCCCCCTAAGTTGTGTTTTCCTCCTTGACTTTTTCCGCTGCTTTTGAAATATCTGTGAGCTTTGTTTTGGCATCATTTAGTCCTTCGCACTGCACCTGACATAATCCCGGGCCAATTTCTTACAGTCACTAAATTTACCAAATTTACATTTTTACTTTTCCTAATGCAATATTTCCGATGCTGTCTCCATCCACCGCCCCTCACTGCCTGAAGCCCTGCCCCTCACACAGGGAGCCCCAGCCATGACTGCCTAGTGCCCCGCCCCGCACTGACTGGATCCCCACCCCTGAAAGCCTGGAACCCCGCGCCTCACTCATGGGGCCTTGCCCTTCATCATTGGAGCCCCGCCCCTCAAATATGGAGCCTTGCCCCTAACTGCATGGAGCCCTGCCCATCCCTCATGGATCCCCGCCCATCACTGGCTGGAGCCCTGCCCCACAAACATGGAGCCCTTTCCCTCACACATGGAGCCTTGCCCCTCTCTGGCTGGAGCCCTGCCCCTAACACAAAGAGCCCCGGCCATCACTGCCCTGAGCCCCGCCCCTCACTGACTGGATCCCCACCCCTGAAAGCCTGGAACCCCGGCCTTCACTCATGGGGCCTTGCCCTTCATATTTGAAGCCCCGCCCCTCAAATATGGAGCCCTATCCCTCACTGCATGGAGCCCTGCCCATCCCACATGGAGCCCCGCCCATCACTGGCTGAAGCCCTGCCCCACACACATGGAGCCTTTTCCCTCACACATGGAGCCCTGCCCCTCTCTGGCTGCAGCCCTAACCCTAACACATGGAGCCTCGGCAATCACTGCCTAGAGCCCCACCCCTCACTGACTGGATCCCCACCCCTCACAGCCCGGAACCCCGCCCCTCACGCATGGAACCCCTTCCCTCACTCATGGAGCCCTGCCCATCCCACATGGAGCCCCGCCCATCACTGGCTGGAGCCCTGCCCCACACACATGGAGCCGCTTCCGTCACACATAGAGCACCGCCCCTCACTGCCTGAAGCCCTGCCCCTCACACATGGAGCCCCGCATATGTAGGTCCTTCTTTTCGGTTTTGGCCTTCAGTGGGGATCAATTTTGGCAAGCTTTGCTGCATGTGTCTGCACTTGCTGGCGTATGGCCTGCCTGCATTTTGATGGCTTTGACTTTGGGAAAGATTTTTTCTTGTTTTTTTTTTTTTGTTTAACTGTTCATGCCATGTCCCTCATATCTTGACCCCTAAGTTGTGTCTTCCTCCTTGACTTTTTCCCCTGCTTTTGCAACATCTGTGAGCTTAGTTTTTGCATCTTTTGGTCCTTCGCACTGCACCTGATATTATCCCGGGCCATTTCCTTACAGTCACTAAATTTCCCAAATTTTCTTTTTTTCTCCTCCAATTACAATTCCTTTGATGGTGTCTCCGCTCCAGCCTGTTTGTAGGCCCTTATTTTCTGTTTTGGCCTTCAGTGGGGATCAGATTTGGCAAGCTTTGCTGCATGTGCCTGCACTTGCTGGCGTATGGCCTGCCTGCATTTTGAAGGCTTTGACTTTGGGAACGATTTTTTCTTGTTTTTCTTTTTTCTTGTTTTAAATATTCATGCCATGTCCCTCATATCTTGCCCCCTAAGTTGTGTTTTCCTCCTTGACTTTTTCCGCTGCTTTTGAAATATCTGTGAGCTTTGTTTTGGCATCATTTAGTCCTTCGCACTGCACCTGACATAATCCCGGGCCATTTTCTTACAGTCACTAAATTTACCAAATTTACATTTTTACTTTTCCTAATGCAATATTTCCGATGCTGTCTCCATCCACCGCCCCTCACTGCCTGAAGCCCTGCCCCTCACACAGGGAGCCCCAGCCATGACTGCCTAGTGCCCCGCCCCGCACTGACTGGATCCCCACCCCTGAAAGCCTGGAACCCCGCGCCTCACTCATGGGGCCTTGCCCTTCATAATTGGAGCCCCGCCCCTCAAAGATGGAGCCTTGCCCCTGACTGCATGGAGCCCTGCCCATCCCTCATGGATCCCCGCCCATCACTGGCTGGAGCCCTGCCCCACAAACATGGAGCCCTTTCCCTCACACATGGAGCCTTGCCCCTCTCTGGCTGGAGCCCTGCCCCTAACACAAAGAGCCCCGGCCATCACTGCCCTGAGCCCCGCCCCTCACTGACTGGATCCCCACCCCTGAAAGCCTGGAACCCCGGCCTTCACTCATGGGGCCTTGCCCTTCATATTTGAAGCCCCGCCCCTCAAATATGGAGCCCTATCCCTCACTGCATGGAGCCCTGCCCATCCCACATGGAGCCCCGCCCATCACTGGCTGAAGCCCTGCCCCACACACATGGAGCCTTTTCCCTCACACATGGAGCCCTGCCCCTCTCTGGCTGCAGCCCTAACCCTAACACATGGAGCCTCGGCAATCACTGCCTAGAGCCCCACCCCTCACTGACTGGATCCCCACCCCTCACAGCCCGGAACCCCGCCCCTCACGCATGGAACCCCTTCCCTCACTCATGGAGCCCTGCCCATCCCACATGGAGCCCCGCCCATCACTGGCTGGAGCCCTGCCCCACACACATGGAGCCGCTTCCGTCACACATAGAGCACCGCCCCTCACTGCCTGAAGCCCTGCCCCCCACACATGGAGCCCCGCCTTTGTAGGTCCTTCTTTTCGGTTTTGGCCTTCAGTGGGGATCAATTTTGGCAAGCTTTGCTGCATGTGTCTGCACTTGCTGGCGTATGGCCTGCCTGCATTTTGATGGCTTTGACTTTGGGAAAGATTTTTTCTTGTTTTTTTTTTTTTGTTTAACTGTTGATGCCATGTCCCTCATATCTTGCCCCGTAAGTTGTGTCTTCCTCCTTGACTATTTCCCCTGATTTTGCAACATCTCTTAGCTTAATTTTTGCAGCTTTTGGTCCTTCGCACTGCACCTCATATAATCCCGGGCCATTTTCTTAGAGTAACTAGATTTCCCAAATTTCCTTTTTTTCTCCTCCAATTGCAATTCCTTTGATGGAGTCTCCGTTCCAGTGTGTTTGTAGGTCCTTCTTTTCTGTTTGGGCCTTCAGTGGGGATCAATTTTGGCAAGCATTGCTGCATGTGCCTGGACTTGCTGGTGTATGGCCTGCCTGCATTTTGATGGCTTTGACTTTGGAAAAATTTTTTTTTTTCGTTGTTTTGTGAAGTGTCCATGCCATGTCCCTCATATCTTGCCCCCTAAGTTGTGTCTTCCTCCTTGACTTTTTCCCCTGCTTTTGCAACATCTGTGAGCCTATTTTTTGCATGTTTTGGTCCTTTGCAATGCAGCTGATTTCCTCACAGCCTATTTTTTGAAGACATTAAAATTACTGATTTTCTGCTTTTTTCAATTGCATTTCATTTGAACTTATCTCCTTTCCAGAGTGTTTGCAAGCCTTTCTTTTGGGATTCACAAGATTCCTTTTCCCTTCCCGAAAGGAAATTTCATTTCCTTTCGGGAAGGGAAAAGGAATCTTGTGATTTCAATGGGGACGAATCGAAGAACCATTGGTGCATGTCCCTGCCCTTGATGGCATGCCATGCCTTTTGGTGGCTTTGACTTGGGGAAAGATTTTTTTCATTTTTTGGTTGATTTCTGAAGTGTCCATGCCATGTCCTAATATCTTGCCACCTAAGTTGTGTCTTCCTCCTTGACTTTTTCCCCTGCTTTTGCAACATCTGTGAGCTTAGGTTTTGCATCTTTTGGTCCTTCGCACTGCACCTGATATTATCCCGGGCCATTTCCTTACAGTCACTAAATTTCCCAAATTTTCATTTTTCTCCTCCAATTACAATTCCTTTGATGGTGTCTCCGCTCCAGCCTGTTTGTAGGCCCTTATTTTCTGTTTTGGCCTTCAGTGGGGATCAGATTTGGCAAGCTTTGCTGCATGTGCCTGCACTTGCTGGCGTATGGCCTGCCTGCATTTTGAAGGCTTTGACTTTGGGAACGATTTTTTCTTGTTTTGCTTTTTTCTTGTTTTAAATATTCATGCCATGTCCCTCATATCTTGCCCCCTAAGTTGTGTTTTCCTCCTTGACTTTTTCCGCTGCTTTTGAAATATCTGTGAGCTTTGTTTTGGCATCTTTTAGTCCTTCGCACTGCACCTGACATAATCCCGGGCCATTTTCTTACAGTCACTAAATTTACCAAATTTACATTTTTACTTTTCCTAATGCAATATTTCCGATGCTGTCTCCATCCACCGCCCCTCACTGCCTGAAGCCCTGCCCCTCACACAGGGAGCCCCAGCCATGACTGCCTAGTGCCCCGCCCCGCACTGACTGGATCCCCACCCCTGAAAGCCTGGAACCCCACGCCTCACTCATGGGGCCTTGCCCTTCATAATTGGAGCCCCGCCCCTCAAAGATGGAGCCTTGCCCCTGACTGCATGGAGCCCTGCCCATCCCTCATGGATCCCCGCCCATCACTGGCTGGAGCCCTGCCCCACAAACAGGGAGCCCTTTCCCTCACACATGGAGCCTTGCCCCTCTCTGGCTGGAGCCCTGCCACTAACACAAAGAGCCCCGGCCATCACTGCCCTGAGCCCCGCCCCTCACTGACTGGATCCCCACCCCTGAAAGCCTGGAACCCCGGCCTTCACTCATGGGGCCTTGCCCTTCATATTTGAAGCCCCGCCCCTCAAATATGGAGCCCTATCCCTCACTGCATGGAGCCCTGCCCATCCCACATGGAGCCCCGCCCATCACTGGCTGGAGCCCTGCCCCACACACATGGAGCCTTTTCCCTCACACATGGAGCCCTGCCCCTCTCTGGCTGCAGCCCTAACCCTAACACATGGAGCCTCGGCAATCACTGCCTAGAGCCCCACCCCTCACTGACTGGATCCCCACCCCTCACAGCCCGGAACCCCGCCCCTCACGCATGGAACCCCTTCCCTCACTCATGGAGCCCTGCCCATCCCACATGGAGCCCCGCCCATCACTGGCTGGAGCCCTGCCCCACACACATAGAGCCGCTTCCGTCACACACAGAGCACCGCCCCTCACTGCCTGAAGCCCTGCCCCTCACACATGGAGCCCCGCGTTTGTAGGTCCTTCTTTTCGGTTTTGGCCTTCAGTGGGGATGAATTTTGGCAAGCTTTGCTGCATGTGCCTGGACTTGCTGGTGTATGGCCTGCCTGCATTTTGATGGCTTTGACTTTGGAAAAATTTTTTTTTTTCGTTGTTTTGTGAAGTGTCCATGCCATGTCCCTCATATCTTGCCCCCTAAGTTGTGTCTTCCTCCTTGACTTTTTCCCCTGCTTTTGCAACATCTGTGAGCCTATTTTTTGCATGTTTTGGTCCTTTGCAATGCAGCTGATTTCCTCACAGCCTATTTTTTGAAGACATTAAAATTACTGATTTTCTGCTTTTTTCAAATGCATTTCATTTGAACTTATCTCCTTTCCAGAGTGTTTGCAAGCCTTTCTTTTGGGATTCACAAGACTCCTTTTCCCTTCCCGAAAGGAAATTTCATTTCCTTTCGGGAAGGGAAAAGAAATCTTGTGATTTCAATGGGGATGAATCGAAGAATCATTGGTGCATTTCCCTGCCCTTGATGGCATGCCATGCCTTTTGGTGGCTTTGACTTGGGGAAAGATTTTTTTCATTTTTTGGTTGATTTCTGAAGTGTCCATGCCATGTCCTCATATCTTGCCACCTAAGTTGTGTCTTCCTCCTTGACTTTTTCCCCTGCTTTTGCAACATCTGAGCTTAGGTTTTGCATCTTTTGGTCCTTCGCACTGCACCTGATATTATCCCGGGCCATTTTCTTACAGTCACTAAATTTCCCAAATTTTCTTTTTTTCTCCTCCAATTACAATTCCTTTCATGGTGTCTCCGCTCCAGCCTGTTTGTAGGCCCTTATTTTCTGTTTTGGCCTTCAGTGGGGATCAGATTTGGCAAGCTTTGCTGCATGTGCCTGCACTTGCTGGCGTATGGCCTGCCTGCATTTTGAAGGCTTTGACTTTGGGAACGATTTTTTCTTGTTTTTCTTTTTTCTTGTTTTAAATATTCATGCCATGTCCCTCATATCTTGCCCCCTAAGTTGTGTTTTCCTCCTTGACATTTTCGCTGCTTTTGAAATATCTGTGAGATTATTTTTGGCATCATTTAGGCCTTCACACTGCACCTGACATAATCCCGGGCCATTTTCTTACTGTCACTAAATTTACCAAAATTACATTTTTACTTTTCCTAATGCAATATTTCCGATGCTGTCTCCATCCACCGCCCCTCACTGCCTGAAGCCCTGCCCCTCACACAGGGAGCCCCAGCCATGACTTCCTAGTGCCCCGCACCGCACTGACTGGATCCCCACCCCTGAAAGCCTGGAACCCTGCGCCTCACTCATGGGGCCTTGCCCTTCATAATTGGAGCCCCGCCCCTCAAATATGGAGCCTTGCCCCTGACTGCATGGAGCCCTGCCCATCCCTCATGGATCCCCGCCCATCACTGGCTGGAGCCCTGCCCCACAAACATGGAGCCCTTTCCCTCACACATGGAGCCTTGCCCCTCTCTGGCTGGAGCCCTGCCACTAACACAAAGAGCCCCGGCCATCACTGCCCTGAGCCCCGCCCCTCACTAAATGGATCCCCACCCCTGAAATCCTGGAACCCCGGCCTTCACTCATGGGGCCTTGCCCTTCATAGTTGAAGCCCCGCCCCTCAAATATGGAGCCCTATCCCTCACTGCATGGAGCCCTGCCCATCCCACATGGAGCCCCGCCCATCACTGGCTGGAGCCCTGCCCCACACACATGGAGCCTTTTCCCTCACACATGGAGCCCTGCCCCTCTCTGGCTGCAGCCCTAACCCTAACACATGGAGCCTCGGCAATCACTGCCTAGAGCCCCACCCCTCACTGACTGGATCCCCACCCCTCACAGCCCGGAACCCCGCCCCTCACGCATGGAACCCCTTCCCTCACTCATGGAGCCCTGCCCATCCCACATGGAGCCCCGCCCATCACTGGCTGGAGCCCTGCCCCACACACATGGAGCCGCTTCCGTCACACATAGAGCACCGCCCCTCACTGCCTGAAGCCCTGCCCCTCACACATGGAGCCCCGCCTTTGTAGGTCCTTCTTTTCGGTTTTGGCCTTCAGTGGGGATCAATTTTGGCAAGCTTTGCTGCATGTGTCTGCACTTGCTGGCGTATGGCCTGCCTGCATTTTGATGGCTTTGACTTTGGGAAAGATTTTTTCTTGTTTTTTTTTTTTTGTTTAACTGTTGATGCCATGTCCCTCATATCTTGCCCCGTAAGTTGTGTCTTCCTCCTTGACTATTTCCCCTGATTTTGCAACATCTCTTAGCTTAATTTTTGCAGCTTTTGGTCCTTCGCACTGCACCTCATATAATCCCGGGCCATTTTCTTAGAGTAACTAGATTTCCCAAATTTCCTTTTTTTCTCCTCCAATTGCAATTCCTTTGATGGAGTCTCCGTTCCAGTGTGTTTGTAGGTCCTTCTTTTCTGTTTGGGCCTTCAGTGGGGATCAATTTTGGCAAGCATTGCTGCATGTGCCTGCACTTGCTGGTGTATGGCCTGCCTGCATTTTGATGGCTTTGACTTTGGAAAAATTTTTTTTTTTTCGTTGTTTTGTGAAGTGTCCATGCCATGTCCCTCATATCTTGCCCCCTAAGTTGTGTCTTCCTCCTTGACTTTTTCCCCTGCTTTTGCAACATCTGTGAGCCTATTTTTTGCATGTTTTGGTCCTTTGCAATGCAGCTGATTTCCTCACAGCCTATTTTTTGAAGACATTAAAATTACTGATTTTCTGCTTTTTTCAATTGCATTTCATTTGAACTTATCTCCTTTCCAGAGTGTTTGCAAGCCTTTCTTTTGGGATTCACAAGATTCCTTTTCCCTTCCCGAAAGGAAATTTCATTTCCTTTCGGGAAGGGAAAAGAAATCTTGTGATTTTAATGGGGACGAATCGAAGAATCATTGGTGCATTTCCCTGCCCTTGATGGCATGCCATGCCTTTTGGTGGCTTTGACTTGGGGAAAGATTTTTTTCATTTTTTGGTTGTTTTCTGAAGTGTCCATGCCATGTCCTCATATCTTGCCACCTAAGTTGTGTCTTCCTCCTTGACTTTTTCCCCTGCTTTTGCAACATCTGTGAGCTTAGTTTTTGCATCTTTTGGTCCTTCGCACTGCACCTGATATTATCCCGGGCCATTTCCTTACAGTCACTAAATTTCCCAAATTTTCTTTTTTTCTCCTCCAATTACAATTCCTTTGATGGTGTCTCCGCTCCAGCCTGTTGGTAGGCCCTTATTTTCTGTTTTGGCCTTCAGTGGGGATCAGATTTGGCAAGCTTTGCTGCATGTGCCTGCACTTGCTGGCGTATGGCCTGCCTGCATTTTGAAGGCTTTGACTTTGGGAACGATTTTTTCTTGTTTTTCTTTTTTCTTGTTTTAAATATTCATGCCATGTCCCTCATATCTTGCCCCCTAAGTTGTCTTTTCCTCCTTGACTTTTTCCGCTGCTTTTGAAATATCTGTGAGCTTTGTTTTGGCATCATTTAGTCCTTCGCACTGCACCTGACATAATCCCGGGCCATTTTCTTACAGTCACTAAATTTACCAAATTTACATTTTTACTTTTCCTAATGCAATATTTCCGATGCTGTCTCCATCCACCGCCCCTCACTGCCTGAAGCCCTGCCCCTCACACAGGGAGCCCCAGCCATGACTGCCTAGTGCCCCGCCCCGCACTGACTGGATCCCCACCCCTGAAAGCCTGGAACCCCGCGCCTCACTCATGGGGCCTTGCCCTTCATAATTGGAGCCCCGCCCCTCAACGATGGAGCCTTGCCCCTGACTGCATGGAGCCCTGCCCATCCCTCATGGATCCCCGCCCATCACTGGCTGGAGCCCTGCCCCACAAACATGGAGCCCTTTCCCTCACACATGGAGCCTTGCCCCTCTCTGGCCGGAGCCCTGCCACTAACACAAAGAGCCCCGGCCATCACTGCCCTGAGCCCCGCCCCTCACTGACTGGATCCCCACCCCTGAAAGCCTGGAACCCCGGCCTTCACTCATGGGGCCTTGCCCTTCATATTTGAAGCCCCGCCCCTCAAATATGGAGCCCTATCCCTCACTGCATGGAGCCCTGCCCATCCCACATGGAGCCCCGCCCATCACTGGCTGGAGCCCCGCCCCACACACATGGAGCCTTTTCCCTCACACATGGAGCCCTGCCCCTCTCTGGCTGCAGCCCTAACCCTAACACATGGAGCCTCGGCAATCGCTGCCTAGAGCCCCACCCCTCACTGACTGGATCCCCACCCCTCACAGCCCGGAACCCCGCCCCTCACGCATGGAACCCCTTCCCTCACTCATGGAGCCCTGCCCATCCCACATGGAGCCCCGCCCATCACTGGCTGGAGCCCTGCCCCACACACATGGAGCCGCTTCCGTCACACATAGAGCACCGCCCCTCACTGCCTGAAGCCCTGCCCCCCACACATGGAGCCCCGCGTTTGTAGGTCCTTCTTTTCGGTTTTGGCCTTCAGTGGGGATCAATTTTGGCAAGCTTTGCTGCATGTGTCTGCACTTGCTGGCGTATGGCCTGCCTGCATTTTGATGGCTTTGACTTTGGGAAACTTTTTTTCTTGGTTTTTTTTTTTTTTGTTTAACTGTTCATGCCATGTCCCTCATATATTGCCCCCTAAGTTGTGTCTTCCTCCTTGACTTTTTCCCCTGCTTTTGCAACATCTGTGAGCCTATTTTTTGCATGTTTTGGTCCTTTGCAATGCAGCTGATTTCCTCACAGCCTATATTTTGAAGACATAAAATTACTGATTTTCTGCTTTTTTCAATTGCATTTCATTTGAACTTATCTCCTTTCCAGAGTGTTTGCAAGCCTTTCTTTTGGTATTCACAAGATTCCTTTTCCCTTCCCGAAAGGAAATTTCATTTCCTTTCGGGAAGGAAAAAGAAATCTTGTGATTTCAATGGGGATGAATCGAAGAATCATTGGTGCATTTCCCTGCCCTTGATGGCATGCCATGCCTTTTGGTGGCTTTGACTTGGGGAAAGATTTTTTTCATTTTTTGGTTGATTTCTGAAGTGTCCATGCCATGTCCTCATATCTTGCCACCTAAGTTGTGTCTTCCTCCTTGACTTTTTCCCCTGCTTTTGCAACATCTGTGAGCTTAGTTTTTGCATCTTTTGGTCCTTCGCACTACACCTGATATTACCTCGGTCCATTTCCTTACAGTCACTAAATTTCCCAAATTTTCTTTTTTTCTCCTCCAATTACAATTCCTTTGATGGTGTCTCCGCTCCAGCCTGTTTGTAGGCCCTTATTTTCTGTTTTGGCCTTCAGTGGGGATCAGATTTGGCAAGCTTTGCTGCATGTGCCTGCACTTGCTGGCGTATGGCCTGCCTGCATTTTGAAGGCTTTGACTTTGGGAACGATTTTTTCTTGTTTTTCTTTTTTCTTGTTTTAAATATTCATGCCATGTCCCTCATATCTTGCCCCCTAAGTTGTGTTTTCCTCCTTGACATTTTCGCTGCTTTTGAAATATCTGTGAGATTTTTTTTGGCATCATTTAGGCCTTCACACTGCACCTGACATAATCCCGGGCCATTTTCTTACTGTCACTAAATTTACCAAAATTACATTTTTACTTTTCCGAAAGCAACATTTCCCATGCTGTCTCCATCCACCGCCCCTCACTGCCTGAAGCCCTGCCCCTCACACAGGGAGCCCCAGCCATGACTGCCTAGTGCCCCGCCCCGCACTGACTGGATCCTCCCCCCTGAAAGCCTGGAACCCCGCGCCTCACTCATGGGGCCTTGCCCTTCATAATTGGAGCCCCGCCCCTCAAATATGGAGCCTTGCCCCTGACTGCATGGAGCCCTGCCCATCCCTCATGGATCCCCGCCCATCACTGGCTGGAGCCCTGCCCCACAAACATGGAGCCCTTTCCCTCACACATGGAGCCTTGCCCCTCTCTGGCTGGAGCCCTGCCACTAACACAAAGAGCCCCGGCCATCACTGCCCTGAGCCCCGCCCCTCACTGACTGGATCCCCACCCCTGAAAGCCTGGAACCCCGGCCTTCACTCATGGGGCCTTGCCCTTCATATTTGAAGCCCCGCCCCTCAAATATGGAGCCCTATCCCTCACTGCATGGAGCCCTGCCCATCCCACATGGAGCCCCCACCCATCACTGGCTGGAGCCCTGCCCCACACACATGGAGCCTTTTCCCTCACACATGGAGCCCTGCCCCTCTCTGGCTGCAGCCCTAACCCTAACACATGGAGCCTCGGCAATCGCTGCCTAGAGCCCCACCCCTCACTGACTGGATCCCCACCCCTCACAGCCCGGAACCCCGCCCCTCACGCATGGAACCCCTTCCCTCACTCATGGAGCCCTGCCCATTCCACATGGAGCCCCGCCCATCACTGGCTGGAGCCCTGCCCCACACACATGGAGCCGCTTCCGTCACACATAGAGCACCGCCCCTCACTGCCTGAAGCCCTGCCCCTCACACATGGAGCCCCGCGTTTGTAGGTCCTTCTTTTCGGTTTTGGCCTTCAGTGGGGATGAATTTTGGCAAGCTTTGCTGCATGTGCCTGGACTTGCTGGTGTATGGCCTGCCTGCATTTTGATGGCTTTGACTTTGGAAAAATTTTTTTTTTTCGTTGTTTTGTGAAGTGTCCATGCCATGTCCCTCATATCTTGCCCCCTAAGTTGTGTCTTCCTCCTTGACTTCTTCCCCTGCTTTTGCAACATCTGTGAGCCTATTTTTTGCATGTTTTGGTCCTTTGCAATGCAGCTGATTTCCTCACAGCCTATTTTTTGAAGACATTAAAATTACTGATTTTCTGCTTTTTTCAATTGCATTTCATTTGAACTTATCTCCTTTCCAGAGTGTTTGCAAGCCTTTCTTTTGGGATTCACAAGATTCCTTTTCCCTTCCCGAAAGGAAATTTCATTTCCTTTCGGGAAGGGAAAAGAAATCTTGTGATTTCAATGGGGATGAATCGAAGAATCATTGGTGCATTTCCCTGCCCTTGATGGCATGCCATGCCTTTTGGTGGCTTTGACTTGGGGAAAGATTTTTTTCATTTTTTGGTTGATTTCTGAAGTGTCCATGCCATGTCCTCATATCTTGCCACCTAAGTTGTGTCTTCCTCCTTGACTTTTTCCCCTGCTTTTGCAACATCTGTGAGCTTAGGTTTTGCATCTTTTGGTCCTTCGCACTGCACCTGATATTATCCCGGGCCATTTCCTTACAGTCACTAAATTTCCCAAATTTTCTTTTTTTCTCCTCCAATTACAATTCCTTTGATGGTGTCTCCGCTCCAGCCTGTTTGTAGGCCCTTATTTTCTGTTTTGGCCTTCAGTGGGGATCAGATTTGGCAAGCTTTGCTGCATGTGCCTGCACTTGCTGGCGTATGGCCTGCCTGCATTTTGAAGGCTTTGACTTTGGGAACGATTTTTTCTTGTTTTTCTTTTTTCTTGTTTTAAATATTCATGCCATGTCCCTCATATCTTGCCCCCTAAGTTGTGTTTTCCTCCTTGACATTTTCGCTGCTTTTGAAATATCTGTGAGATTTTTTTTGGCATCATTTAGGCCTTCACACTGCACCTGACATAATCCCGGGCCATTTTCTTACTGTCACTAAATTTACCAAAATTACATTTTTACTTTTCCGAAAGCAACATTTCCCATGCTGTCTCCATCCACCGCCCCTCACTGCCTGAAGCCCTGCCCCTCACACAGGGAGCCCCAGCCATGACTTCCTAGTGCCCCGCCCCGCACTGACTGGATCCTCCCCCCTGAAAGCCTGGAACCCCGCGCCTCACTCATGGGGCCTTGCCCTTCATAATTGGAGCCCCGCCCCTCAAATATGGAGCCTTGCCCCTGACTGCATGGAGCCCTGCCCATCCCTCATGGATCCCCGCCCATCACTGGCTGGAGCCCTGCCCCACAAACATGGAGCCCTTTCCCTCACACATGGAGCCTTGCCCCTCTCTGGCTGGAGCCCTGCCACTAACACAAAGAGCCCCGGCCATCACTGCCCTGAGCCCCGCCCCTCACTGACTGGATCCCCACCCCTGAAAGCCTGGAACCCCGGCCTTCACTCATGGGGCCTTGCCCTTCATATTTGAAGCCCCGCCCCTCAAATATGGAGCCCTATCCCTCACTGCATGGAGCCCTGCCCATCCCACATGGAGCCCCACCCATCACTGGCTGGAGCCCTGCCCCACACACATGGAGCCTTTTCCCTCACACATGGAGCCCTGCCCCTCTCTGGCTGCAGCCCTAACCCTAACACATGGAGCCTCGGCAATCGCTGCCTAGAGCCCCACCCCTCACTGACTGGATCCCCACCCCTCACAGCCCGGAACCCCGCCCCTCACGCATGGAACCCCTTCCCTCACTCATGGAGCCCTGCCCATTCCACATGGAGCCCCGCCCATCACTGGCTGGAGCCCTGCCCCACACACATGGAGCCGCTTCCGTCACACATAGAGCACCGCCCCTCACTGCCTGAAGCCCTGCCCCTCACACATGGAGCCCCGCGTTTGTAGGTCCTTCTTTTCGGTTTTGGCCTTCAGTGGGGATGAATTTTGGCAAGCTTTGCTGCATGTGCCTGGACTTGCTGGTGTATGGCCTGCCTGCATTTTGATGGCTTTGACTTTGGAAAAATTTTTTTTTTTCGTTGTTTTGTGAAGTGTCCATGCCATGTCCCTCATATCTTGCCCCCTAAGTTGTGTCTTCCTCCTTGACTTTTTCCCCTGCTTTTGCAACATCTGTGAGCCTATTTTTTGCATGTTTTGGTCCTTTGCAATGCAGCTGATTTCCTCACAGCCTATTTTTTGAAGACATTAAAATTACTGATTTTCTGCTTTTTTCAATTGCATTTCATTTGAACTTATCTCCTTTCCAGAGTGTTTGCAAGCCTTTCTTTTGGGATTCACAAGATTCCTTTTCCCTTCCCGAAAGGAAATTTCATTTCCTTTCGGGAAGGGAAAAGAAATCTTGTGATTTCAATGGGGACGAATCGAAGAATCATTGGTGCATTTCCCTGCCCTTGATGGCATGCCATGCCTTTTGGTGGCTTTGACTTGGGGAAAGATTTTTTTCATTTTTTGGTTGATTTCTGAAGTGTCCATGCCATGTCCTCATATCTTGCCACCTAAGTTGTGTCTTCCTCCTTGACTTTTTCCCCTGCTTTTGCAACATCTGTGAGCTTAGGTTTTGCATCTTTTGGTCCTTCGCACTGCACCTGATATTATCCCGGGCCATTTCCTTACAGTCACTAAATTTCCCAAATTTTCTTTTTTTCTCCTCCAATTACAATTCCTTTGATGGTGTCTCCGCTCCAGCCTGTTTGTAGGCCCTTATTTTCTGTTTTGGCCTTCAGTGGGGATCAGATTTGGCAAGTTTTGCTGCATGTGCCTGCACTTGCTGGCGTATGGCCTGCCTGCGTTTTGAAGGCTTTGACTTTGGGAACGATTTTTTCTTGTTTTTCTTTTTTCTTGTTTTAAATATTCATGCCATGTCCCTCATATCTTGCCCCCTAAGTTGTGTTTTCCTCCTTGACTTTTTCCGCTGCTTTTGAAATATCTGTGAGCTTTGTTTTGGCATCATTTAGTCCTTCGCACTGCACCTGACATAATCCCAGGCCATTTTCTTACAGTCACTAAATTTACCAAATTTACATTTTTACTTTTCCTAATGCAATATTTCCGATGCTGTCTCCATCCACCGCCCCTCACTGCCTGAAGCCCTGCCCCTCACACAGGGAGCCCCAGCCATGACTTCCTAGTGCCCCGCACCGCACTGACTGGATCCCCACCCCTGAAAGCCTGGAACCCTGCGCCTCACTCATGGGGCCTTGCCCTTCATAATTGGAGCCCCGCCCCTCAAATATGGAGCCTTGCCCCTGACTGCATGGAGCCCTGCCCATCCCTCATGGATCCCCGCCCATCACTGGCTGGAGCCCTGCCCCACAAACATGGAGCCCTTTCCCTCACACATGGAGCCTTGCCCCTCTCTGGCTGGAGCCCTGCCACTAACACAAAGAGCCCCGGCCATCACTGCCCTGAGCCCCGCCCCTCACTAAATGGATCCCCACCCCTGAAATCCTGGAACCCCGGCCTTCACTCATGGGGCCTTGCCCTTCATAGTTGAAGCCCCGCCCCTCAAATATGGAGCCCTATCCCTCACTGCATGGAGCCCTGCCCATCCCACATGGAGCCCCGCCCATCACTGGCTGGAGCCCTGCCCCACACACATGGAGCCTTTTCCCTCACACATGGAGCCCTGCCCCTCTCTGGCTGCAGCCCTAACCCTAACACATGGAGCCTCGGCAATCACTGCCTAGAGCCCCACCCCTCACTGACTGGATCCCCACCCCTCACAGCCCGGAACCCCGCCCCTCACGCATGGAACCCCTTCCCTCACTCATGGAGCCCTGCCCATCCCACATGGAGCCCCGCCCATCACTGGCTGGAGCCCTGCCCCACACACATGGAGCCGCTTCCGTCACACATAGAGCACCGCCCCTCACTGCCTGAAGCCCTGCCCCTCACACATGGAGCCCCGCCTTTGTAGGTCCTTCTTTTCGGTTTTGGCCTTCAGTGGGGATCAATTTTGGCAAGCTTTGCTGCATGTGTCTGCCCTTGCTAGCGTATGGCCTGCCTGCATTTTGATGGCTTTGACTTTGGGAAAGATTTTTTCTTGTTTTTTTTTTTTTTTCTTTAACTGTTCATGCCATGTCCCTCATATCTTGCCCCGTAAGTTGTGTCTTCCTCCTTGACTATTTCCCCTGATTTTGCAACATCTCTTAGCTTAATTTTTGCATCTTTTGGTCCTTCGCACTGCACCTCATATAATCCTGGGCCATTTTCTTAGAGTAACTAGATTTCCCAAATTTCCTTTTTTTCTCCTCCAATTGCAATTCCTTTGATGGAGTCTCCGTTCCAGTGTGTTTGTAGGTCCTTCTTTTCTCTTTGGGCCTTCAGTGGGGATGAATTTTGGCAAGCTTTGCTGCATGTGCCTGGACTTGCTGATGTATGGCCTGCCTGCATTTTGATGGCTTTGACTTTGGAAAAATTTTTTTTTTCGTTGTTTTGTGAAGTGTCCATGCCATGTCCCTCATATCTTGCCCCCTAAGTTGTGTCTTCCTCCTTGACTTTTTCCCCTGCTTTTGCAACATCTGTGAGCCTATTTTTTGCATGTTTTGGTCCTTTGCAATGCAGCTGATTTCCTCACAGCCTATTTTTTGAAGACATTAAAGTTACTGATTTTCTGCTTTTTTCAATTGCATTTCATTTGAACTTATCTCCTTTCCAGAGTGTTTGCAAGCCTTTCTTTTGGGATTCACAAGATTCCTTTTCCCTTCCCGAAAGGAAATTTCATTTCCTTTCGGGAAGGGAAAAGAAATCTTGTGATTTCAATGGGGACGAATCGAAGAATCATTGGTGCATTTCCCTGCCCTTGATGGCATGCCATGCCTTTTGGTGGCTTTGACTTGGGGAAAGATTTTTTTCATTTTTTGGTTGATTTCTGAAGTGTCCATGCCATGTCCTCATATCTTGCCACCTAAGTTGTGTCTTCCTCCTTGACTTTTTCCCCTGCTTTTGCAACATCTGTGAGCTTAGTTTTTGCATCTTTTGGTCCTTCGCACTGCACCTGATATTATCCCGGGCCATTTCCTTACAGTCACTAAATTTCCCAAATTGTCTTTTTGTCTCCTCCAATTACAATTCCTTTGATGGTGTCTCCGCTCCACCCTGTTTGTAGGCCCTTTTTTTCTTTTTTGGCCTTCAGTGGGGATCAGATTTGGCAAGCTTTGCTGCATGTGCCTGCACTTGCTGGCGTATGGCCTGCCTGCATTTTGAAGGCTTTGTCTTTGGGAACGATTTTTTCTTGTTTTTCTTTTTTCTTGTTTTAAATATTCATGCCATGTCCCTCATATCTTGCCCCCTAAGTTGTGTTTTCCTCCTTGACTTTTTCCGCTGCTTTTGAAATATCTGTCAGCTTTGTTTTGGCATCATTTAGTCCTTCACACTGCACCTGACATAATCCCAGGCCATTTTCTTACAGTCACTAAATTTACCAAATTTACATTTTTACTTTTCCTAATGCAATATTTCCGATGCTGTCTCCGTCCACCGCCCCTCACTGCCTGAAGCCCTGCCCCTCACACAGGGAGCCCCAGCCATGACTTCCTAGTGCCCCGCACCGCACTGACTGGATCCCCACCCCTGAAAGCCTGGAACCCTGCGCCTCACTCATGGGGCCTTGCCCTTCATAATTGGAGCCCCGCCCCTCAAATATGGAGCCTTGCCCCTGACTGCATGGAGCCCTGCCCATCCCTCATGGATCCCCGCCCATCTCTGGCTGGAGCCCTGCCCCACAAACATGGAGCCCTTTCCCTCACACATGGAGCCTTGCCCCTCTCTGGCTGGAGCCCTGCCACTAACACAAAGAGCCCCGGCCATCACTGCCCTGAGCCCCGCCCCTCACTGACTGGATCCCCACCCCTGAAAGCCTGGAACCCCGGCCTTCACTCATGGGGCCTTGCCCTTCATAGTTGAAGCCCCGCCCCTCAAATATGGAGCCCTATCCCTCACTGCATGGAGCCCTGCCCATCCCACATGGAGCCCCGCCCATCACTGGCTGGAGCCCTGCCCCACACACATGGAGCCTTTTCCCTCACACATGGAGCCCTGCCCCTCTCTGGCTGCAGCCCTAACCCTAACACATGGAGCCTCGGCAATCACTGCCTAGAGCCCCACCCCTCACTGACTGGATCCCCACCCCTCACAGCCCGGAACCCCGCCCCTCACGCATGGAACCCCTTCCCTCACTCATGGAGCCCTGCCCATCCCACATGGAGCCCCGCCCATCACTGGCTGGAGCCCTGCCCCACACACATGGAGCCGCTTCCGTCACACATAGAGCACCGCCCCTCACTGCCTGAAGCCCTGCCCCTCACACATGGAGCCCCGCGTTTGTAGGTCCTTCTTTTCCGTTTTGGCCTTCAGTGGGGATCAATTTTGGCAAGCTTTGCTGCATGTGTCTGCACTTGCTGGCGTATGGCCTGCCTGCATTTTGATGGCTTTGACTTTGGGAAAGATTTTTTCTTGTTTTTTTTTTTTTGTTTAACTGTTCATGCCATGTCCCTCATATCTTGCCCCGTAAGTTGTGTCTTCCTCCTTGACTATTTCCCCTGATTTTGCAACATCTCTTAGCTTAATTTTTGCATCTTTTGGTCCTTCGCACTGCACCTCATATAATCCCGGGCCATTTTCTTAGAGTAACTAGATTTCCCAAATTTCCTTTTTTTCTCCTCCAATTGCAATTCCTTTGATGGAGTCTCCGTTCCAGTGTGTTTGTAGGTCCTTCTTTTCTGTTTGGGCCTTCAGTGGGGATGAATTTTGGCAAGCTTTGCTGCATGTGCCTGGACTTGCTGGTGTATGGCCTGCCTGCATTTTGATGGCTTTGACTTTGGGAAAAATTTTTTTTTTTCGTTTTTTTGTGAAGTGTCCATGCCATGTCCCTCATATCTTGCCCCCTGAGTTGTGTCTTCCTCCTTGACTTTTTCCCCTGCTTTTGCAACATCTGTGAGCCTATTTTTTGCATGTTTTGGTCCTTTGCAATGCAGCTGATTTCCTCACAGCCTATTTTTTGAAGACATTAAAGTTACTGATTTTCTGCTTTTTTCAATTGCATTTCATTTGAACTTATCTCCTTTCCAGAGTGTTTGCAAGCCTTTCTTTTGGGATTCACAAGATTCCTTTTCCCTTCCCGAAAGGAAATTTCATTTCCTTTCGGGAAGGGAAAAGAAATCTTGTGATTTCAATGGGGACGAATCGAAGAATCATTGGTGCATTTCCCTGCCCTTGATGGCATGCCATGCCTTTTGGTGGCTTTGACTTGGGGAAAGATTTTTTCATTTTTTGGTTAATTTCTGAAGTGTCCATGCCATGTCCTCATATCTTGCCACCTAAGTTGTGTCTTCCTCCTTGACTTTTTCCCCTGCTTTTGCAACATCTGTGAGCTTCGTTTTTGCATCTTTTGGTCCTTCGCACTGCACCTGATATTATCCCGGGCCATTTCTTTACAGTCACTAAATTTCCCAAATTTTCTTTTTTTCTCCTCCAATTACAATTCCTTTGATGGTGATTCAGCTCCAGCCTGTTTGTAGGCCCTTATTTTCTGTTTTGGCCTTCAGTGGGGATCAATTTTGGCAAGCTTTGCTGCATGTGCCTGCACTTGCTGGCGTATGGCCTGCCTGCATTTTGAAGGCTTTGACTTTGGGAACGATTTTTTCTTGTTTTTCTTTTTTCTTGTTTTAAATATTCATGCCATGTCCCTCATATCTTGCCCCCTAAGTTGTGTTTTCCTCCTTGACTTTTTCCGCTGCTTTTGAAATATCTGTCAGCTTTGTTTTGGCATCATTTAGTCCTTCACACTGCACCTGACATAATCCCGGGCCATTTTCTTACAGTCACTAAATTTACCAAATTTACATTTTTACTTTTCCTAATGCACTATTTCCGATGCTGTCTCCATCCACTGCCCCTCACTGCCTGAAGCCCTGCCCCTCACACAGGGAGCCCCAGCCATGACTGCCTAGTGCCCCGCCCCGCACTGACTGGATCCCCACCCCTGAAAGCCTGGAACCCCGCGCCTCACTCATGGGGCCTTGCCCTTCATAATTGGAGCCCCGCCCCTCAAATATGGAGCCTTGCCCCTGACTGCATGGAGCCCTGCCCATCCCTCATGGATCCCCGCCCATCACTGGCTGGAGCCCTGCCCCACAAACATGGAGCCCTTTCCCTCACACATGGAGCCTTGCCCCTCTCTGGCTGGAGCCCTGCCACTAACACAAAGAGCCCCGGCCATCACTGCCCTGAGCCCCGCCCCTCACTGACTGGATCCCCACCCCTGAAAGCCTGGAACCCCGGCCTTCACTCATGGGGCCTTGCCCTTCATAGTTGAAGCCCCGCCCCTCAAATATGGAGCCCTATCCCTCACTGCATGGAGCCCTGCCCATCCCACATGGAGCCCCGCCCATCACTGGCTGGAGCCCTGCCCCACACACATGGAGCCTTTTCCCTCACACATGGAGCCCTGCCCCTCTCTGGCTGCAGCCCTAACCCTAACACATGGAGCCTCGGCAATCACTGCCTAGAGCCCCACCCCTCACTGACTGGATCCCCACCCCTCACAGCCCGGAACCCCGCCCCTCACGCATGGAACCCCTTCCCTCACTCATGGAGCCCTGCCCATCCCACATGGAGCCCCGCCCATCACTGGCTGGAGCCCTGCCCCACACACATGGAGCCGCTTCCGTCACACATAGAGCACCGCCCCTCACTGCCTGAAGCCCTGCCCCTCACACATGGAGCCCCGCCTTTGTAGGTCCTTCTTTTCGGTTTTGGCCTTCAGTGGGGATCAATTTTGGCAAGCTTTGCTGCATGTGTCTGCACTTGCTGGCGTATGGCCTGCCTGCATTTTGATGGCTTTGACTTTGGGAAAGATTTTTTCTTGTTTTTTTTTTTTTTGTTTAACTGTTCATGCCATGTCCCTCATATCTTGCCCCGTAAGTTGTGTCTTCCTCCTTGACTATTTCCCCTGATTTTGCAACATCTCTTAGCTTAATTTTTGCATCTTTTGGTCCTTCGCACTGCACCTCATATAATCCCGGGCCATTTTCTTAGAGTAACTAGATTTCCCAAATTTCCTTTTTTTCTCCTCCAATTGCAATTCCTTTGATTGAGTCTCCGTTCCAGTGTGTTTGTAGGTCCTTCTTTTCTGTTTGGGCCTTCAGTGGGGATGAATTTTGGCAAGCTTTGCTGCATGTGCCTGGACTTGCTGGTGTATGGCCTGCCTGCATTTTGATGGCTTTGACTTTGGAAAAATTTTTTTTTTTTCGTTGTTTTGTGAAGTGTCCATGCCATGTCCCTCATATCTTGCCCCCTAAGTTGTGTCTTCCTCCTTGACTTTTTCCCCTGCTTTTGCAACATCTGTGAGCCTATTTTTTGCATGTTTTGATCCTTTGCAATGCAGCTGATTTCCTCACAGCCTATTTTTTGAAGACATTAAAGTTACTGATTTTCTGCTTTTTTCAATTGCATTTCATTTGAACTTATCTCCTTTCCAGAGTGTTTGCAAGCCTTTCTTTTGGGATTCACAAGATTCCTTTTCCCTTCCCGAAAGGAAATTTCATTTCCTTTCGGGAAGGGAAAAGAAATCTTGTGATTTCAATGGGGACGAATCAAAGAATCATTGGTGCATTTCCCTGCCCTTGATGGCATGCCATGCCTTTTGGTGGCTTTGACTTGGGGAAAGATTTTTTTCATTTTTTGGTTGATTTCTGAAGTGTCCATGCCATGTCCTCATATCTTGCCACCTAAGTTGTGTCTTCCTCCTTGACTTTTTCCCCTGCTTTTGCAACATCTGTGAGCTTAGTTTTTGCATCTTTTGGTCCTTCGCACTGCACCTGATATTATCCCGGGCCATTTCCTTACAGTCACTAAATTTCCCAAATTTTCATTTTTTCTCCTCCAATTACAATTCCTTTGATGGTGTCTCCGCTCCAGCCTGTTTGTAGGCCCTTATTTTCTGTTTTGGCCTTCAGTGGGGATCAGATTTGGCAAGCTTTGCTGCATGTGCCTGCACTTGCTGGCGTATGGCCTGCCTGCATTTTGAAGGCTTTGACTTTGGGAACGATTTTTTCTTGTTTTTCTTTTTTCTTGTTTTAAATATTCATGCCATGTCCCTCATATCTTGCCCCCTAAGTTGTGTTTTCCTCCTTGACTTTTTCCGCTGCTTTTGAAATATCTGTGAGCTTTGTTTTGGCATCATTTAGTCCTTCACACTGCACCTGACATAATCCCGGGCCATTTTCTTACAGTCACTAAATTTACCAAATTTACATTTTTACTTTTCCTAATGCAATATTTCCGATGCTGTCTCCATCCACCGCCCCTCACTGCCTGAAGCCCTGCCCCTCACACAGGGAGCCCCAGCCATGACTGCCTAGTGCCCCGCCCCGCACTGACTGGATCCCCACCCCTGAAAGCCTGGAACCCCGCGCCTCACTCATGGGGCCTTGCCCTTCATAATTGGAGCCCCGCCCCTCAAATATGGAGCCTTGCCCCTGACTGCATGGAGCCCTGCCCATCCCTCATGGATCCCCGCCCATCACTGGCTGGAGCCCTGCCCCACAAACATGGAGCCCTTTCCCTCACACATGGAGCCTTGCCCCTCTCTGGCTGGAGCCCTGCCACTAACACAAAGAGCCCCGGCCATCACTGCCCTGAGCCCCGCCCCTCACTGACTGGATCCCCACCCCTGAAAGCCTGGAACCCCGGCCTTCACTCATGGGGCCTTGCCCTTCATATTTGAAGCCCCGCCCCTCAAATATGGAGCCCTATCCCTCACTGCATGGAGCCCTGCCCATCCCACATGGAGCCCCGCCCATCACTGGCTGGAGCCCTGCCCCACACACATGGAGCATTTTCCCTCACACATGGAGCCCTGCCCCTCTCTGGCTGCAGCCCTAACCCTAACACATGGAGCCTCGGCAATCACTGCCTAGAGCCCCACCCCTCACTGACTGGATCCCCACCCCTCACAGCCCGGAACCCCGCCCCTCACGCATGGAACCCCCTTCCCTCACTCATGGAGCCCTGCCCATCCCACATGGAGCCCCGCCCATCACTGGCTGGAGCCCTGCCCCTCACAAATGGAGCCCCGCATTTGTAGGTCCTTCTTTTCGGTTTTGGCCTTCAGTGGGGATCAATTTTGGCAAGCTTTGCTGCATGTGTCTGCACTTGCTGGCGTATGGCCTGCCTGCATTTTGATGGCTTTGACTTTGGGAAAGATTTTTTCTTGTTTTTTTTTTTTGTTTAACTGTTCATGCCATGTCCCTCATATCTTGCCCCGTAAGTTGTGTCTTCCTCCTTGACTATTTCCCCTGATTTTGCAACATTTCTTAGCTTAATTTTTGCATCTTTTGGTCCTTCGCACTGCACCTCATATAATCCCGGGCCATTTTCTTAGAGTAACTAGATTTCCCAAATTTCCTTTTTTTCTCCTCCAATTGCAATTCCTTTGATGGAGTCTCTGTTCCAGTGTGTTTGTAGGTCCTTCTTTTCTTTTTGGGCCTTCAGTGGGGATCAATTTTGGCAAGCTTTGCTGCATGTGCCTGGACTTGCTGGTGTATGGCCTGCCTGCATTTTGATGGCTTTGACTTTGGAAAAATTTTTTTTTTTCGTTGTTTTGTGAAATGTCCATGCCATGTCCCTCATATCTTGCCCCCTAAGTTGTGTCTTCCTCCTTGACTTTTTCCCCTGCTTTTGCAACATCTGTGAACCTATTTTTTGCATGTTTTGGTCCTTTGCAATGCAGCTGATTTCCTCACAGCCTATTTTTTGAAGACATTAAAATTACTGATTTTCTGCATTTTTCAATTGCATTTCATTTGAACTTATCTCCTTTCCAGAGTGTTTGCAAGCCTTTCTTTTGGGATTCACAAGATTCCTTTTCCCTTCCCGAAAGGAAATTTCATTTCCTTTCGGGAAGGGAAAAGGGATCTTGTGATTTCAATGGGGACGAATCGAAGAATCATTGGTGCATTTCCCTGCCCTTGATGGCATGCCATGCCTTTTGGTGGCTTTGACTTGGGGAAAGATTTTTTCATTTTTTGGTTGATTTCTGAAGTGTCCATGCCATGTCCTCATATCTTGCCACCTAAGTTGTGTCTTCCTCCTTGACTTTTTCCCCTGCTTTTGCAACATCTGTGAGCTTAGGTTTTGCATCTTTTGGTCCTTCGCACTGCACCTGATATTATCCCGGGCCATTTCCTTACAGTCACTAAATTTCCCAAATTTTCTTTTTTTCTCCTCCAATTACAATTCCTTTGATGGTGTCTCCGCTCCAGCCTGTTGGTAGGCCCTTATTTTCTGTTTTGGCCTTCAGTGGGGATCAGATTTGGCAAGCTTTGCTGCATGTGCCTGCACTTGCTGGCGTATGGCCTGCCTGCATTTTGAAGGCTTTGACTTTGGGAACGATTTTTTCTTGTTTTTCTTTTTTCTTGTTTTAAATATTCATGCCATGTCCCTCATATCTTGCCCCCTACGTTGTGTTTTCCTCCTTGACTTTTTCCGCTGCTTTTGAAATATCTGTGAGCTTTGTTTTGGCATCATTTAGTCCTTCGCACTGCACCTGACATAATCCCGGGCCATTTTCTTACAGTCACTAAATTTACCAAATTTACATTTTTACTTTTCCTAATGCAATATTTCCGATGCTGTCTCCATCCACCGCCCCTCACTGCCTGAAGCCCTGCCCCTCACACAGGGAGCCCCAGCCATGACTGCCTAGTGCCCCGCCCCGCACTGACTGGATCCCCACCCCTGAAAGCCTGGAACCCCGCGCCTCACTCATGGGGCCTTGCCCTTCATAATTGGAGCCCCGCCCCTCAAATATGGAGCCTTGCCCCTGACTGCATGGAGCCCTGCCCATCCCTCATGGATCCCCGCCCATCACTGGCTGGAGCCCTGCCCCACAAACATGGAGCCCTTTCCCTCACACATGGAGCCTTGCCCCTCTCTGGCTGGAGCCCTGCCACTAACACAAAGAGCCCCGGCCATCACTGCCCTGAGCCCCGCCCCTCACTGACTGGATCCCCACCCCTGAAAGCCTGGAACCCCGGCCTTCACTCATGGGGCCTTGCCCTTCATATTTGAAGCCCCGCCCCTCAAATATGGAGCCCTATCCCTCACTGCATGGAGCCCTGCCCATCCCACATGGAGCCCCGCCCATCACTGGCTGGAGCCCTGCCCCACACACATGGAGCCTTTTCCCTCACACATGGAGCCCTGCCCCTCTCTGGCTGCAGCCCTAACCCTAACACATGGAGCCTCGGCAATCACTGCCTAGAGCCCCACCCCTCACTGACTGGATCCCCACCCCTCACAGCCCGGAACCCCGCCCCTCACGCATGGAACCCCTTCCCTCACTCATGGAGCCCTGCCCATCCCACATGGAGCCCCGCCCATCACTGGCTGGAGCCCTGCCCCACACACATGGAGCCGCTTCCGTCACACATAGAGCACCGCCCCTCACTGCCTGAAGCCCTGCCCCTCACAAATGGAGCCCCGCGTTTGTAGGTCCTTCTTTTCTGTTTTGGCCTTCAGTGGGGATCAATTTTGGCAAGCTTTGCTGCATGTGTCTGCACTTGCTGGCGTATGGCCTGCCTGCATTTTGATGGCTTTGACTTTGGGAAATATTTTTTCTTGTTTTTTTTTTTTTGTTAACTGTTCATGCCATGTCCCTCATATCTTGCCCCGTAAATTGTGTCTTCCTCCTTGACTATTTCCCCTGATTTTGCAACATCTCTTAGCTTAATTTTTGCATCTTTTGGTCCTTCGCACTGCACCTCATATAATCCCGGGCCATTTTCTTAGAGTAACTAGATTTCCCAAATTTCCTTTTTTTCTCCTCCAATTGCAATTCCTTTGATGGAGTCTCCGTTCCAGTGTGTTTGTAGGTCCTTCTTTTCTGTTTGGGCCTTCAGTGGGGATGAATTTTGGCAAGCTTTGCTGCATGTGCCTGCACTTGCTGGTGTATGGCCTGCCTGCATTTTGATGGCTTTGACTTTGGAAAAATTTTTTTTTTTCGTTGTTTTGTGAAGTGTCCATGCCATGTCCCTCATATCTTGCCCCCTAAGTTGTGTCTTCCTCCTTGACTTTTTCCCCTGCTTTTGCAACATCTGTGAGCCTATTTTTTGCATGTTTTGGTCCTTTGCAATGCAGCTGATTTCCTCACAGCCTATTTTTTGAAGACATTAAAATTACTGATTTTCTGCTTTTTTCAATTGCATTTCATTTGAACTTATCTCCTTTCCAGAGTGTTTGCAAGCCTTTCTTTTGGGATTCACAAGATTCCTTTTCCCTTCCCGAATGGAAATGAAATTTCCTTTCGGGAAGGGAAAAGAAATCTTGTGATTTCAATGGGGACGAATCGAAGAATCATTGGTGCATTTCCCTGCCCTTGATGGCATGCCATGCCTTTTGGTGGCTTTGACTTGGGGAAAGAGTTTTTTCATTTTTTGGTTGATTTCTGAAGTGTCCATGCCATGTCCTCATATCTTGCCCCCTAAGTTGTGTCTTCCTCCTTGACTTTTTCCCCTGCTTTTGCAACATCTGTGAGCTTAGTTTTTGCATCTTTTGGTCCTTCGCACTGCACCTGATATTATCTCGGGCCATTTCCTTACAGTCACTAAATTTCCCAAATTTTCTTTTTTTCTCTACTCCAATTAAAATTCCTTTGATGGTGTCTCCGCTCCAGCCTGTTTGTAGGCCCTTATTTTCTGTTTTGGCCTTCAGTGGGGATCAATTTTGGCAAGCTTTGCTGCATGTGTCTGCACTTGCTGGCGTATGGCCTGCCTGCATTTTGAAGGCTTTGACTTTGGGAACGATTTTTTCTTGTTTTTCTTTTTTCTTGTTTTAAATATTCATGCCATGTCCCTCATATCTTGCCCCCTACGTTGTGTTTTCCTCCTTGACTTTTTCCGCTGCTTTTGAAATATCTGTGAGCTTTGTTTTGGCATCATTTAGTCCTTCGCACTGCACCTGACATAATCCCGGGCCATTTTCTTACAGTCACTAAATTTACCAAATTTACATTTTTACTTTTCCTAATGCAATATTTCCGATGCTGTCTCCATCCACCGCCCCTCACTGCCTGAAGCCCTGCCCCTCACACAGGGAGCCCCAGCCATGACTGCCTAGTGCCCCGCCCCGCACTGACTGGATCCCCACCCCTGAAAGCCTGGAACCCCGTGCCTCACTCATGGGGCCTTGCCCTTCATAATTGGAGCCCCGCCCCTCAAAGATGGAGCCTTGCCCCTGACTGCATGGAGCCCTGCCCATCCCTCATGGATCCCCACCCATCACTGGCTGGAGCCCTGCCCCACAAACATGGAGCCCTTTCCCTCACACATGGAGCCTTGCCCCTCTCTGGCTGGAGCCCTGCCACTAACACAAAGAGCCCCGGCCATCACTGCCCTGAGCCCCGCCCCTCACTGACTGGATCCCCACCCCTGAAAGCCTGGAACCCCGGCCTTCACTCATGGGGCCTTGCCCTTCATATTTGAAGCCCCGCCCCTCAAATATGGAGCCCTATCCCTCACTGCATGGAGCCCTGCCCATCCCACATGGAGCCCCGCCCATCACTGGCTGGAGCCCCGCCCCACACACATGGAGCCTTTCCCCTCACACATGGAGCCCTGCCCCTCTCTGGCTGCAGCCCTAACCCTAACACATGGAGCCTCGGCAATCACTGCCTAGAGCCCCACCCCTCACTGACTGGACCCCCACCCCTCACAGCCCGGAACCCCGCCCCTCACGCATGGAACCCCTTCCCTCACTCATGGAGCCCTGCCCATCCCACATGGAGCCCCGCCCATCACTGGCTGGAGCCCTGCCCCACACACATGGAGCCGCTTCCGTCACACATAGAGCACCGCCCCTCACTGCCTGAAGCCCTGCCCCTCACACATGGAGCCCCGCCTTTGTAGGTCCTTCTTTTCGGTTTTGGCCTTCAGTGGGGATCAATTTTGGCAAGCTTTGCTGCATGTGTCTGCACTTGCTGGCGTATGGCCTGCCTGCATTTTGATGGCTTTGACTTTGGGAAAGATTTTTTCTTGTTTTTTTTTTTTGTTTAACTGTTGATGCCATGTCCCTCATATCTTGCCCCGTAAGTTGTGTCTTCCTCCTTGACTATTTCCCCTGATTTTGCAACATCTCTTAGCTTAATTTTTGCATCTTTTGGTC
This sequence comes from Artemisiospiza belli, assembly GCA_021963965.1. Lineage (NCBI taxonomy): Eukaryota > Metazoa > Chordata > Aves > Passeriformes > Passerellidae > Artemisiospiza > Artemisiospiza belli. The sequence goes on from JAKDEW010001129.1 coordinate 49,660, forward strand.
CTTCGCACTGCAACTCATATAAACCCGGGCCATTTTCTTAGAGTAACTAGATTTCCCAAATTTCCTTTTTTTCTCCTCCAATTGCAATTCCTTTGATGGAGTCTCCGTTCCAGTGTGTTTGTAGGTCCTTCTTTTCTGTTTAGGCCTTCAGTGGGGATGAATTTTGGCAAGCTTTGCTGCATGTGCCTGGACTTGCTGGTGTATGGCCTGCCTGCATTTTGATGGCTTTGACTTTGGAAAAATTTTTTTTTTTCGTTGTTTTGTGAAGTGTCCATGCCATGTCCCTCATATCTTGCCCCCTAAGTTGTGTCTTCCTCCTTGACTTTTTCCCCTGCTTTTGCTACATCTGTGAGCCTATTTTTTGCATGTTTTGGTCCTTTGCAATGCAGCTGATTTCCTCACAGCCTATTTTTTGAAGACATTAAAATTACTGATTTTCTGCTTTTTTCAATTGCATTTCATTTGAACTTATCTCCTTTCCAGAGTGTTTGCAAGCCTTTCTTTTGGGATTCACAAGATTCCTTTTCCCTTCCCGAAAGGAAATTTCATTTCCTTTCGGGAAGGGAAAAGAAATCTTGTGATTTCAATGGGGACGAATCGAAGAATCATTGGTGCATTTCCCTGCCCTTGATGGCATGCCATGCCTTTTGGTGGCTTTGACTTGGGGAAAGATTTTTTTCATTTTTTGGTTGATTTCTGAAGTATCCATGCCATGTCCTCATATCTTGCCCCCTAAGTTGTGTCTTCCTCCTTGACTTTTTCCCCTGCTTTTGCAACATCTGTGAGCTTAGTTTTTGCATCTTTTGGTCCTTCGCACTGAACCTGATATTATCCCGGGCCATTTCCTTACAGTCACTAAATTTCCCAAATTTTCTTTTTTCTCCTCAAATTACAATTCCTTTGATGGTGTCTCCGCTCCAGCCTGTTTGTAGGCCCTTATTTTCTGTTTTGGCCTTCAGTGGGGATCAGATTTGGCAAGCTTTGCTGCATGTGTCTGCACTTGCTGGCGTATGGCCTGCCTGCATTTTGATGGCTTTGACATTGGGAAAGATTTTTTCTTGTTTTTTTTTTTTTTTTAACTGTTCATGCTATGTCCCTCATATCTTGCCCCGTAAGTTGTGTCTTCCTCCTTGACTATTTCCCCTGATTTTGCAACATCTCTTAGCTTAATTTTTGCATCTTTTGGTCCTTCGCACTGCACCTCATATAATCCCGGGCCATTTTCTTAGAGTAACTAGATTTCCCAAATTTCCTTTTTTTCTCCTCCAATTGCAATTCCTTTGATGGAGTCTCCGTTCCAGTGTGTTTGTAGGTCCTTTTTTCTGTTTGGGCCTTCAGTGGGGATGAATTTTGGCAAGCTTTGCTGCATGTGCCTGGACTTGCTGGTGTATGGCCTGCCTGCATTTTGATGGCTTTGACTTTGGAAAATTTTTTTTTTCGTTGTTTTGTGAAGTGTCCATGCCATGTCCCTCATATCTTGCCCCCTAAGTTGTGTCTTCCTCCTTGACTTTTTCCCCTGCTTTTGCAACATCTGTGAGCCTATTTTTTGCATGTTTTGGTCCTTTGCAATGCAGCTGATTTCCTCACAGCCTATTTTTTGAAGACATTAAAATTACTGATTTTCTGCTTTTTCCAATTGCATTTCATTTGAACTTATCTCCTTTCCAGAGTGTTTGCAAGCCTTTCTTTTGGGATTCACAAGATTCCTTTTCCCTTCCCGAATGGAAATTTCATTTCCTTTCGGGAAGGGAAAAGAAATCTTGTGATTTCAATGGGGACGAATCGAAGAATCATTGGTGCATTTCCCTGCCCTTGATGGCATGCCATGCCTTTTGGTGGCTTTGACATGGGGAAAGATTTTTTCATTTTTTGGTTGATTTCTGAAGTGTCCATGCCATGTCCTCATATCTTGCCACCTAAGTTGTGTCTTCCTCCTTGACTTTTTCCCCTGCTTTTGCAACATCTGTGAGCTTAGTTTTTGCATCTTTTGGTCCTTCGCACTGCACCTGATATTATCCCGGGCCATTTCCTTACAGTCACTAAATTTACCAAATTTACATTTTTACTTTTCCTAATGCAATATTTCCGATGCTGTCTCCATCCACCGCCCCTCACTGCCTGAAGCCCTGCCCCTCACACAGGGAGCCCCAGCCATGACTGCCTAGTGCCCCGCCCCGCACTGACTGGATCCCCACCCCTGAAAGCCTGGAACCCCGCGCCTCACTCATGGGGCCTTGCCCTTCATAATTGGAGCCCCGCCCCTCAAAGATGGAGCCTTGCCCCTGACTGCATGGAGCCCTGCCCATCCCTCATGGATCCCCACCCATCACTGGCTGGAGCCCTGCCCCACAAACATGGAGCCCTTTCCCTCACACATGGAGCCTTGCCCCTCTCTGGCTGGAGCCCTGCCACTAACACAAAGAGCCCCGGCCATCACTGCCCTGAGCCCCCGCCCCTCACTGACTGGATCCCCACCCCTGAAAGCCTGGAACCCCGCGCCTCACTCATGGGGCCTTGCCCTTCATATTTGAAGCCCCGCCCCTCAAATATGGAGCCCTATCCCTCACTGCATGGAGCCCTGCCCATCCCACATGGAGCCCCGCCCATCACTGGCTGGAGCCCTGCCCCACACACATGGAGCCTTTTCCCTCACACATGGAGCCCTGCCCCTCTCTGGCTGCAGCCCTAACCCTAACACATGGAGCCTCGGCAATCACTGCCTAGAGCCCCCACCCCTCACTGACTGGATCCCCACCCCTCACAGCCCGGAACCCCGCCCCTCACGCATGGAACCCCCTTCCCTCACTCATGGAGCCCTGCCCATCCCACATGGAGCCCCGCCCATCACTGGCTGGAGCCCTGCCCCACACACATGGAGCCGCTTCCGTCACA